>CM040984.1:17643417-17690678 GCA_022985145.1 Pangasius djambal | reverse complement strand
AACTGAAGGCGAGATCAGAGAATTGTCCAGGGAGATTGCAAGATCCTGAGATGGGGATGAATCCCCTGGGATGAACAGCAGTTCAGTTTTGGTGGGATTAAGTTTCAGCTGATGAGCAGTCATCCATGATGAAATGTCTGCCAGACATGCTGATATCCGAGCTGAAACATTAGTGTCTGAGGGAGGGAAGGAGAAGATATGTTTCAGGCAGTTATGTGTAATAATAAGGTCAAAGATCTATGAAATAGGTTTCATTGGAGACGACACTAAAAGTGCTTAATCTGTTCATTAAAATGCCTGCACTGTTTCATGTCCTTTTGTGTAATTGTATATGGATTAATATGGGATACATTTGCTGAATGTTAGTTCTCAGGTAAAGTGATTTTATTTGTGCTCTCCCTCAGGCTTGTGGCCAGATGGCTCTGATGGGACAGACATTAATGCCGTGTGCACTTCCAGTGAGAAGAGACTTCTTGCCACTGGGGACGATTTTGGAAAAGTGCACCTCTTCTCATTCCCCTGCTCTCAATCCAGAGTAAGCAATCAGCATGTGTTCTATTATCTTTTTGTACATTATTTGCAGAGGAGAAAAATATATACCTCATTTGTTTTGTTTTTTGTTTTTTTCTCTCTTTCCTAAGGCTCCTAGTCATGTCTATGGCGGTCACAGCAGTCATGTCACCAGTGTTAACTTCCTGTTTGACGACAGCCACTTGGTGTCCACTGGTGGAAAGGACATGAGTGTAATGCAGTGGCGTGTGATATAAACAACTACTGACAGCATATGTGGAAATGGAGTGGGACTATTCCCATTTCTATTAGATTGAAATGAAGGAGTGGCAGTTATTTGAAGGCATATCCTGTGTAATGAGGTGAAGCAGGCAGTATAAGCTATTGTTTGCTATTTGCTAAAACATGAGCCCAGCATTCAAAATAAGCTTACTGTCTCATTGGGCACAAGGAGGACATTCTGCAACCTCAACCCACACATTTACCTTGGAGTGATGAATATGAAAAACTTTTCTCCACATGATACATATTATGTGATGCCAAAGCTGACAAATTTACCTTGAAACTGTTACAGCAGACAGTGGTGTATGACCCCACCGTCTGGCCTCAAGAAGTATTGCAACCACTCCTGTGTGATTGAATTTCAGTGTGAATTTATGATTGTCTGAAAACCTCCTGAACTGATCTCAGCTTTCACTCTTCTTTCGAAGAGACCTTGTATATATTAAAGAAGTGAAACAGCATGACTTTACCAAACACGGCAAAGGCACTGTGATTAAAATAATCCCCAACTGTACCAAAATGATGCGTGAAACCCTTTTTAAAAATCTAATGACTACACTACAGCCAATAGTTCATAGTTAGGTTCCTAGGCTCCTCATAAAGGTATTCCCTAATAAGGCTTAATGTAGTGTCTTAATTCACTGCAAGTTAATAAGACTGGAGAATATTAAAGTCATTCTTTAAGTATTCACCCCCCATCCCCCCACCCCACTTCTACATGTTATAGTGGTACAACCTAGGCAAACAGGCCTCATTCAGCTCATTCAATAGTTGAATTAATTCAATATTCTTCAATATTATGGGCTTTGTGTAGATGTATGACATATAATCCAAATTAATTCCATTTCATTTCCAGGTTGTAACACTGCAAAATGTGGTAAAATTCAAGGAGGGGTGGGGTGAGGTCAATATTTATGCAATACACTGTATTTGATTCATTTCTAAAGCTCTCCCAGAGAAAACTGTTACCATGTAGACTAGATTAAACAGGACTAACATTAATTTTTATTAATTCCAACAAATCTAGCAATGCAATGTAATTATTTTGAACTTCTCTGTGCTGAACTCTCTCTTGCATTGCCTAATGGCCATAACCATGCTTCATTTCTTTTGCACTGAAAGAGAAGAAACTCATCAGGGTTTTTAATGACTGTAGCTGATATATTAAAACTGTCTTAGCATGCACATGGTTGGCTGTATTTTTTTTTAAGACTTTTTCATTCAGATTTTCATTTGCCTATTGATGGGCAGGTAACACAATGTAAAAATGTGATTTTGTTTCAGAAAATATGAGTGTTAAATTTTTTTTTTAACATTGAGGAGTAGGCTGAAATTGAACATTACATATGAATGAATCAGTAGCCTTGATGGTATTAGGCGTGTAACTGGCAATTATGAACGGACAACAATTGTTGCAGAATTGCATAAAAAAATGTAAAAATCTGGCCTCATTATAACCATTAACAACTTTGATACTTCTTTCATGATTAAATTAATTCAAACCTGTTTGGATGTATGTGGTGTTTTATTTACACACCTCTCAGATAAATTACCTGTAATGTTTTATAAAGAGAGATTTGCATAGATATGGAAACAATTTTGTGTCACCTGATTTCTAGAGCAAGACTACAGCATGGCCCTATGTGACCTGTATGTTAAATCCATTAACAAGACTAGGCAAGCTTAGTTTACCCTGCTGAATACAAATAGCTTAGACCAGCATAGCTGGTCAGCATGAAAGCACCAAACAACATAAACATTTTTCTTTATTCTTAGCAAGATAACTAGATTAATAATGCAAAGTGTTGGGAACATGGTTCTTGTGTTATAAATTTATATGAATTTGCTAAAACTTATGCATACTTTGCATAATTAGATGGAAACATGGTTAATAACGCTTGTTTGCTAATATATTATATTATTATATATTATATTCAATTCAATTCAATTTTATTTATGTAGCACTTTTAACAATGGACATTGTCACAAAGCAGATTTACAGATATTTGGATATAGACTTGGATTTGTCCCTACTGAGCAAGCCAAAAGACTTCAAAAAGACTACCAACAAACATAAAGCCTCCAGATCTGTGCATTTACATAAGAGAAAAACTATTAACAAAAGGCTTGACTAAACAAATAGGTTTTCAGCCTAGACTTAAAGACTAAGACTATGGATGATTCTCGAACTGCAGGGCTTTGTAAGAGAAAGCTCTGGCCGCTGCTGTAGTCTTCTTTATTCTAGGTACCAACAAAGAGCCTGCATCTTTTGATGGAAGCAGGCATAGTAGATCATAAAAACGAAATGTTTGCTCAGGTACTGCGGCAAGAGACGATTCGGTGTGTCATAGGTCATTAGTAGTATTTTATAATCAATGCCAAATTTTAATGGGAGCCAATGCAGTGTGGATAAGTTAGGGGTAATGTGGTCAAATCTTCTGGTTCTAGTAAGGACTCTGACTGCTGCATTCTTGACTAACTGGAACTTGTTTATGCACATAATGGAACATCCAGACAGCAAAAACCTTTAGGCTAAAACCTAAAGCTTTCTGCATCTTGTAGTAATATTATTACTCTTCTTGGGAATATTTATGAAATGAAGGAAGGCTATCCTAGTATTATTTACATGAGCTTCAAATGAGAGACTGGAGTCAATAATCATACCAAGGTCTTTTACTGCTGCACATGATGTAACTGAAGGCCATCCAGAGTTATTATGTAATTGCTTGCATCTAGCTGCCTGTGGTCCTGGTAGAAGTACTTCTGTCTTGACAGAATTAAGTAGGAGGAAGTTCTTCAGGATCCAGTGTCTAATGTCCTTCACACATTCCTCAACTTTGAAACTCTGAAACATATAGCTGTGTGTCATCAGCATAGCAGAGGAAGCTAATACAATGCTTATGAATAATTGTACCTAGAGGTAGCATATATAGAGAAAAGAGCAGTGGCCTAGAACAGAACCTTGTGGAACACCAAACTGTACTTTAGTATGGATAGAGAAGTTACCATTTACAATCTGGAGCATCTACAAACTGATAGCGATCAGTCAAATAAGACCTGATCCAGGTGAGGGCTGTTTCTTTAACTCCAACATCATTTTCTAGTCTATCTTGAAGAATATTATGATCAGTGATATCAAGAGCTGCACTAAGATCAAGCAACACAAGCAAGGAGACACAGTCCTGCTTGGAGTCCAGTAGTAGTTCATTTACCACTTTAACCAGTGTTGTCTCAGTAATGCTATGAGGCCTAAATCCTGACTGAAAGATTTCATGAATGTTATTCCTATGCAAGTACGAGCATAACTGCTGAGTTACACCCTATTTTTAGACAGTTGACAAGAGTTGAGGGCAGGTTTTTTGATTAATGGCTCCACTGACATGGTTATATTGTTTTCTACATAGTTAGTTATCAAATTGTACGGCTTTATATTAATACTCTGAATTTTTTTGCGTAATATTTTAAATTTTGTCATTGAAAGAAAATTCATAAAGTCATTACTAGTACTGGTGGTCTTGGTCCTAGTTAACTTTGCTACCGTATTAAATAAGAATCTAGGATTATTTTTGCTATCTTCCATTAGGGTTAAGAGATATGCTAATCTAGCACCAATAAGCACATTTCTATAGCTAAGAAGGCTCTCCTTCCATGCAATTTGGAATACTACCGATTTAGCTTGATGCTATTTATGTTGTAACATTTGAGTTATATATAATGCATTATACAAGAGGTAAATTACATGAGAAGTTGTTATAATGATGGTAAAATTTGAGGATGCAAGCTTTCCTATTAATTGCTCATAATTGCTAATATGTAACTTCACAGTTGAAAGAAAAAAAAAACAAGTTACTGACAGACTGCTACTGTGATTGCTGCTGTTTTCTGTCTTTTGCTCATGAACAAACATTTAAAATTCTAACTTCAATTTCAGTTAACATTTCAGGGTATATGTGTGTGTGTATATATAAAATAAATATACAGTATTAGTAGGACTTAGTAGTTACATTTATTTTCAAGGTGGACATGTTGGTTGGGTGTTTGTCTGTTGTAAAGAATTGTTCATTCGGAACCAGGGTTGTTTTAGAATGTTACTATTAATTAAGTAATAACTTAAGAGCTGAATTTAATTCATGTTGATATTTGGTGAAGGGTTGTCAATATAGGATCAATTAAAAACCTATGACTTTAAGTCTGTTATTTAATGATCAAAACATACTTTAGACAATGAAAAGGCATTAAATAGACATCTTTGTGATGTTAATAGAATGTCTAAATTTCGATCAGCTTGAATATTTTTTAAAATAATATTTTGGTAAAGATATGGAAATGCTGACTATTGTAATTGTACTCAAGATGTCAAACTTACTAAGGACCAAAAAAAGACATACAGGTGGAGGAGAAAATAACAGAAACCTGTAACTATATATTAATAGCAAGAACCTTGTAAGTAAGGTCAGTCTTTGCTTCCAGAATAGCTTTAATCCTTCTTGGAATGCTGTCACACAAATCCTAAATGGTTTGTGGTGGGATGTTAGACTGTTCTTTAAGACGAAAATCTTCCAGTCCTGTGAGGGATGAAGGTGGTGGATATCTGCTTTGCAGTCTGAGCTCCAGACCTTCCCATTAAGATTTAATTAGGTTTAAATGTGGTGAACTGGGAGGCTAAAGAAGAAGCTTGACATCATCCCAGGGCATCAACCTTCAAATATTTATAGCAGTACATCATCAGGAAAGAGTGTTTGCACCATAGGGTGCATCTGGTCCTGGAAAATGTCCTCATGTTTGTTGGCTGCTATACAACTATGAAAAGCATTCACTGGACCTAATGATTTCCATGAGATGGCTGCCCATACCATTATGGATCTCCAATTGTACCTAACATTTGGAAGCAGACACTGTGTGTTGAAGGCATCTTTTGTCTTCCTCCAACATAAATCGATCCAGATGTAACAAAATATGATAAAAAATTGACTAATCTGACTGCAGATGTTGTTATGTATCTTTGTACACTGACCTTTGATACAAAGTTTATCTTTGTATGACCTTTGATACAAAGTTTATCTCATGACACACAGTTTTATTAAGAGGTGTTCATTCAATTCTGTGGTTAATTTTACAGTTGTACATTTTGGGCACTCTGTAAAGTGTCCTCTTTGCCATTTGTCCAGTGTTGGTATGCTGCCATGACTTTTGAGATTGTTTCTCTTTATACATTAAATCATTTCCAGTTTTTGTAACTGATTCACCTGCTATCCACTGTTTGGCCTCTTTGGAATTGTTTGTTGATGGCAGTCAGTCTGATATAACTCAGCTGTAAGTGTAATTTTTCATGCACTGTTACTGTTATTTTGTCCAACTATTTTGTCCAACTAACTTAGGTCTTCTGCATAGTTATGGGCTATATAAAGGTGGACTGATAATAACATCTTTTTATGGGCCAGTTTAAATCGGGCCATGGATATCTCTGCTCAGTTGGTTCTCACTGAGTATTTTTAGAGGTCTGAGTGCTAACCTTGCTAAAAATCCAGCATAGTCTGACCAGCTACCAGCTGCCATCACACAAGCCGAGCTGCTCAAACTGGTGCTGAAGTGCTGAAGTTCCTAAATTACTACTACTGAAGCTACAATATAGACTTTTTTTTTTTTTTTTTAAAGAACAGAACACAATAGTAAGTAAATTACCGAAAATCTGAAACATGTATTGTACAGTATATTCAGTTTAGTCGAGTAATGAGTAAGCTGGAAAATAACTTGTGGTGTACCAGCTTGACCAGCTCGGCCTGTGTTTTGGCAGCTGGTGGCTGGTCAGACCAAGCTGATATTTTTCAGCAGAGAGCGCATTTATTATTATTTAGTCGGAAGATTTTTAGGGGAAACGTCAACAGAAGCTGCCTTTACAACCTAATTAGCTACAGCGGAAGATGATTATTACAATTATTCATCCGCATAACTATTTATGATTGTTGGAAGAACAGTGGCCTCATTAATTCGAGCACGTGCTGAAATGTGAATCCACATTACAGCATATTGATTGTCCAACAAAGAGGACACCGCCTACTCTGCGTGACGTCCCGTCGAACTGTCGCGCATGCGCATTGCAACAATGAGAGAAGGTCAGATGGACTAAGTTGATCCCGGGCTGACTGGCTCGCTTTAAAAGGAAAAGAAAAAGAAAAAGAAAGAAAGACAAAAAGAAAAAAAAGTCTCAGATTTGGTGAAATACATGCAGTTAGCTCTGTGTTTATGGGAAGAAGTTAAACCAGGCGACAGGAAGAATAATCGCCACACCTTCTAACACAGACGTTGCAGTATTCGTAGTTGCCACTAGGGGCCAGTGTTTTACGGCCAATATTCAGATTCGCTCCCTTCAAACCGGCTGCCCAAATTCAGGAGGGAGTTAAAACGGTATCTCCGGAGCGCTTTAGCCACACTATTCATTACTGACGATGTTATGGGCGCGACTGTTGTCTGAACATGGAATTTGTTTTAGATGTATATAATGAGAAATTGCGATATAATGCAGACGCTGCTGAGTCGGCTGAGCTGTTGAGAGGGCTGCGTCGCCCATCACTGCCGGAGAGCTGTTATCACCTCGCCTGAGAGCCATTATTCCCAAAAAAAAAAAAAAAAAAAAATCTCAAGTCTTTCATCTTATACGACTGAATTGCACATCTGACTTTGGCTCATACGCGATCTAAATGCGCCGGTGATTCTGCGTGGACTGAGATTGCATTGCATTTACCTCCTTATTGTCTAATAGTTCGTGGAAAACGGCATTAAAATGAGGTAAGCGATCCTTTGGCGTATTTGTTGACAGCGACACTGACATTAGAAACGTGAATGAAAAGACAGACGAGATTTCAGGAAATCTGGTTTTAAATCCGTGTCTCATCTAACTGCAGATGTCTGTGCTGTCTGATTTCACGCAGGGCCTGTGAAATGGCCAAATCACCTGTCCTCCTGTTGTGCCGACAGAAATCAGGGTGTGTTATATTTCATCCAGCGCCCAAAGATCATCATGCTCTATTATGATCCATATTACAGTCTATGCATTCAATGCTCTGTGAATGAGGCACTATATATGGTCATGTATATACACACCTCATCGATTTGATTATCATTGGGGAAAAATTGTATACAGTGCAAATAAACATCCGCCCATCGTATAATCTAATGGCTAATAGTCTAGTGACTGTGTACTAGATATAATAATAAAAATGATGTCATTGTAGTGACTGTCAGGCGACGCGATAAGTCTTGATGACGTCACAACTCGGATGTTGAGCAGAGATGCTGAATTCTTAAGAGAAGACGCGCGCGCGCGCTCGTTCAGGATTTTTTTTTTTCTTTCTTCTTCCTAAATGTCAGAATGTCTAGCAGCAAACTAGTGTGGAAATAATAATACATCCGTTCTTTATAGTGGTGATTGATGTCCAGTGAAGCTGAACATTATGTCATTATATTCATTGTGTCTCATTACTATAGTTCAGTTCAGTTCAATTTTATTTACATAGAGCTTTTAATAATAGACATTGTCACAAAACAGCTTCACAGAAATCTGGATGTAGATTTAGATCCCTACCGAGCGACCCACTGGCCACAGTGCAGACAGTGACAAGGAAATGAAGAAGCAACGTTGAGAGGAACCAGACTCAGAAAGGAATCCATCATCTTCTGGTTGACATCAGATAGTGAGAAAGTCAGACAGTACTGAGTATGTTGAAAGGTTGTTCAGTATGAGCATCAGTTTCTTTATGATTAAAGCAGACTTTTTAGGTACACGTCTATACACGGTGTCCTAAAAGTCTCCATACATGGGGAGTATGTGCACCAGCACCACGTCGGTTGTGCCTTTGTCAGTGGATGGTTGTGGACGTCCACTTCTTGGTTGGTCTGCAACACTTTCTTTATTTTTGAAATTGTTAATAAGTTTGGCAATAGCATCGTCGGTGATGTGCTTTCCATGTTTCCTGTTAAAGTCCAAAGCAACCTTGCGACAGCGTCCCGATCCAGCCATGGGAATGATTTCACTAAGTTCTTCTTTTGTCCAAGGCATTCTTAAAGGCTGTCTGGATATCTAAAATATATAATGTAAAGTAAGTATGAAAAATTTTGGAAGAATTTTTTTTCTAAAAAGTGTTCATTTCTGCTATGTATGGAGACTTTTGGGACACCCTGTTGTATCCATGTGAAACTGTTCACTGAAGAATGGGTGAGTCTTGGACATACACTGTTATAGTAAGTGCAGCAGAGTGAACAATAGTACCACGCACCTAACGTTCATCTTGGTATGTTCAGGAGGAGAGTATGAAACATGAAAGGTAAGGTAGCTGTGGATCCGGAGCCTTTTCCAGGAACAGTGGGTGCAAGGTGGGAATATACCCTGCCATACCATGTCCATCTCAGGCCACCACACACATTCATGCACTCATTTCTACCTAGTGGCCATTTAGAGTGCCAGTCCACCTACTGGCATGTTTTTGGGAGGAAACTCTCTGGAGGAAACCTAGGTGAAACCCACATAGACATGGGATGAAGTCACTTGAGCTCAGGATCAACCTGGGGACCCTGAAGCTGTGAGGGGGCAATGCTACCTGCTGTGCCACTTTTACACAAGAGTGATTTTATTTAAAAAAAAATAAAATAATAATCTAAATGCTAGTCTTACACCAATACTGTACATTCATTCATTTGACACTTTTTTGAGGCATATTTATAATGCAAGCATATAGATGAACCATTGCCAATGATGGGATTGAAGTCGACCTTCAATTTATTCGTTTATTGTAATGATTTTTTCAAATTCCTGATTAGATGAGAATGACCAGCTAAAACCTGCACTGGTCATACAGCAAGGGTTTAGCCCCAGATCCTTAACAATCATAAGTTTGCCTTAGGAGTTTCCTTCCACTTCTTTATAAACTTTATTTTTTAACTTGTTGCCAAAAGGAAGTCTCAACTAGCTCTCCATTCCAGCTGACGTCCTCTCCAGCAAGAAAACTCCATCGGTCGGCCGGAAGAATTTACGCAACCCACAGCTCTCTTATATAAATATATATCTTCCTAATGTGGGTTATTTTTAGATTTCGAAGTTGTGCTCCATCATGGTAGGATGAATGTACATTCTTTCCCCTGTCTGCCATATGCGCATAGTGGGAATATGAAAATGTTCAGAAGAGCTATTTTTGTAGACTGACTGTGAGAGCGTTTGCTTGAGTGACTCATGGTGGCCCTGTGCATGTGTCTGTGAGTAGTCTGTACATGTGTGTGTAGTGATGTTTTCAGATCAGTGGGTCTGGATGTCACAGGTGTAGTGAAGGGGCTCTTCAGGCAGAAAAATCATTAGAGGCTACATCTCTAAAATCTTTACCACATGCTTGGAAACATGAAAATGATCAAACTATTGTCAGTGACCAGGCTTTAGTCATGTTATTCTCCCCTTATTTTTATATATCCTAATGACGTTGATCTTGAAATTACATATCAACCCATTGCCATGCATGCTTAAAAGTAATGAAGCAATTAAACACCCCAATACTCAGTATTCAGGCAGTTTAGGCAGACTTGAAAACATGAAAACATTTACCACCATACTTGTCCATAAGGATAATTGGACATCCTTTGAGTTATTTGGCCTGTCATTTTTCCTGTAAAGACATCTACTTCCTGTTAGGATTGTCTTTGTTGTTTCCTTGTTTGCTTAAATCCTCATAAGCATTTGAGCTCACCTAACTTATGGTTCATTTTGCTAGATTTGAAGTATCCAGCTGGCTGTTTATACAGATGAAATGAGTGCAAAGCTATGGGATGGGAAGCATACAAGATAGAATGGATAGTGTTTCTTCTTAGAAGCATTATACATCAGTGCTTTCAACAGTGGCCCTTGACATGGAAAATCCCAGATACATCGCTCATACATCGGCACGACATTGTTTGACAGCCCAGTTCGTATCACAACAGTGTCACGACAACCTTTTTCCTAATTGGGAAGTCAGGACAATGTTGTTTTTATAATCTGTTACTTTCAGCCATCCTTCAGTATACTGTGTGATTAAAATCCTGTCAGACGTTGTAAGACAGCACACCCTCCTGGTGATCATTTATTTTAATTTCCCCACTTTCGCACTGTGATGAGCAGATACAGCTTGTGCTCACTTCATGCTAGTTTCTTCCTGTGATTAAGCTACATAACCTACAGTTAATGACTACAACCAGTAACTAAATAAATAGTCCAATTTGTCTAAATCTATATAAAGCAGAATATTAAGAACATACATTTACAGTGGTCCAAAACATCACTTTAGAAAGCAAGTTACATATGATATTGTCTGGATGTAATCTGAGCATGTTGTGCTGATGTTGGAGGTGCATGTAGATGTGTGTTATTTGGGATACAGTCTTTAAAAATACATTTTAGATCATAAGACATGTAAGACTGAGTGCCACCATAAAAAAAACTTTGTTTTTCAGTTAAGCAATCTCGTGTCATGTCTACTGATTGCAGAAGTCTCAGCTTGTGGGCTTTACTCTGTGTGTGTGTGTGTGTTTTTGTTTGCAGTAGTTAGAAAGATCATGTGGTTGTTCAACATAAGCAATATTCCAGCCTCCTCCTCCACCCTTCATTCCTGTGGATAGAAATGATTGTCAGAAGGAGAAGGCTACTGGTTTGTAGCTGTCACATGCTTATGCTCCTCTCCTTCTTTCTCTCCATTCCTTCTTTGAATACCATTGCTGTCCTGTGCAAGGTCTAAGGTTTAATTCTTCTTCGCAGCACTACTAAACCACACACACATACACATACTCTCATTCAGCACGTGTGGTAGCCAGGCATGCTGATTTGTCTCGCCAGCTGTTCTTCTAGAAGAACGAGCTGATTAGTTTTCTCACACTGAGCCATAACACAAACAGAACTCTCATGTTCTTGTGAGCTGTAAAGGCATGGACGTGCAGTTTTTTGAAGATACAACTGCTCTGCAGTGGATAGAAGCCAAGGAGCAGCTGTCAAATAATAGCTTTCATTACTGCATGTGCCTCCCACAATTCCCTGCTGCCTCATTATATGTGAAGAATGACATATATAGAACACAAATTGTATGCTGTAAACACACACATGTAATGAGGGTCCATGTGAATAGAAAAATGTTTTGAGACTTTCAAAAGAGAAGAGCTGCTGGGCAGAAAAATAGAGACAGCGTTCACTTGGGAACCTTTTCAGGAAGTGTAAGTATGTTGTTGGAAAGGCCAGATTTGGGAAAGTTTCCATAAGCATCCATGCCAGCTGCAGCTGTGAGTCAAGACTGTCTCTACCTCTTTCTGGTTTCTCATTTAAAGGTGCGTTGGGCAGGATTTTCTCTTTAGTGCTTACGATGTAAACTATAAAGAAATATATTTTTTTTTACTCTTTGACCTATCACTCTACATTCACAGTAGCAAGCAACAGGCGGCCGTGATTTTAGTGACAGTGACAAGCAACAACATGACAGCAAGACAAGCAACATTTGCAAATTAGGTATGATGAGGTGCAGTGACAAATCCAAACGATTGGCTCGAATGATTAGTTCCTTGGCCCAATCATATGGCAAGTGTGGTGTGACGCTTCTGCGGTTTTACACTCACAACTTTAATTCCTACATTCAGTTAGTTCCCATTTCCCATTTCATAAAAAAGCCTAAAAAAATTATAACCATGGCTTCATTATATCCTGTCCTGTACACAGAGTTCACAAAGAAAAATAAAGCTCGGAAGGCAGTAGCAGAGAATGTTGGTGCCTTTATTTGCTTTGCAACAAGGCTAGCATGAAACCTAACATGTTACATGTACGTCGAAAACAAACTACTTTAACACTGATTATTCTATTATTTGATTTGTGTTTAACTAACACAGTGCTGCCAGATGACAGTGACCAGGTTATCCACATTCTTTTGGTAGCTAGCTAACTTTCCATTGTCTCATTCTACTTCACTGGTTAAGACAATAAATAAATAATTATAAATATGTGAAATACTGACATGCCGTATAACATATGTGTTGAATTGTTCAGACCTCCTAGGAAGAGTGAGTTTTGGAGTTTACATTTATACACACCTGGAACATATTTCGGTCAAGCACTGTCGACTGCTTGTCTCATAACTGTCTCATAATGTTAGTTATGGCTACATTTTTAAACTTTTGAACTTTATCTTGGTCAGGGTTGATGGTAAATCCAGAGCCTATTCTGGGAACACCGGGCACAAAGTGGCAGAATACCTGGCCAGGCCATTGCAGGGCACCATATACACACACACACAGGAAAACGAGAACATTAGGAAAACATGCAAAACCGGGGCCCTGGATCTGTGAAGTGGCAACACTGCCCACTGCACCACGGTGCCACATTACTAATTTATTGATGTAATAATTTGGAAGTTTACTGCTTATTTTAGGCAACTGCATAATCCA
Source organism: Pangasius djambal (assembly GCA_022985145.1). Lineage (NCBI taxonomy): Eukaryota > Metazoa > Chordata > Actinopteri > Siluriformes > Pangasiidae > Pangasius > Pangasius djambal. Next base: position 17,677,448 of record CM040984.1, on the reverse strand, counting down.
TTCTGACAAACTAATAATTATGTAAATTACTAACACACCAAGTGACTTGCAGTGATTTCTGATCCAAGCCATAATTATTAAATTAATGCTTGCATTGCCTGGCCAGGAGAAATATAACTAGGTACTTTAGCATCTAACTGCATTATGCTTTGCAGTCAGCAGATTTCTTTCCTTCTTGTTTTACCATGTTCTCCAGATAATGCCAATTTATTTGTAATAGGAAGTAAGGAATATTGATCAGTGCACTGTAAAGTGTGTAGAGTGATGTACTGTAACTTAGTGGTAGTGTGTGTGCTTTGCATTGTATACTGTGCTAGTGATTATTCAAATACTGTCATATTATGGCTTTGTCTGCACTTGTTTCTGGCTAATTAGTGAAAACTACTGTATATTACTGTTGGTCCTCGTTTCTGTTGAACAGACGTTTGTCAGACTGACATCTCTGAAAAAGATGCATCAGTTAACTGTTAACGATAATCTACAAGTTTCAAGGAAAGAGAAGGCAAGAAAAACAGTGTTTTCAAAACACTGGTGCTATGACAGTCCCTGGCCTTGAGAAGCCTTGCTGAATCTGCACTTACTTTGAGCAATATCTCTTCTTTCCCAGCAGCTTGTCTCTGATGGCTGTTCAGGTAACATGCTTTTTGCAAGCAGAGCCCTTAGGCTGTATGTATGAGGATTTGTGAATGAGCGACTAGCAGCTGCTATTCTTTCTAGCCTCAGCGGGGAAGGAGATTGCCATGTGTCCACTTTTATCATCACTATGGGAACCGCTTCCTAGCTCACCTCCTGCGTGGCATGCTCTCAGTCCTCATAACAGAGCTGCTTAACACTGGGGCTTTTGGGGGGGGGGCTTTTTTGGGGCTTTTTGTTCTATTTCGCAATTTTGTCTGTATCATTACTCTGGGACTGTAGGGGAGTTAGAAAAGTTAGCACCAGGAGTAATACATTTGGAGATGTGTAATTATGTGATAATTACTTATATCATGTGACTAGGGTGAGCAGTTTGTAGCGTGTTTTTTAATTTGTGACTTAATGATGAGCCCACAGCAAGAGCTGTTCCTGAGTGTTGGAGCGTGTGTGTTTGTGTTGTACTCACAACTTGAGCAGGAGCTGATAAATTGTCCCTCTCATGTCATGTGTGATTATTTCTCTTGGACACGTTGTTTAAAAATTCTGTACATTTAACAGTAAATTACTGAAAATTAATTGGTGTAAAAATTAAAAGCTGCAGCTGTAAAGTATATTTGTTTTACAGTTCAGGAAAACTTTAGTAATGCTGTAAAAAATACAGATCAGCAAAGATGCACTGTAGTGTTGTTTAAAGTAGCATTAATTCAGATATTACTGTGCACTGTTCCGAGTGTATCGAGTCGCATCAGCCTAGTGAACAACAAAGTAGTACATTTCCATCAGCCACGTCACCAGCTCATGCAACTGATTTGCTAACTGAGCTTAAGAAACTAGCTTCCCCTCACACACATACACTCTTCACTCAGACTTCAATTCAACTAACATTAGCGCATGCAATTTATCCTGTGTAACAAATAAACCTTAAACCCGGGGTTCTCAAACTTTTTGCTCAGTGTAGAAAGTTCCACAAACCTCCTGTTAGAAATGCATTTTATGAACGTAATCCAACAATTCAAATATTAGGCTCATTATTCAAATGTGTACGGTGATATTTTGGCTATTTGTTGGAGCCATAGAGCTTTTGATTTCTGAATTTCCACCGACAGAACCAGTTCACATTGGTTACATACCTGCTTGTTTTTGAGGTTTTGGATGAAACCCTTTCAATTCAAGTAATTATTTAAACCGGCTAATAATTATAGGAGCTCAATGATAAACATAATAACTTTAACATACCACTTTGTTATGCTTGACGGACGCCTGGGGGTCTGTCTTAGGCTAATGTGAACCTGTTTAAGTGGGTGGTTGTCAAAGTTGGGTCCAGGATACCCCTGGGGTCTGTAAAGCATAACCAAGTGGTCCATGACCATTAACCATTAACCATTAACAGAGTTATTATGTTTATCATGTAATAGTTAATCTAATTTATATAATTCTGTTTTACTGTATCTCATTCCATCACTTAAAACCATCCAGCTCAGCACAAACAAGGCAAAAACAGCGGAGAATCAATCCCACAATTCTTCAGGAAAAGCAGATTTCCTGTAATTTGCTATAAATGACTACAAGATCCCAGAATGCATCATACAAGATATTATAAACATTTTTACTGTGAGTACTGTAGCAGTTGTTTTATAGAGTATCTGTAATTATGCCATTGATAATGTACACCGTATGGCCAAAGGTTTGTGGACACCTGATCCTCACACCCATATGTGGGCCTTCCCCAAACTGCTGCCACAAATGTAGAATGCCTTTGTATGTTGTAGTATTACAATTTCCTTCACTGGAACTAAGAGGCCCAAACCTGTTCCAGCATGACAATACCCTTGTGCACAAAGAGAGCTCCATGAAGACATGGTTTGCCAAGGTTGGAGTGGAAGAACTAGAGTGGCCTGCACAGAGCCCTGACCTCAACCCCATTGAACACCTTTGGGATAATTTGGAATGCAGACTGCACCCCAGACCTCCTCGCTCAACATCAGTGCCTGACCTCACTAATGCTCTTGTGGCTGAATGAGCAAATCCTCACAGACATACTCCAAAATCTAGTGGAAAGCCTTTGAGAAGAGTGAAGGTTATTATAACAGCAAAGGAGGACTAAATCTGGAATGGGACGTTCAAAAAAATACATATGGGTGTGAGGGGCAGGTGTCCAAATACTTTTGTCCATATAGTGTATATGCAGTTTTTGGACAGTTTTTAGATTCTCTCCCTTTTTGCTATTTTTTTTACATTATAGAATTACTTTTAAACTGATGAAAATCATTCATATTCTCATTCCTTTTTTCTTATTGGGCTTAGTGGTTAGCACATTTGCCTCACACCTCCGGGGTTGGGGGTTCGAATCTCACCTCTGCCTTGTGTGCACAGAGTTTGCAAGTTCTCCCCGTGCTTCGGGGGTTTCCTCCGGGCACTCTAGTCTGATTGGCATTTCCAAATTGTCCGTAGTGTGTGATGTGTGTGTGATTGTGCCCTGCGATGAGTTGGCACCCTGTCCAGGCCGTCCCCTGCCTTGTGCCCTGAGTTCCCTGGGATAGGCTCCAGGCTCCTCTGTGACCCTGAGTAGGATAAGCAATATGGAAAATGGATGGATGAAAAACCGAGCTGCAGAGACCTGGGAGCAACGAAAGGGAAAAACAGAAGCTCACTTCTGCAAAGTAATTTTATTCCTTGAAAGGAATAAAATTTGATGTTCTCCCAAAGAGTAGCATTGTAACCTACACAGCATAGTTTGCTGTACACGAAACAACACTTCGGTGAGAGCCAGTATTTAGCTCTGAGAATCATTTTCTTGAATGAAGCAAACCAGCTGCACTAATAGCGGGCATTGCTAATTTTCCTCTGATGTGCATTGCCATGGGTAACCTTTTTATATTTCTCAAATGCAGCTCTCTAAATTATTTGGGCTGCATAATGTTGTTTTTGTTGTTCTTGTTTCAGCTGCTCCTGTTAGGGGTCACCACAGCGGATCATTGGTCCGCATATTTTTTACTTTTTGTTTTTATTATTTATGCCAGATGCCCTTCTTGACGCAACACTCCCCAATTTTATACGGGCTTGGGACCGGCTCTGGCAGGCCACTGTCATGTTGAACCCAGGTTGCAGTGTTGCGAGCACCGTGGCCTGATCACTAGTCCTTCAGGGACCCTTGGGCTGCATAATACTTGTATTTATATCAAAGGTACATATTTACCCTCACATGAAATGTATGTACTATAGCATGGGTTGGCATATCACTAGCCCAGGCTCCTGACTTTTTTTTGTTGAGGTCACTAGCACAATCATGCTACATGTTCATATACTTTACCCTTAGTCTGTATAAATGCATTTTAACAAACTAACTAGCTCATCATATGTTATTACATCATATTAGCTACCCCCTTTAGCCTGCTGAGTCAGTTAGGTCTCTGGACAGCCAAAATATGGGACTGGAGCTTTCACTTGCCTGGTATGCTAGCTAATAAATTTATGATTTTTCCACCCCTGTACAGTCAACCTAACAGCGAATGTACAGATTTACTGTTGCTTTTACGACATTTATAAACAATCTTTATGTAAAATTGATAGTCACCTTTCATTAAATTTAATGTACAAAGACATTTATATCAAATTTACATTTATAGTACTGCTAGAGGACAAAATGTGTGCTTTGAGGCATTGGCAATAGATTTTGTGTGTGTGTGTGTGTGTGTGTGTGTGTGTGTGTGTGTGTGTGTTTTGAAGGTAAAATTATAAAAATGCAAGAAGCATACTTGGATGTGAATGAGGTGGGATTAGTGCTCACAGTCATTTTGTATATCTGTATATGATACAAGCATCCATGAAGCTCTAAATGTGTCAGTGTTTCATAAACCTCTTTCTCGCTCGGCAGGGGGTTGGGTGTGTGATGAAGTAATCCCCGTCAGGCTTGCACACAGGGCATGTCCACTAACAACCCAAATCTCTTAAAAGTACAATTCAATCCCTATGACATGTCTGTGCTATACAGTAGAGCTCTACTGTAGACCACTCAGTCATGTCTAAGTGCTTTACACAACTCTTGTCCAGATCATTTCTCAGTACACATCATTGCTGACTTAGCAGTCAATTACTGAGATTATGCAAACTTAAAGCTTCATACATATCTGGTGTTCTGACAAGTGTGAGCAGATTATGATGTATCTGCTCAATCCTTTTTTTTAGTTTCAACCCAGTTCATAGAAAGAGATAGAAAGATGTTGTAGAAAGAAACACATCTGCTACCAAGGAACACAGAGCCGTGTTCCAGATGCAGATGTTCCATCCTTTTCACTTCTACCTACCACAGAGTTACAGTGACTCCAGACTGCACTTAAGTGCGAGTAAAAGAAGGTTAGTGTATTTCCATGTTGTTTGCAAGTCCACTGTGCTGATTTATTTAGCTAGTTTTGCTTAAAAGGTAAACAGGTACTGACACCAGAATCTTCTTCCCAGCCCACATCACTTTCCTTTGCTTTATGACTCCTTAGAAAACGTGACAACATTGCTGTTGATGGTGTCTCAACCTAGGTCCTGAGTGACGACTAGGATATATTATATCTATGTTCTTAGTAGTTAATACATACGGCTAAGTCAGTGCTGTTTACTGATGGATATCTGTGGAAGTTTCATGGATGTCCTTTGTGGGGTCTTGTGTAAAAGCTCATGTCTAATTTATGCTGTTATTGCAGAAAGAGTGACTTAGGGTGAATGTTCTTGTGTAAGTGCTCCTCTTGGAAAGATAAAGGGTGAGGTCTGCATTACACAAGACACACGACTGCTACCAGAACAAAAGGCCCATTTTGTAATATCAGTCAGAGCTAGAAACAATATGGTTAAGAGACATAAATGAAAAATGGTCTAATAATAACGTGGATATTATCATGTAACAAACAATTTAAAAGAATCTCTCTGTTAGGTATATGTATAGTAAAAATAGTAATTCTATCGAAACAATTTTATTTAATAATATATCAGCGAATCTACTTTCCTTTATACAGTATGCTGTAGTTTACAAATGAGCAAAATGTATTTACTATAGTCAATGTTTAGGTAACGAAAAGCTAATAATATCACTAACTTCAAATGTTATATAGCAACCTAGGTTCATTGTTACAAAATTGAGTGACCAACATTTTAATTATGTATTATTCTCTTTAATTAATGCATACATTGTTGGTGAAATTGTACATTGCACAGCATTAGAAAAGACAGTTAATACAATAGTGAACACTCTGCCAAATTCAGAATTACAAAATATAGCAGATATTTTCCACAAAATGTTTTGTTAATCACATAACCATGTTAATTGCAAAGAAGGGGCATAAAGGTCAGCAGTGCTGTTGTTTGGCACTGGGGCATTAGGGTGTATTAGTAACATCAGTCATGGCGTGTAAGTGGATTGATATTGGAGGCTAATCAACACTAAATAATAATAATAAGTGCTGCTGTGTGGTGTGCGTAGACGCTGATATACTTCATTGTGGTGGTGAATAGGATGAAGTGTCACTGGTGTGAGGGCGTACAACACTGAAGTTTCATTCAGCTATTCCAACCAACATTAGCAGTTATTGCTAACTTCTGCTAGACTTAACCAACAGGAGAGCTATTCAGTCCCTCGTCCTCAGACTAAACCTCCCTCCAAAGCCCAGTATGATTGTAAAATAAGGTGGAAATTGACGGCAGCAAAGCTTTTGTCCATGTCCATTTCTACGCAAACATTTACACACCTTCTTCCAGATAAAGAAACTTAGCAATGTCTATACTGAACTTGTGCCTATACTGAACTAGCGAGATGTGAAACTGGTTGGCTCCAATCTGCCTTGCTTTGACTGTCATCATTAATGATGTCCAGAACACTGTAATTTTGTCATCTGTTCATTAGCGTGACAGTGTACACATAGTATCACATGATATCGGATGTGGGAACTGGAGCGTTTTTACAAGTATGAGTAAATGAGCATGGTATCAGGCTGATCCTCGATACCAGTACCAGTACCAGCAACCACAAGGTCACGTTCATAAACTGCGTTCAAGCAATCAGTTCTCATAGCTCAACACTGAAGGACATCTCAAAGTAAGCTGAGTTTCTGTCCGTCCCTGCACTGTGAGTAATGTTCACCTTAAACACTCTTACATTAATAAATCACTATTTGCAAGGATACATTTGAGGCAGGTGTTGCAAGGGGATACAGTTCCTCCGGGTTTAAAAGAAATCTGGCCTCCTTGTAATACTACCATACCAACAACCATCAACCACCCCCGTTCCCCTTTGGATTAATGCTGCTCTGTGGGTTGATTATATTAAAAAAAATAGTTTGGTGCAAAGCATGAGTACTTTTAATGAGGTGGTAATGAGAGACCTCACAGATTTGTGATATGCTGACTGAAGATTACTATTACAGGATTGTCAGAGTGACTCACAGCAGCTCAAGGACATCACATTATAGATCTTTTTGTCATGTGATTGGGTAGTCATTTTTTTTTTTTTTAACAAAAAAGCGAAAAGAAAAGAAACTACATGTTGTTGCTGATTTCAACTCAGTGTGGCACAAAATTGTGCAAAAGGTCTCTTAATGAACCCAGGGTCTGATTTAAACATCTGCATGGGGAGAAAATGCAAACTCCGCACACACAGGACAGAGCCGTGAATCGAACCCCCAACCCTGGAGATGCTTATAGCATTTTTAGTCTGGGATGCTATTAGTTCATCAATAAATCAATATGATAATAGCTAGGCACTTATAAAGCAATCTTCCTGTAATAGTGTACTAAATACTCTTTTGACATCATTCTTCCTTGGCCAAGAGGAGCGTCTCAAAACCATATTAATATACTCGTATTATTTCAAAATATTCCCTTATGTCTCGTATTAGAATAGCTTTTAATTCAGTTAGCTGGTGTGTTTGGTGTGCGTGTGTATGTGTGTGTGTTTATGGAGTTCACTTGGTGGAAGGCTGCTTAGGCCCTGCATTATTTAAGGGGGGACTGGAAGGAGTTAATGATCTTTCAGGAAACGCAATCCGTCTTCTTACTGAGCTCTGTGTTCTTCCCTGACAGAAGACCAGAGATTTAGCTCCCCTCCCCAGATAATTACTGGCCTACAAGCTAAAAAATCACTCACATTCCCTCATATAACCCTGCCATAAAACTTCTGATTCCCTGCTGCCTAATAACAGAGAACTTATACAATTTATCTTTTTTCCCCTTTCTTTTTTTTCTTTCTTTCTTTGTTTTTTTTTTTTTTTTACAGGACTTCAGCAGACTCTTCATTTCATTTCATATTTTTTTTCTCTCATTTTCTCAGCTTTTACCAAAACCTATACTGTCCTATGAAGGTATGCTTTTATTCACTATCCGAGTAGAAATTATGTTCCTTTGGGATTTATCTGAATGAATGATGGAAAGTGGATATTGTGGTGTATGTTTGCATTCCTCCTTGATGCAGTTGACCTGTTCACAGGAAGTGATGACCTAAGTATTTGCCCTCCTTCATTCTGTTAAAACTAACATTTTAAGTCATCTAATAATACAGTGGTCACAAAAGAATGTATAGATTGAATAGGAAGGTTTTTCATGTGCTGATGTATTTGGGATAATTTTCTTTGCCCTTTTCATCATAACGTTCATGAATGCAGTTCATGAGTGTACTGGCTTCCTAATCTGAGATACTTGATTAACACAGGTCTATCATTTTCTGTTTTCCTTTTGTCTTGTGATTTGTCTTTCTTGAGAACTAATTAACCTTAATTAATCAAAAGCTATTTTATCAGAGCAACAGTTCCTCCTGCTAAAACATTCCCATATACTTACAGTGGGGTCAAAAGGTCTGAGAGCACCAGTGAGTTTCTTAGTACTTGGTATGTCCCCTTTTTGCTTTAATGACAGTGTGCCCACGAGCTGGCACGGACTTCACAAGTTTCTGTAAAACCTTACGGTACATTTTAGATCAAATCCATTAGTGTCGTCTAAACACCTGCTTCAATAGAAGAGAATAGGCATGAGCAAAATCTGAACTTTTGTACAAAGGAGTTTACATGGTCGATATCGCAAATTTGCTTACATTTAAATGGTGACCTAGAAACGATGCAGAATTTTGAAAATCCTTTTTTTTTGTCTTGTTTTTAATTCTAAAAGTTTCTTTTTTTAAGTTTTAAATGAAAATAAAAAAATCCCAGATTTTCAGTGCGGTATCAGACATTTCAGCCCCACAGTAACTATTAAAATGCATTTGATTTCATCTGTGAATGTACCTTTTACAGCACAAGTGCTTGTTTTTCACTGTGCTTGATATATATCATACATTTTGTTAGGATTTAAGTTTCCATTCTGTATGTTTATTCATATCTACGTTACTTTGAACACAAAAGACCCTCCCAAGCCCATAATGCATATGATGCATATCTTCCACTGACCTGCCCCGTCACACAGTTGCACCTGGAAACAACATGGAAACAACAGCTCTCTCCATGGTATTAACTAGCAATACTGACTTAACCACCACCAGCTATGACATCACTAACACAAACCAACCATTTAGGTTCAGATTATTTTCTACTAACCTGCTTTATTAAAGCAGTCCCCCTTAAGCAGAAACCCTTGTTGATAAGAACAGAACAAGACAACTGCATACAGGCCAGACTACCCCTACACATACACGGCAGAGAGCACTCAGCTAGCGCAGAGATGACTGGAAGGCCTGAGTGGAGAGAGTTGTGTGGAACTGTAAGAAGTGAAAGCATTAATGCAGTGCTGCAGGGCTTCATGAGATTCAGACTGTTGGCTTTGTAATCACAAAGCTTCCTTTCTGCTGCTCATCCAATCAGGCACATTTAACCTCCTCGTATACTCAAGTTCTGTATGATTTGCAATGGAAAAACATATTCATTAGTACTAAATAACAAGGTCAATTAATTAATCTGATTCATAATGAATCTATGTTTTGTTTTGTTTTTTTACTTATAGAGTAAGCGCCGCAGTTACTGGCAAACATTGGTAGAAAATGTTATGAAAATTTGACAGAAATCTATCCCTTATTTGACGTTAATTTTTTCTAAGAAATATAAACCATTATCAAACAAAACCGACTGTCACAATTATTGGCACCCCTGCATTTAGTACTTTATGCAACCTCCCTTTGCCTTAGCAGTGAATCTTCGATAGTGCTTGATGAGACTACAGAGCAGTGTACATCAGGGTACAATGGAGTGTTCAGTGTACACAGCTATTACTAGACATGTTCATAGTTGGCAGAGCTCACTAGCGATGGCGTATCCAATAGTGAATCAATTAATACAGGAAATATCAGGAAGTTATGTTTTTCAATTATCAAGCTAAAGAAGCAGGGGCAAGCTGAGAAAGATGCAATAGATATGAGCCTATAAAATGTGCAGAGTTTCTGGGAGCTATGAGCTGTCAGGTCTGTGATGGACTGACGGTTGTTAAAATGGAAAGATGATATATATATTTTGTAGCTGATTTAAAACTCAGAACTTACTCTATAAATAGATGTCACTCTAAGTTGAGCTGACTGTAGAATATCAGAATGAAGAACTGAAAGTGTTGATGGATATAGGTGATGTTTTGGTCATGAAAACAAGGACCATGTTTCATTATATAAAATGTACTGAAGAAATACACTATATTTCTTACGACGGTTCGACGGGTATGGTAGTTTGGAGTTGCTGATGTGGTTCTTAAATTCACACTTTGTCTAATGGGTTGCTTATTTTAACCTAATTGTGTTAGACCATGTGTACTAGATCAGCTTTATTTATTATTTATTATAACATATTATTTGAAGGGTGGAACAGTGGTGCAGCAGGCAGCGTTGATTAAACTCCCTGGTTCAATCCTGAGCTCTCATTATTGCCTGTTCATAGTTTTACATGTTTGCACCGTGTTCTTTTGGGTTTACTTTCCAAAAACATACTGTAGGTGAATTGGCTACTCTAAATACCCCCTAGGTGTGAATGAGTGTGTGAATGTGTATGAGCATAGTGTATTCCCACCTCCTTCCCAGTGTTTCCAGGATAGGATCCAGATCTACTGCAATTCTTACAGTGGTTACTGAAGATGAATGAATAAATGAATATCATTTGAAAATCATGCTTCATTTAAGTTCAGATCATTTCATTGCATTCGTTTTTGAAACTGACAAGTTAAAACTTTCACATACTCAACCTGTTTCCTGTGCACGTCCATGCACTTCCTGTTTCTATACTTGGGTATTCTTTCCACAGTAGTCCAGCTTCTGTTCATTCTGTCCATTAGACTCGGAGATTATTGTTCTTGTACTGTAGTCTCTACAGCAGTCAAATTTAGACATTAATATCATGTCAGTTAACTGGTAAGTCATATTTTTCTTACATTTTAACCAATGCAAAAGTACATTTCCAACAAGTTCTGGTATAAATACAGCATGTATCATATTACTCTAACTCTAATGGACATGTGAAATGATGTTGGAGTCACTTTAAAGGACGTGCTTATGGATACTTCTAATGGAGATGGGTGTGGTAGTGGTGGGATTGTGATGGGAAAGCCAGGGTGGAAATTTGCCATGCTTAACTTAGAATATAACAGAGACCAGCTCCAGATACTGAGAACTGCTTTCATCTTTATCCCTCATTGGACATCTAAAAATATTCAGACTTCAAACGTAATGTAAATTGTGGTGGCAAAACTGGAAATACATCTATACTCAATGTAGCATATAGTTACTTGTTTTAGATTTGTTTTATATTTTTAAGGCATAGCCTATATAGTTTGACAAATTTTTAAATTAAGGTTAGGTCCCACAAAGCGTTCTAATGACATGATTATTATTGACAATATAAATTTTAGTTATGTATTACATATATAAGAAAATAAGATGACTCTGGAAAGGCAATTTTAACATTAAAAAGCATTAATTCTATTCAGCCCTCTTTAATCCCCTTCCCTTTCCCTACTATTCAAATATTCCCTAGAGATTTTTGTCTCTAAAGGCTGTATTTTTTGAAGACCTCAGCAATTCAGCTGCACTTTATAATAAATTTTGATGATGTCTGCAGTCTCATAATGTGTCAGAGTTGACTTGCAGCACTTGGAGTAGACTGAAGTCGTCAAAATAAGCACAGCTGAACCCCACACTGGTGAAAACTCATTCAGCAGGCTAAGTTTTGCCCATGTGTTAAACACTTTCCTGTTCTTTGCTTGCTAATTGAGTGCCTTGTCAACATATGGACAAAAGAGGACTATTTAAAGCATCTGAGAAACTCTTGGCTTTAATTTAAACCTGGCCACTTATCAGCCCATCAACACAGCTGCTGCAGTTCTCATTTGCTTCATGGTTTTGCCTGTTTCATGTCCTACTGTATAATTAGCATAGATAACTGGCACGCCCCTTGCTCGGTGTCATTCAGTGGTGTAATTACATTACCACTACATTGCCATAGTAGAGGCGGGACTGTTTTTTCAGGGTTTGTCATGCATTCATGGCTTGTATGCTTGTTTATGTTACTCGGTATAACCACTCCTCCCTCAGGGAGACTGTATAAAATGAAATGAATAGAAGGGACCCTGTCTGTGACTTTTGAAAAGCACTGAGCAAACACTGTATAATGAATATAGTTTATAACTATAATTTAGCCTGAGATGTGTCACTAGGTTCTTTCAAAATCACTTACTATAAAATAAAGTAAATATACAATGTCAGTCTGTGCATATTTTCATTTCCCAGGTCTATTTCCACACCAAATCATGATATGACCTTGGGTTCAGTATAATTTCCTGTTATTCTTTCAACTTTCCTTTTCCTTCCAACAGTGAACAGAGCATTTGCCAGGCCCGGGCCTCTGTGATGATCTACGATGACACTAGCAAGAAGTGGGTGCCCATCAAGCCAGGCCAGCAGGGCTTTAGCCGCATCAACATCTACCACAACACTGCTAACAACACCTTCCGAGTGGTGGGAGTCAAACTGCAGGACCAGCAGGTGAGAGCAGGGGCCAGTAATGTGAAGGAAATGTGACCTTTTTTTTTTTTAAAACCACACAAATGCCAACCACACAAATGCCAACAATGCATCCCAATGCACACTTTGGATATTCCAGTAACCAGACAAATTGAGTTAAACTATAAATTCAGTGGTGTAGGTATATGGATGGGGTAGACAAATTCTAAAATAAATAGCTAGCCCAATGTTTGGTTGCCTGGAAACCTAAATAAATAAACCCAAAACCTGGCTTCTAATGTAATTAGCAGTGTGTGTGTTAATGTGTCTTGAGTCCTTAGTGGTGTAATAATTTTATACCGTCTCTGAATCAGAATTATTCACATTTTTCATTAAAAACAGTATGTAGAACACACACAGCAGACAGCATCACATATTTATGGACTGTTTTCTGAAACAGAGATTCAGTAGTCTAGGAGGATTTTGTGGATGATTTATTGGATACTGTTGTCTCAAGGTGTTTGTCATTCAGGCTATGAATGAACACAGGGCATGTGAGTTTCCATCACACATGGTGATATGATCACATTACTCATTAATGATAAGATGTACCTTTACTGACCCCCCGCAGGGGAAATTCAGTAATGAATGATAATGAAATTATGGATTTTGTGTCTGATATGAATATAAAGAGGGACTTTATGTGCAACCTGTAGTTGTTATAGGCTGTAATAACCAGTTTAATTCGTCTGCAGGGTCTCCCTCTTATACTGTCGTCAAATTTTTTTGCCAAGCACTATATCGCACAAGCAAGAGTGCTGTTGTACTGAATTTGTGGCCGTTGTACTGACAGCCTGTAGTAAGTGTAGTAACGGTTTCAGTGTAATGAACAATTGCTACAATTGGAATTTTATGTAGCGAACACAGACAAACGTAGTGATATGAACAGTGAAATGTACCAGTGCTGTTATGCTAAATGTTACTTAACTGCCACTTGTCCAGTCAAATTAGTGGACTGGAACTAACTGTTGTGTATTTGGGAATCAACAAATGTTGTACAACATAAATGTTACACTATAAAATAAGTGGAGTTTCTGTTTAGTCACTATGTATGTAGACACTGACGTGTATGAAATGATTGTACATATGAAATGCACTACTCTAAAAGTGTGTACATCCTCAGTAGTTACCTTATAGTTGCATGTGAAGTTTAAGTGTAACTACACAGGTGTTAGATACACAATATAATGTGAGACCGTTTGATTTTCTCTACATCATTAATATCCATGTAAAATGGTTTAGAAAATGAATCATTAGTAGAGTAAGAACCTGTATCTATGCCTTATTTTCAAAGAGTGACTATTATACTGTCTCATCACCGATTTTTCTCATTAGTTGAATGAATATGGATTGACAGTGACATACTTTGCTGCAGTATTGTAGCCTGTAACATCACCTCGTTTTTTGACAGGTTGTGATAAACTACTCTATAGTGAAGGGTCTGAAATATAACCAGGCCACTCCAACGTTCCACCAGTGGCGTGATGCCAGACAAGTCTACGGACTCAACTTTGCTAGCAAAGAGGAGGCCACAACTTTCTCCACTGCCATGCTTTTTGCCCTCAATGTGCTCAGCTCACAAGATGCAGGTAGGTTCAGTTTTGGCTCAGCTGCCAGATATTCTCATACTATAACTGAACAAATCATATAGATTTGTAGAATAATTCTGAGTAACCATTGCTTAGCTTGTGGTTCTTCCAGGCCTTAGCTGAACTATAATAGGTATGGGTATACAAAAAAATAAATCTTAATGATTGAATAGTTGGATTATGTTCATTAAAAAAAAAAATCTGCACTGAGGCGGTCTTAGTTTGCCTTTGTTTCAGAGCTGCTGTTTACTCTAGAAGCTGTTGTGATGCAGCAGTCTAGTATGTTAATTCTTCCTTTACATGTAGTCACTTACTTAAGAACAGCACATGAGCTTCTCAGGTTTCAGGTTGCTGCTACTTAAAGCGTATGGGGTGGGGGGGTTAAATAACAACGTCTTCCCATTGGTGCCTAGCTTGGCTAAAATATCCATGGAGCCAGGTTGTCGCGGAACCAATCTTACATGTTCTCGTGCTTTTTTTGGGGGGGGAACTGGAGATGAGTTTGCTAGAAGCATCTTACCATGCAAAGCACAGAGAAGGTTGTATATGCCTGGATACACTCACATGGGTACTTAGTATAATAACCTAACCGCTAGAACCCAGGATTAGCACATTGTTCATACTGATTTCCTACAGAAGAAGTATTAGCCAGGGCATTATGCCAGGACCGCCATTCTCACCTGGGCCAGTGCGACGGGTGAGCTCTGCTGTTATAAAACTCAGCAGTAAGTATTACTGAAGGGTGTATTAGCTGATGATTTTGATTTGTCAATGGAAGTGAATATGATATTCTGCATGATGTTGACAGTATAATGCAATGTTTGTGAAGTGCTGTTGTGGTGTCCTCAGTGGAGGTTCTGAAAGGAGTCTGGCTCAGTGTCTGTCTGAGGCTCGTCATGAATGTGGACGCGTTTGTCATGACTATTTTTGAACAGAAAGCATCAATCAGTATCTCCTTCCACCTCGATTTGAAACATCACGTGATGTCAACACAAATGATAGTGCTTTGGATATGAAACATTCACATGGAATGGTTTTAAAGGAAAACCACCCTTAAACACATTAAATATATTTAGATTGAAATATTTGTGATTCTGATGCTATTTTGTTGATTGGTGCTGTGTTCTTGTTACTCCCGTGAGAAGTTGTCTGCCACACTCACATTACAGGGGGACATAGGGACTAGCTCAGTTACAATCGTGTTTAACAAGAAAAGAATTTAATGCCTCTCTTTAACAGGTTTTGCTGTTACCTCCTAAAACAGAAGAGCAAAAGCTTATTTTTTTGAATTACAATCAATATCATATTAATGAGAACTACAACATAGAATTAGTGGACACCACATACATTGGACTCCAGAATGCAGTGCTTCTTATACAGTGAGTTATGTCAAAGATGCAGCCACTTAGAGATCTATGAGATGACAAGCACTATAGCTTTAACTGCAGTATTGGCAAGACAACTGAAGATTTGTTTCAGCAAGGAGTACAGATGAGGAGGTAAGAGAGCTGGAGAGAGTAAAGGACTAAAGCAATGCTGCATCACTCTAACCACTTTTCTCTCTCTAAACTGAGCATTTTATTAATCCCGCAATTTAGTATTTAACAGTGCTTTATTCTTTCATATAAAGTGACTAAATTCGGTTGCACTATTTCTATTCATTTGCTTTCATCTCAAGTGGAGTTTGCAGCTCGAGGTAACCTTGCATGTACAGTTAGGGATGTATAATACATCACCACTTATCATTCAGAAATCAAGCTTAGTTCTGCAGAGATTTTCTGAACAAAGGAGAAATCTTAGTGATTTTCAGATGATTCAGAGTTTGTATTTGTAGCTCCTAACCAGGATGTAGACTACTGCTATTTTAGAGATACCTTGGCAAATACCTTGGCAAGTAAAATCACATCTTACATTCTTCCCAAGTGCAGTCCCAGCTGCTGCTTCTCCATTGTCTGCACAAAAAAACTCCCCTCTTAGCAGTTTTCCAGCACAGTGCTTGGTAGTGCCAAGAAAACATAAGGGTGTGGGATAATGACTATTAATATTTTTCACAAATTGTCACAAAACTCAGAATGAGGAGTGATATTTTGCCTGGAATATGGTGTCTCTCTTCCTTCTTTCTTTCACACTTTACTGTTATTCTTCTCCTTTCTGTGGATTTTGCTTTAAAAAAAAAAACAAAAACATCTGCAGCTTTAAGTTTCCAGTTTGCATCAGTGCGCGTTGTTGTCAGATGTATTTCTAGAATTTGAAAACGCAAAATTGGGAAGTGAAAACGCAGACTCATCGGTGACCAAGGTGAAAGAATAGCTTGTTTTATGCAACACTGACTCTCAGATCTGATAAAGCAAGCTTTAGCTCTTAGCCAGTTTCTATTATCTGTTCAACAAATGTTAATCTTCATAAAGTCCTCATTCACAACTACATACATTTTAAATTCCATTGAAATACTAATTACTTCTTTTGAGCTCCTATTTGACAGATATAAGGTGATGTTCCATTGATTTGCTCTAAATCTGTAAAAAGGGAAAGCGTAAGTCTAGACAGTGTGTCTGTGATGATGAATACCAGTTCTATTGTAAGATATATTGCAAAGATTGGGACAGAG
Organism: Pangasius djambal; assembly: GCA_022985145.1. NCBI lineage: Eukaryota > Metazoa > Chordata > Actinopteri > Siluriformes > Pangasiidae > Pangasius > Pangasius djambal. The sequence goes on along the minus strand of CM040984.1, from coordinate 17,660,623 downwards.
AAAGGGGGATTATGGAGTGGATAATGTCCATACATCAGAAATGTGTATGCACTGCAGGGGGGACCATGTTTTCCACACAATGGCTTTTTTTTTTTTTTTTTTGGCTAGTTTCAGTCTTTTTTGTGGTTTTTGAGATGTAATTAGGCTTGGAATTTTGCTGAAACCTGGCAACCCAGGTTAATGGCTACAGAAACACATCTGCTGTATCAAACACAAAGGTATGTCTAAAACTTATTTAAAAAATTGTGGCAGATAAGGATTTTGTGGGTATCTCTTGCTAAATATTAAATAAATAATGCAAAGTTTACTTCAGCCATGAAGGTTGTTCTCTGTATAATGTTCTTACTTTTTTTTTTTTCTTATGGTCCCCTCAAAAGAGCATTTCTCTAACCATCAAAGGAAGCTGTTTCCTTTTGGAAAAGCAATCCCCTAAAATAAGGCAGGAAATCACAAAACAGAACAAGGGTAAAATGGTGTTTCTTTTAGTCAGTGTTATTTTGTAGCACTTCTCTTTAAAAAAAAAAAGTGTGGTTAAGAAAACCTGGCCTTAAATAGGTTAGTGGAAAGTTTTGGGGTTTTTTTTTACATTCCCCAAGCTTTTGGGGGAAACAGGATTTTTGGGGAAAAGCATATCCACCTTTTTTAATGTTGATGCACACTTGGCCATGGTGTTAATCTTAGCCATTTTCTGAGACAGGTTTTCTGTATATACAGCTTAGCCACAGATCATCTGGAAATCATTTGGTTATTTGATACAAAACAGGTATTTTTCATTTGTGACATCGTATATGCAGTTCATGTTGCCATTTCGGTTTATAGATTGATGTATGTATGAGTCACATGATGTATGAGCAGATAACGTGTGATCTGCTTGCCGTGTCACGTACACCGAGTAGAAAATGAGTCATCATCCCCCCAAACCAAACACACACCCTCACAGTGTAATGAGTATATTTTCTGAGTTTTGAGAGCTGATGTCAATATTCAGCTACGGAACCAAAATATTAATCATCTGTGCTTTTAGTGGTGCTAATGAGAACGGTCTCTGAGTCACATTTATAAATTAATATTAAGAAGACATTTTCACAATTTCTGTAATTAACATAACAGATTTATGAATTCTAGCTCAGCTGTGCAAAGGTATATTTTTCACCTTTGCAAATAGTGTTTCATGGTGTTAGGAATGCACCAGTCTTTTTTTCCAGCACAGTACCAGTATCAGAGCTCTGAGTGGCTAATACCTGATCCTGATCCGATACTGACGTCCTCACAGTAATGGAGCTGGCTGTCTTTAAGTTGATTGTGAAACATCAGAGGCTTTTTTCGTGTGTCCTGTGTTAATGATCCGTGTCGTGTCAATCAACGTAATTAAAAAAGAAACATTTTTTTTCACAACATAAAATGCTGGGTTGAGCAAATCTGCTTAAAACTGATCCAGAATTTCAGATCTGTTCTGGCTTCCATACTGATATTCAGGACAAAATTCTTGCTGAACTAGGCCAAGTGGAGATCAGTCATGATCAGATGCAACTGATTAAGAGATTACCGAAAGTGCTTACACTATCTTTCTGACATTGAGAAGAAGACCAGACAAATGCAACGCTCAGCAGTGGACACTGTACTGACTGCTGAATAATGAATTATACTCGTTCTTATTCAGAGGTTTCACAGCTTATCTATTGATCTCGAAGCTTTGCACTGATTTAATATAGCAAAGACAGTGTCCTCCTGAATTTGACATTTTGCTATGCAGGCATACAGATACATACAGTTTTATCTGTGTACAGCAGGGGTAAACTTTGCAAAAGTCGAGCTACATAAAATTCCTTGCATACGAAGGTCTGAATAAGCAATTAACATGACAGAATGGAGACAACAGTTACCTTTTAATGCTTAACCAATAATGTGTAGTTTATGGCTATAAATAAGACAAAGCAATTTGAAGTGGTTATGTTTTGTTTCTCACTGGCATTAATACTTTTTTTTCACATTAATACTTTTGAGTAGCGCCACAGACGCTGAACAGATGAGACAATTGTTTTGAACTTGATGCAAAGAATAAATGCGTATTTCTCTGTCCAGTCGTCTTTAAACGTTCTGTTTTCTTCAGTGACATTTTCATTTTTTTTAACAAGCCATGTCGTCATTTCACTAATCAGACCAGAGAGGGTAAATTAAATTTTTGAAAAAATATATGAAAGTCTATGAAAACTTCTCACTTTCTCTATGAGCTGCCTTCAGTTGAATAATTTACAGAAATATATGTGAATAGCTGCAGCAAGCCACAACAGAACATCTGATACAGAAGCAGAGGTGGTTCATGTTTAAAAACTAGAGTAGCTGTATTTTTTTTTTCCAGAGTATTTTCAAGTGTTTGGTTTAAATTGTTGAAATACTTTGCCTGGTCTGTATCTGGACTGCGGTTGACAACCCCTGGTGCATAGTGTACCATGGATTTGTTTCAGAAGGAGCATGCTGTGTGGTAATAATGCAGGCAGAAATCCAGCATTCAAAGCAGACTGTTTTGTTTTGCTGTGATTTCTAGTCTTAATGCCTGCAGTACTGTACTGATGTACTGCATCAGTCTTCGCATCATCATTGTGCGACGTTCAGACAAACCATGCTAAAATTGCACCTAGCAGCTAGAATTGCACCATTTCTCTAATGCTTGAGGAAGTCCAGTCCTTGAGGAAAAAGACATTACAACCCTTTTTGACCAAACTCCCATTCACAGTAGCATTTTCAAAAAATATTCTTCAACATTTACTCCACACTTCTCTTACTTTTAAACTTTTCACACCTTTGACCTAAGTGCCTTCTATCACTCACTAACTGTAAATAACTATGTAACTATATTACGCTGTATCACATAGATAAGCAGATAGATATCAGCAACACTACTCCACGCCCCAGGCACCCGGACATCATCTGAGAAACCCGATAGCCATGTTTTTACTTCTAAGCAGCTCTCTGTCTCAGTCCATCCATCAGATAAAAGAGTAAAGTTGGAGATGGGATGGGAAGTATTGAGGATACAGTTCCAAGAAGAGTCTAATAGGCATACTTACAGCACTGCATAATGGTTTCAACCATTTGTCTCTTTCCTTTATGCTGTCCATTTTGTTAATTATATATTAAAACATGAATTAGGCAAAACAGATGGAAATATTATTATGGTGAACTGTATATATTCATCTGCATTATCTAACCGAATTAATATCTAGAACGTTGCCATGTCTTCTCCAGCAGGTCCAGCTGGTCAACGGCAGAATGGACCAGCAACGGATGACACAGAAGCACAGAGGAGGTGACTAGAGATTTTGTTACCGCTTAATAATAATCATTACCGTATTAAACACAGAAACAGCTGAGAGTCAGGCATGAAATTGTCAACAACGTGAAAAGGAGAGTCTAGATTAACAGTACAATGTGTTAAGCCTGGTTTATCTGAGAGGATTAGGTCATGTCATGTCTCCTTCTAATTACAGTAAACATCTGACTGCAAAATGTCAGACTTTGGATCAGACATTTACTGATTGTGATGAAACTGAAACTGATTCAAACTCTAAACTATGAGGCCAAAGATTGTTAGCTGGAGCAGCTGATTTATAAAACCCCTGATGTTCTAACGCAGAGGTGTCAAACATACCGGGACGGGACTGGCCCTAATCCGGTCCATCAAAAGAATTTAAAATCTGTGGACTGCAATTGAGCTGAAAGATTTGAAATCAAAAAGTGCTAGTGTGTTATTCCACTAGAGGACAAATAAACTCAGTATTGCAATACACTTATGACCACAAACGCAGCTACTGACAGAATGTGCAAATGATATGTAATTCTTCATTAACAGGCTAAACATTTGAGATATAATCCCAATTAAGTCCATTTCAGTTCTAAGATTTAACACTACAACATTATTTGGAAAACTTGTTTTCTCGGTAATGAATTCCAGTCTGATCATGTGTCTTGTCGGTGATGCATCTTCTTCAGTCTATTTGTGTGTTCAGAATGTACCTTTCAGATAAGCGCTTATAACACATTTAAGATGAGTTGCTTGTGTTATTGGTCACTGAGCTGAGCTTTTTTGGTTCAGGCCACTTTATGTTAGACTTGTGTAACGTGGCCTGTTACCTAAAATGAGTGTGACACCCCAGTTGTGGTCTTTATTGCAATGGCAGCAAATCCTTTAGGCCAGAATGTTTCCTCATCACTAATCAGCATGAATGTTCCCAGTTCCCGGTGTGCGATATTAACTTTATTCAGCTCTTGAATACTTTTATCATCTTTTATCAAGCCTCACAAACGTATACCTTCTTCAGCCTCCTCAAAGAGCGGCTACTATTTGGGCTACAAATCACTTTTTGCCCTCTTGTGGTTCAAAGAATGTATTGCATCTACAGACTGCTGAGGCTGGTGACATCGGAGCATGACTGAAAATAGTGCATGAAAAACAACACACACACACACACACAAACACAGTGGTCAGAGTAGTCTAGAAGAACAAATCTTGCAGGTTTCAGAGTCAATTATATGTAAATGCTGTGAAGAGACAGAATGTTGCAGAATGTTCATCCTGTAATGTTTCTTAACTTATATCTCTGTAGGCAGATGATGGAGCAGCATCAGATGCAAATTGAAAGGGAGCGACGGACATCTGGCTCGGCAGGTAAAGAGTCTGCACAACACAACTGGTCACTTTTAATTTTATAAAAAGCATCCCTTCTGCCAAGGTTTTTGGAGGATACTTCACACTCAACACTGCAAACTCCTGTGGACACTATTCACCTCCCTGGTCTGACAGTTTCCAGCTCATTTATTGTTAAATTACTTATTCAGACTATGCTTTCTCTCTTACTCTGTGAGTTCGTGCTTTCTACTCATGCTTGCCCATGTATTAGTTCAGCTCAGACCAACATATCCCATAATTCCATACACTTACTCATCAGGTTTCAGTCTGACAGCTGAGACATAATACATGTTATACACAGCATGGGTCACATCTTCTCTCATAATTCTGCTTACGCTTGCACAGTATTTCTGTTTCAGTTTGTCTTTTGTTTGATTTTCATCACTGTCACTTTTCTCTCCTTCTGTTTGTCACTTGTTTCCATTTCTGTCTCAGTTTCCACCCTGCAGTTTAAAGTGTCTTCCTCTCAGTCCAACACCTCTCCACCAGAATACAGGCAGTTTCGTGCCAACACACTCCCCTCCCACACCCGCCTCGCCCCCTCCCCGCCTTCCTCCTCCTGCTCCTCCTCTTCCTCACAGGAGCGAGACAGCATCTCTCACATGAAGGACTCGTCTCAGAAAAAGGCTCAGCAGTTTTCACAGCTCTCCACCTCCCTGGCTTCTGCCTTCTCTCCCGTGCAGCCAGGTGGCACTCTGCCTTCTCGAAATGTGCGTCAGATCCCCCTCTCTCCCCCTACAAGCCGCCAGTCTCACCCCAAAGACACCACCTGGACCTCTGCTCAAATCTATTGCCCAAATAGCTCTTCACCCCAGCCAGTCATACCTCTTAACCAACTCGTACATCCCGCTACCTCCACCCAGTTTGATGCTAACAGCCAGTTAGAGCACTACTACCCCTTCCAAAACCCTTTCTCCAAGTCTGCCTCTGGGCCTCCTCGTCTCCCACAATACTGTAATCCTGAGCTCTCCTATCCTCCCCACTGCAAGGATATCCCCCTTCCTGCTCACACTGGTCAGAGTGTTCAAGGTCATGCCCACCAGCCACAGTTTGCTGCCTCTTTCAGCCCTCAGCCCCCCAGTGAAAACACGCCTTTCTCTTGTAGCTCTGTGTCACTCGAGACCACACCCCCTGCTGTTTCTCAGGCTGCCACGGCACCCAGCAGTAAGTAACTCAGATCACCATCCAGCTGGCTGTGGAGTGTGTCTGGGGACTTCAGCACGGTTCTCACACAAAATGCACGCAGCTGTTGCACAAAGTAGGACTGATGATATACACACCTCTTACGTACTGCTTGAAGAAACAATACAGTTGCTGTAATGGTGCCTAGGTGGAAATGCTGGTACATTTGCATTACACACTATTCAACAGGCTGTTGGTTCTTCCACCAATTGTTCTCATACACACACTGTCACAGTACCCGCCTTATTTTAACAGACAACTGATGACGTACTGGCTAAGCATATGTTATTGTATAATACATACAATGGGCCTCATTTTTCAAACTAGATATGAACAAATTTATTCATAAATCATTCACAGGAGCATTTTACACAAGAAACATGTTCATGAACATCCAGTTTATATCCTGCCAGAGCTCCTTTGTTTGTATAAATTTGTGTATAAGGAGACTAACTAATGTGAACCTCGAACAATATGCTTCAAGTCATATAATTAGCACGTTATTGCAAATTTACATACAGGTTGTAGACAAGTTTAAATAGCTTATTTATTTCAGTTGCACGAAGGAATTTCATGATGATTTTGTAAAACTTACTCCTTTAGGTCTTTACTGACTTGAAAGAAAACAATCCAAAAGAAATCCATAAATTAAACAAATAAGAGTAGCCATTTAATTAGAACAAAAGAAATAGCACCCTGTCAAAGGAAGAAGTGTTAGTGTAAATGTGATGTATGGTAGCCAAAGTGCTGCAATGGCTGACCTGCATTACAAGAAGATTTAGTGTGCATTGCGTAGGAGGCACTCTTTCACCATTTAGTCATCATTTTGTTTGCCATTCGTGGAATCTTGTAGAAAATGTAACTAAATGTAAATCAGTTGTCCTGTGAACATGCTTTGTAATTTATGGGAGACTGGTGAGTACAAAGAAAATAAAAGAAAAAAATCTTTGTAAATCTGGAGTAAATTTTTAGTTCAGTTTGGCTCATGAAAACATTCACAAAGCTCTTTAGTAAAAGATTAATAAATGAGGCCCATTGAGAGTAAGATATTACCTTTCTTGATCTTCTGACTGATTAAACTTCCATCAGAAATGATTACTACTAAAGAACTTTAGTTTACACTCAGCTTATCCTTTGGGTTTAAGTATAAAAGTGTTTCAGCAACCATGCATAAATTGCTAAATAAACTGCATAGTGTAAAACTGTCCCAACATTTATTTGGCCATAAGATAACAAAATTAAATCTATTTTTTTGTATTCTGATAGTTTGATTGTCAAAGGGCTTGTGTTACAAATTACAGAATGACATAACTAATTGTACACAATTCTTTGGTCAGGCACTATAGACTATATCAAACATATTAATCTGATCACAACTAACTGTACATTCTTATGTAATTATCTGATTTTAGTAGTAGTAAGAATAAAAAAGTACTGGTAAATAGGTTAAAAAAAAGAGGAAAATACTATAGGGGGATGGGGAACAACTGGGGTAAAAATGTATAAACTAGATGAACAAGAATGAGGTAATGGGTCTCTAGAGACTGGGTGTGTGTATTTATGGGTTAAACTGTAGCAAAAAAATGTGCAACTGTTTGTTTTAGGATGGCTGAATTAGTATTGCTCTCACTACCATCAGTACTACTGTCTTTATTTGAAATAAAAGATCAGGTAAATAGTCAGTTAAAATGTAGCCAAACCAAAAACTGCACCAGTTCATCTTCTCCGTTATTAGCAGCATTATTTGCCAGAAGAAAAAAAAGAAACGCTCTTTCCTGTGCTTAGGGAGTTTCTGTGTCATATGTACAAAGACATTTGTCTTGTTAACACTCCTGTTATTGCTCACTCCTCTCAACTCAACGATCTACATAAAACCATGTTTAATGAGTCCATTATGGTTTTAGTATTGCTTCACTTAAAATTGGCTCATTTTGATCTGAACCACCAAATATCTCATTACTAAAATTACTTAATTGAGTCATGTATAACGCCTGTGCACTCATCTCTCGTTTGTTCTTCAGCAGGCCCTCCCATTCCTCCAGGACATCCCTCCATGCTCTCCTCCACTCCCCCCCTCCATCCCCCTGCTCCTGCTCCCATGGCAGGTCCTCCAGCTCCTCCACCTCCACCTGGACCTCCTCCCCCAGCTGCTGCACCTCCTCCTAACCCCCCTCCTCTCCCAGCTCCATCAGGCTTGGCTGCAGCTCTGGCTGGAGCCAAACTGCGCAAAGTACAACGGGTAAGTGGCGAGTGGTTGCTAGGCACAGCTACATAAGAGTGCATTTACAGGTTTTATTTGCCTTGTTAATCATACACTCACCAGCCTAATTAATAGGAACACCTGTACGCCTGCACATTCAGGCAATTATTCAGTCAGCCAATCATGTGGCAGCAGTGCAATGCATAAAATCTTGCAGATACAGGTAAAGAGCTTCAGTTAGTGCTCACATCAAACACCAGAATGGGGAAAATATGATCTTAGTGACTTTGACTGTGGCATGGTTGTTGGTGCCAGACAGGGTGGTTTGAGTATTTCATTAAAAACAGTCTCAGCATTTACAGAGAATGGTGCCAAAAGTTATAAAAAAAAAATAAAAAAAAACATCCAGTGAGTGGCAGTTCTGTGGGTGGAAACGTATTGTTGATGTGAGAGGTAAGAGGAGAATGGCCAGACAGGTCATTCGAGCTGACAGGAAGCGTATGGTAACTCAAATAACCACTTTTTACAACCATGATGGGCAGAAAAGTTTCTCAGAATGCACAGCACATTGAACCTTAGGAGGATGGGCTACAGCAGCAGAAGACTACATTGGGTCCCACTCCTGACAGCCAACAACAGGAACCTGAATCTACAGTGGGTGCAGACTTACCATACTGAACAGTTGAAGACTGGAAAAAGACCACACAATGTTTTTTCAATCTTTAGCTGTCTCGACTTGCCCTGTATGTGCATGATTTTATGCATTTCACTGCTGTCACATGATTGGCTGATTGAATAATTGCTAGAATGAGTTGTTTCTAATAAAGTGGTGGGTGCATGTGTATTGGTTGTAAAGACTGAGGGTCTTGAGAAGCTGTGAAATAGTGATGAGCATTGCAACTCATTTCTACAAATTAAATTCTTTTGCCCTGTGCATTTTAAATGAATTGAACTTTGCCAATGTAGATTCATTTGATTCACCACTCAATGCCTGTCAAAAAACACTGAGGATGGTTATGCTTTCAAACTATTACAGAGACTATATGACAGCATTATTTATTGTTAAAAAATTTGTTGTTGAGAGTTTAAGTGATCATATTATTAGAGGGAACACTTACAGTTCTTGATTTTATCTTATTTAGTCACAGTGTATTAAATGCATGCAGGATGTGGTGCAGGACATGTATGAGAGGAGCAGGACAGTGGTGAGGTGTGCTGTAGGTCAGACAGAGGAGTTCAAAGTGGAGGTGGGACTGCATCAGGGATCGGCTCTGAGCCCCTTCCTGTTTGCTATGGTGATGGACCAGTTGTCGGAGGAGGTCAGACAGGAGTCTCCTTGCACAATGATGTTTGTGGATGACATTGTGATCTGTAGTGAGAGCAGGGAGCAGGTGGAGGAAAACCTGGAGAGGTGGAGGTTTGCGCTGGAGAGAAGAGGAATGCAAGTAAGTCGTAGTAAGACTGAGTACATGTGTGTGAATGAAAGGGAGGGAAGTGGAACAGTAAGATTACAGGGTGAAGACGTGAAGAAGATACAGGAGTTTAAGTACTTGGGGTCAACAGTCCAGAGTAATGGAGAGTGTGTGACAGAGGTAAAGAATCGGGTGCAGGCAGGTTGGAATGGGTGGAGAAAGGTGTCGGGAGTTCTGTGTGATAGGAAAATATCAGCGAGAATCAAGGGGAAGATGTACAAGACAGTGGTGAGACCGGCCATGCTGTATGGTTTAGAGACAGTGTCACTGAGGAAGAGACAGGAGGCAGAACTAGAGGTAGCAGAGCTGAAGATGTTGAGGTTCTCTTTGGGAGTGACGAGGTTGGACAGGATTAGGAACGAGTACATCAGAGGGACAGCTCATGTTGGACGTTTGGGGGACAACGTTAGGGAGGCCAGATTAAGATGGTTTGGACATGTTCAGAGGAGGGAGAGTGAGTATATTGGTAGGAGAATGTTGGACATGGAGCTGCCAGGCAGGAGGCGAAGAGGAAGGCCAAAGAGGAGCTATATGGAGGTAATAAAGGAGGATATGAAGCTAGTGGGGGCAAGTGTTGAGGATGCAGAAGATAGGGATAGGTGGAGAGTGATGATTCGCTGTGGCGACCCCTGAAGGGAAAAGCCGAAAGAAGAAGAAGTCACAATGTATTAAATACAACATTTAACTGAACCAATACATTCATGCAATAATGTACAGTAATGTAATGCTCCTGGGTGAACACATAACATTGTGCCTTTGTTTTTCACCAATAGGTGCTTTTTGTACACATGGTCAGAACTTTGTAAATAATCCAAATCTAATTAAATGTTTGCTTTGATAAATCCCACACTTTGCATTAAAAGGTTTGCACACACCATTTATGCACAGATTGGTGGGTATGCAGAATTGATAACTGAGGGCCCTGATTTAGGTAGGTGGAGAAAATTAGACACACTATATGGCTAAATGTATGTGGACACCTGACCATCACAGCCATATGTAGGCCTTCCTCAAACTGTTGCCACAAAGTTGGAAGCACACAATTGTCTAGATGTGTTTATGTGCTGTAGCATTTAGTTTTCCCTTCACTGGAACTAAGGGGTCGAGCCCAGACATGCCCCAGCATAACAGTGCACCTGTGCCCAAAGCAAGCTTCATGAAGACATGGTTTGCCAAGGTTGGAGTGGAAGAACTAGAGTAGCCTGCACACCTGACCTCAACCTCACTGAACAATTTTGGGATGAATTTGAACACTGACTGCATGCCAGGCCTCCTCACCCAACATCAGTGCCTGACTTCACTCATGCTCTTATGGCTGAATGAGCACAAAACCCCACAGCCACACTCCAAAGTCTAATGGAAAGCCTTCCCAGAAGAGTGGAGGTTATTATAACAGCAAAGAGGGGACTAAATATGGAAAGGGATCTTCACAAAGAACATATGAATGAACATATGTTCCTGACAATTGCTTATACTTATAGAGTAAATCTAATGAAATATGTGATCAGCCATGCTTCCATTATCTCCACCCATTTTTTTTTTTTTTTTTTAATTTCCCACATTTTACATGCTCTCCCTCAGTGCCCTTTTTAACTGCTTATGCATTTAATATGCTGTATCCATGATCTGATTTAAGCAGGTTGACAACAACCTTCTTTTTTCCCCCATATTTATACTCCACTTATAACTGCCAAGTTATTGTTTCAGTAACTTTGGCACATACACTCGGTGAGCACTTTATTAGAAACACCTGTACACCAACTCATGCATGAAATTAGCTAATCAGCCAACTGTATGGCAGAAGTGCAATGTATAAAATCATGCAAATACAGGCCAGCAGCTTTGTTCACATGAATCAGTGGATCAATGGAAAAAAGGGTCAGAATCTTATCGGATGTTTACAACATGTTGTGGAATCCATGCCATAAAGTACTGAGGCTGTTTTGTGAGCAAAGGAAGGCCCTACCCAGTATTAGTATAGTGTTCCTAAAAAAGTGCTTGGTGAGTGTATATTTTTGAAAGAAACTAGTTATTTAAAAAGTAGTTCTAATGAGACTCACTTTTAACAGAACAAAAATTCTCCTTTTGTTTGAATGGAAAATTTGAATTATATATGATACACTGAGTTGTTAATTAATAAACTGCTTTCACAGAGTAATCTGTTGAGCAATGTAATATTTATCTGTTCTGGGCACACCTGATGCACTCTGTTTGAACCTGGCAGCCTGAGGAGAGCTCTGCAGGGCTGGGCATTGCCAAGAACGATGCCAGCCGCTCCAGTGGAGGCAGTGGAGGAGGAGGAGAGGGCCTCATGCAAGAAATGAATGCCCTCCTAGCACGAAGGTTAGTGTGAATCAGAACCTTAGCTTTGATTAATTTATTTATAGCTGATCATGTACGAGACTGTATATTAGTCACACTGATCTGGCTAAATTGTCTTCTTTTCCCTTCAGGAGGAAAGCTTCTGAAAAACCTGAAGACAGTCAAAATGTTTGTATATTTCTCAAAAGAGCTATTCACATTTTACACTTTTTTCTTAGACTTTGTAATAATTCCATTAATTTTGTATGAAATGTTGTGCATGTTTCTTGCAGGAAGAGTCCAACGGCTCACCAGCCTCACGTGGCTCAGGTTAGCAAAAATCTGAAAATATACACTCACTGCCCACTTTATTAGGAACACTTGTACACCTGCACATTCATGCAGTTATCTAATCAGCCAATCATGTGGCAGCAGCACAATGCAAAAAATCATGCAGATACAGGTCAAGAGCTTCAGTTAATGTTCACATCAAACATCAGAATGAAGAAAAAGTGTGATCTCTGTGATGATAATTGTGGCATGGATGTTGCTACCAGATGGGCAGTTGAAGATTAGGGGGAAAAAAATCATCTGGTCTTTTTCCAGTCTTCAGCTGTCCAGTTTGGGTGAGCCTGTGCTCATGATAGCCTCAGATTCTTGTTCTTGGCTGAAAGGAATGGAACCCAATGTGCTATTCTGCTTTTGTAGCCCATCCACCTCAAGGTTTGATGTGATGTGTGCTCTGAGATGCTTTTTCTGCTCACCACCTTCCTGTCAGCTCAGAGCAGTCTGGTCATTCTCCTCTGATCTGTCTCTTCAACAGGGTTGGGAGGGTTAGTTTAAAAATGCATTCCATTACAGTTACAAATTACTTAATACAAAATGTAATCAGTAATGTAATCCAAGTATCACAATATGAAAGTAATATAATCTGATTACTTTTGGATTCCGTCAAGGTCACATATGTAAATAAGGTCCAGAGAAAAGCAATATGAACATCATCAGCAAAATCACAGAAGCATTTCAGAGAACATTTCAACTGAAGTTATGATGGAAATGAGAAGTGACAGTGGAGCACATATCTGGCAGTGACCAATTCGAAAATTTGAAGATCGAAAATGTTGTTGTTGTTCTATAAGCTGCTCCCCTTAGGGGTCACCACAGCAGATCATTGGTCCGCATGTTTGATTTGGCACAGGTTTTACGCTGGATGCCCTTCCTGACGCAACCCTATGCCTAGGAAAGTGTGTATCTGAGTTTCATAGTTGGAATATTTCAAAATGACTATAAAAGAAAATCACAGTCCCCATCAGAATCTGGCCAGTGATAGGTATTTTGACAGATCAGATACAGCTGAACTGGCTTTTATTTCACAGATGGGATGTTATGTACATTTTTTTTAAGTTTTACTGAGAATTACATTTTAGTGGGCTCAAAACACATTAATCAACCTGTTAAACAGAACTGTTCATTTTTAATCGTATTATGTAAAGTATCTTTTGATCGGTTTGTAATAAACCAAGAATATTTTTATATCTTTATTTTGATTAAATTGTGCATGACTAGGGGCATAAACAAACTGGTGGATAAAATGTGGAGAGACCACATTTTGAAGGCAATATTTTCAAGTGGCTGCAAAAAACATCCTTGTTTGGTTTTTTGTTTCTGTTTTAGACACAATATAGAAATTATGTATAGAATGAAGGACATGTAAGAAACTCTTGAAGATGTTAACATGTAATATGTCCTGATATTTGGGAAATTGGTGAAAGATTGAGGTTTATTGATTGAGGTTGGCATCAAACAGGATAAGAAAAAAAAAAAAAACCTTCCTGGAACAGAATAAACCAAAGCTGTGCATTATTAACTTGGATTTGTATACAATTGGGAAACAAAGCCTCTGTCCAAAAAATGTGTACAGCATCATGTAAAGATATAGCTAGCTAAATATCTAGCTAGCTCTAAGAAAATGGACCAGTTTCCAAATAGTAAGCCTTGGTATGATCTCTGTGTCAGTTAGTCCAACATGTTCTTTACACTGACAATGATCAAATGCTCACAACTAACTGAATTTTGATTTCCAGATGCTCTGAAGAAGCCATGGGAGCGAGCAAATTCTTCAGACAAATCTTCTGCTGGATCAAGGTCAGTTTCAAACAAATTTGATTTGATCAATTTGTTTGTTCTTCTCCTTCATCAGTTGTACCACCATACCACAAACGCATACCACTATTTCCATGTCCAAAGACAAGCTAACAACTAATTGAACTTTTGCCCAGTGCATTAGCCTCGGGTTTGTATGAGTCAATGGGCACATGACATGGCAAGCCACATAATGGCTGAGCTAAATGCCTTGGTAACTATTGTGGGTCTTATCAACACACAGTTTCCAAAAATAAAACATATTTAACAGAATCCTGGAGTGGCTTTGTGTAAACAGAGCGAAACCTTATCGCTGTCTCTCTGGCTAAGGGTTTGTGCAGAAGCTGTAGTACTGACAACCTGGTAGAGCATGCATACTGTATGTTGAGTTGTCACTGGAAACCACCAAGGTCTGTCAGGAATATGTAATAGATTAACATTATATCAGAATGATATTTCAGGCCGAATTCAACCCGAACTACAGCAGCTTAACATTTCGTTTCATCGTTTCATTCATTATTTCTAAGTAACCATGCCCTTAATTGCACAGGTTGAGAGCTGTTGGCAGCACCGCTGACGGAGAATCAGGAGACTTCGACAGAATGAAACAGGTATGTTTTATAGCCATGCAGAGAAGACATGACCATTTAAAACAACTTGCCACAAGGGGCTGTGCATCAGCTGAACACTGATATGAGATGTGAAATCTGAAATGAGACTTTTTTTTTCCATTTTCTTTCAAAAAGGAGATCTTGGAGGAGGTTGTGCGTGAACTGCATAAAGTCAAAGATGAGATAATAGATGGTGAGAACTCGCATATTCTCTAATTGAACCCATGTCCTGTACCATTTGTGCAACACCACTAGCACTGTTTGTATATTTTCCTTTCCTTAGCCATTAGAAGAGAACTCACTAGGATGGGTGCTACATAGTGTTTAGAAGCATGAGAACACCACCAGAAGGCTCTTGGGACAGTACGGAAAGGATCCTGTGGCCCCTTGGAGGAATGGTCTTGCAACATAGCTGCAACGGCTTGGAAAAAGTTGGTGTTGCAGGAATGTTGCATCAACAAGGAGCATTACAGAAAGGAGCAAGAGAACGAAGTGAAATGGAAGTGAGTGAGAGTGAGTGCTTGTATGCATGTGTGAATGGGTGGATGTATGGATGGACCTTCACACTGAATTTTCTATTTCCTCCTGTATAAACATTAAAAGACTAAGCCCACTGTGCAGTTTGCTGCTCCCAGTCTTTCAAGTCTTAAAGAGAAATTTGACTAGGTGGACCTTGATGAAGATATTTGTGTTTTATACTGTTTTATTGTTTCATTACTGTTATTGTAAAAGTAATTTTATTATCAGTGGTATCAGCCAGAGAAAGAGAAACGCAAAGTTGCTCACTTTTTATGTCAGCGTTTTATATGTTATCTTCATACTTTGGTTTTTGATAAGCACATTCAGCACACTTTTGCGCTGGTCTGTCACCATCCTGCATTACAGTTTTAATCTTTTTTTTTTTTTTTTGCCAATACAGATGTTCACTGGATTTTTTTTTTTTTTAGCTTGAATTTGAATCGGTAGTGTGAAGTTATTGATGATGGTCGTATGAGAGATGTATCTGTAGCTATAGCCCTGTGAAACGGCAGTTTGTGGACTCTCCTCATTTGGTTTGAAAGAGAATTGGTTCATAATATTGGGTCCTAAATTATTAAAATGATTAGCCTAGCCTACTGGGTTAATCCTCTTAAAAGTTAGCATTAAAATGATCTTTGAATAAAACACTGAATCTATAACTTGTGAATTTGTGTTCTTTTATATGCACAAAAAGGTACTCAAATATTTGTTTTAATTTTTCTTATACAATATGCCTTCAAATGAAAGTACTTTCACACTATAACACAACATTAAATATAATAAGATGATAATCACTTAATACTATTTTTATTTAATTAACATTTAAAATCTTACATATAATAAATAGCATAAAGTTTTTTTTATGTACCAAATAAAGTATAAAGTATTTTAAAGAACTAAATGAATTTTTGTAATGATATCATTTAATAATTTTTTTTTTTTTTTTTTTTTTTTTTTTTTTTTTTTTTTAAATACAATCCTCACATTGACCAGTACTCATCAAAATTGCATATGGTCAAATCTGATCATAAAATGAGCGTATGCAAAATCAACCAACAGTTTTCTTACTCATCATCAAATTTCATCTTTGGCATATTCATATGAGCAAACTCATGTTTGAGCCGACAGTGTATACATTTGAGTGTAATATTTAAACAACCTGCAGTTAAATAATCAAAAAGCAATATCAGTATCATCAAACAGAGCAAGTACATTTCACTAAGTAAAATATTTAAAGTCATGATGTCCAGAGGCATGTTATGAGTATAACAGTCACCTGCAATGGATGCAAGCTCCAACACACTAATCCTTTATTTACATATCATATGCATAAGGCACACCCCCAATTTACCCTCATACACATCTAATTTACAAGGAAACACCCTAATTTATACAGCTGTTGCAGCATTGAGCCAATAAAAGAAAAGCAGTCTAACCAGATTAGAGGAAAAAGAACCATTCAAAACAGTAAGGAGAAAAATTTTAATAAGCTATAAGTGAGCCAAGTTTCTATTTTGAACAGATGCTGAAAGATTTCGATTTAATTCTGATTTATTTAAATGCTGAAAGAAATCAATGAAGCACTGAAAATCAGACTACCAAAATGAATAAAGGCCTGGCTGGCGTGTTTGTTAATCCGAAATTACATTATAACCTCAAACTTCACTTCACCAGGCACTTCATCGTGTTTTTATGTATGCAAATACACAGGTTACTTAACTGAAGGACTAATGAGCTTATAAAGATCCATCTCTGAGTATTCCGATTCGCATTTACAAAATTACATGCTGGCACTAAAGCCCATTACCTATATTTTAGTATGAGCACTGCACATACTATAGCTTGTTATAGATTATACTCAATTAACTGCAAATAAAGCATTCTTTAGGTTGTCTAAATATTACACTCAAATTACAACTTTGATCGTACAGATAGATGAAATTGATTCATATGTGCAATATGGAATGTGTGGATGCTTGCTTTGAAATAAGATTTGACCGTACCCAGCTTTGAAAGGTATGGGTCATTATGAAAGTTTTTTTTTTTTTTTTTTTTTTTTTTTTTAATACTTAGAATCCCACATATGTTAATA
>CM040984.1:17621875-17643317 GCA_022985145.1 Pangasius djambal | reverse complement strand
TAATCACAGACTACAATAGCTTTAGAATTACAGCCTCTTATAAAATATTCTGTATGTCCAAAGGACAGTATGCTTTTTCACTGATGAAAAGACATTTTAGTGCTTGGTTAGCACAAAAACATTTTTCATCTCAGCATCCATTGCTTCTACCCAACATTAGTTGAAAACTCAACTTAGTGGAACTGAACATCCAGTTCATATGAACTCTATACCCATTTCCCTGCTGCAGTTGTAAGTGAAAAGGTTTTAAACACGTGTTTCTACTGGTTCAGCAGGCCTGTCAAGCTTTTCTTCTTTTCCGTTTAAATAGCGGCTCTGTGAGAATAATGCACTCACAGTACAACTTATTCCTGTTTGGCCAGTTCGTATTCTCTTTTGATTCTGGCATAGGGGCCAATGCTGTCGTCAAACACAAAGTCCCAGAGCACCCGTATCCAGGAGGTGTGTTGCGGTAGTGAATCATAATACTCTGCTGCTATTTTCTTCACCTGGTAATGAAAGGACAAAAGATTTCAATAGTTGCTTAGGGAATGGGACTGGAAGTCAACATTCAGAGGAGTCTGTGTTGGTTGTTTTCAGCTTAATTTACATTTGTTACAACACCCCCAAGAGTAGGTATCCTACCATAATCCCTGACATTCTAGGTACAGAAACAAAACCAACAAGCTCCAGGAATTATAGCTAGAATATATCTGGGATTTGCATATTCATATACTTAATATTAACAGAAATAATACCATGGATGCGGTATCAAAATATACACATGTGCTTTAAAAGCTTGTGTCAGATAAGCACATTATCTAGGGGAGCCGCTTGATTTAATTGCAATTAAGACAAACAAGCTGCCGAACAATTTAAATATTTGTGCATATAAATGGACACTCACCTCAGGTAACTTGCTACCAGGGATGCTGGGGAAATCATGATGCTCCATATGGTATCCCACATTGAAAGTGATTAAGTTCAGAGAGCCATAGTATGAGTAGGTCTCATGGCCCTTCAGGAACATGTAATGCTCAGCAATAAAGTGTCCAGAGATGGGATGCAGGCCCATGCACAGTATGGACCCAGAGATAAGGTACACAATTGGTTTGAGTCCCCAGATATAGTAGATAAGAATGTCTGCTGCGAACTGCATGGCGGCATTCATCATCTCCAGTCTGGTCACAGGTTTTGGGTTTACCACCAGAGGCCTCAGTGCATAGAAGAAGGGCTGGAGGAAGAGCCAGAGCATCTTCCTTGCAGGTGTGCAGAAGAACCAGCCTTCTAGGTCTGTAGGGATGTCCACGTCCAGGCCATCCCCTCCAAGGTAGCGGTGGTGGTCGATGTGGTATTTCTTGAAGGAGGCCGAGTAAGGTAGGCCGATGGGCAGATTGGCGAACATGGCGAACCACCGGTTCCAGCGCACCTGCTTGTTCCCGAATGCAATGTTGTGTGAGATGTCATGGATGGCCAGGGTCAAGGAGTGGTTTATACAGCCACCAAAGGCATATGCCCAGAAAAACACCCACTTCCAAGACAACTCATGGATCAGGTAACATGCCACGAATTGAGTGAGTACCATTCCAGACACAACCCACTTCAGCTGGGGGTCGGGACCCATCAAATTCTTGATCTGTGGATACTTTGCTATAAAGAGAGAGCAGGACGTCAAAATCATTTACTTGAATTTTACTTTAATCCTGCTTTCATTTTTCTTTCTGCAGATGCAGGTAACCTGGAAACTACATGGAAATGCAACAAGGTACACAGGAAGTCATGCAGTGGTTAACGCTCTCCCTGTGGGGCAGGAAGGCCTCCTGATGTTGTGCCTTTTTTTAAATTAGCACACTTGTTGCTCCTGTGCCTTAGTTATTTATTTATTTTAAATGAGCACACTTGCTGCTCCTGTGCCTACTTGTCAAATGGCACTCATTGTCAAATGGCACACACTCAATTATTTTGGTCTATGACATAAAATAAACATAAAACTCTACTTCTAGAAAACCAGGCCTTACACTTACCCTTACTAATTTGCATGCAGTCTGTATGCAAACTGAAGATTTCAGTTTACTTTCTGTACCGTAGGTGTGTTTACAGTTCACCTGAGCCTTGTCCGATTTTCCCTTCCCACTTCCACTTGGGAAACCCTTTTTTAAGGGAATAGTTCCAACAATACTAAAGCAACTAGCAACAGCTTAAAACAACAGCAAAAAAAAAAAAAAAAAAAAAATAGTACCATCTGGGCTACAATGGTCCAATTTGAATAAATTCAAAATCCCTTGGGTTGCTTTATGTCGCTATTAGTCAAACCAGCATTATTTGAATGAACTACTTTTTTAAATGTGTCTAATGGTTATATTGTACATTTCCCCCAAGAATGAAAGTCTAATTGTGTTTCGTTTAATTATACTACTGATCCTTTCGTTTTTAAGACAAGAAAAACACTGATACATTAAACTTCAACAGTTCACTGACCACAACCAGACCTAGTTCAGACAAAGCATTACTCTGCACATTAGTAGGCCTCAACTAACTCGAAATAGTTTAGGATGTAAGGAGGCTACTGATTGATAAGCAGGGTTGCTAAGGTGTCACAGTTAGGCACTGTGTATGACTAGATGGTTACCTCACCACTGACTTTCTCAAAATACAGACTAAAATGTATTTCTGTCCATTACCTTTTGTCTGTTCAATTTCTAACTGATTACTGCAGTGGTTCTCATCCTTTTTGTGTCCGGGTGTGCCAAAAAATGTAGGCTGGATTTCACAACACCACAAATTATACTACAGCAGCTTCCACGTATTGATGCAGGGGACATGGACTACATTGAAAGCCCTTTGACTGTCTAACCTGCACACTGCTGTACCACAATAAACCTTTCCTCATCCCTCTCTCAGCTTAAAATGACAATGTGATAAATACAATATAGAAAAACAATTTTCAAACAAATTTTTTTTATATATACTATAAAGTGCAAAGACTTTTGTACAAAAATTAATGTATTTTTTTTTTCTTTTTCACCACCAGCTTGTGTGTAACAAGCTCTCCAATAACAGGGTGGCTGACCAAATTTATGTAGATGCAATATGTGCAGCACCTTCCTTGGTTGTTTTATAGCTAGGAAAATTATAGAGCAAGTATTTCTTAAAACTAAAAATATATATATTTAAAAAAAAAAAAAAACTAGTATAAAAAATAACAGCTTTCTCTTTATCATTCATCCTGATACATTTTTTTTGAGCATGTGAATTATTAACACAGCTATTCTGGTCACATGTTAAGTCAGCACTTGCATTTATTTCATCATAATTCCTGAATGTGTCTAAAGTATCTCATGAGTACTCATTTGATCAGTAGAAAATTTCCTAATATTGCTCCATGAAAATAGCTACATGCGGTAAACAATTCTTTGATAGAATTATGGTTCTCTTGAAATGGCCCTTTAGCATTGTTCAGACTCTTAATGACCTTCAAGCACCATGAATCAGCTCAATGAGCATTAAAGTCTTCAGCTAAGGTGTAAAATGACTGTGGTGGAAACATGTCTTCCACACCCTGACTGTCGCTTAAAAACACTAGCCATTTTGACTCCTCGGTTCTCATTCAATGTGCAAAGGGATGATAAAATACAGAGTTATAAATATTTGAACAGCCAAAGGTGTCAGTTCACAACAGAGTCTTAATGAAGCCCACAAGAGGACAACCACTACGAATATAAAACTGAATTTTTCATCATACACAAATGCCATTCATTCTTGTGTAATACTAATAATCACTACGATTTACACATTTTTATGACAAAAAAATAAAAAAAAAATCAGTCAGAGCAGACTCCATCTAGATACACTGTACATTTAATAGACCAGTAATTCATTGTATACACATTTAGTTGATTAGGTATACCAATCCAGTAACTATTAAACTGGCAAATCAGAACAGTGGCATTTCACCAGTCCTGAAGGGAGTTCTGCTCTGTTGACTTTCAGACATTAATGCCAACAGGGTTTGTGTGCAAGTGCGTGTGTGTGTGTGTGTGTGTGGACCACCACAGTATTCGAGTGTGTTCTGTTTCCAAGCAAAGCCTAACAACCACCCAGATACACATGGGCCACTCAGCGATTGTTTCTCTTGTCAAAGTGTGATTTGTCTGGAGTCAGTGTACAGAAAATAAATCAGCCTGGTCATTCACACTACATCTCTCTGTTTCAACCGGACTGGGTAAAGTCAGTAGGCTAGGCGGCAAGTGAACTGAAAAAAAAAAAGCCAGAATAGCAGATGTTACTGTTTAACAGTTTATGATATTTATCTAAGGGGCACACAATAACTGAATAAGCAAATGTGGATCTGTGCTTTGCCAATCCAGGTCTACAGTACAACCTCACATGCCTTTGCTTTAGGGTACTTAATAATCCATTTTTAAATCCTCACCTGTGAATGACATGCTAATTGTTGAACAAACTATTTAGTATGCTTCTGTAAGTACCAAAAAAATGTGATACTTCAATAAATCATAAAAACAGGCCATTCAACAGGGTAGAATGCTGCATTCATTTCCAGCAAACTTTTTACACGTTGATCTAATCCTCAGCAAGAAGGAAGCACTAGAAGGAAGTCTGGAAAAGGTTCTGAGCACAGAGTTGAGACAGAATCCAGTATCCATGCGGTGAAGTTTTATAGCACCTGTGTGAGCGGAAGTAACTGTGTGTCTAGTGGCTTTGCGGATGCGGCACATAAACGGCCAGACAGTACACAGGACCTGACATTCAGTTACCCAAACAAACAAAACAAACAAACAAACAAGATGAAAATGAAATGAAATAAAACAAGCACGCAGTGTTTCGGATTTAAACCAGCGATGACAGGGTTAAATCCGAAACACCTGCCCTAGATATAATTCCCTACCATTTTTTTTTAGAGAGAAATGTTACAAGGACAGAATGTCTACTGACTTTTAAAAGTGGACCTACCTAAAATTTCCTTTCTTCTCCATGTGTGCGGCTGCTCGTCGTAAACCCATTCAAAGTCCCCACGTCCACCTGCTTTACCCATTTTCCTCCTCCTGTAGTGGCGTAGTGAGCTCAGGTGATTGCTGTCGGAGTGCGCTCGTTTGGGACACGCCCTCGCTGATAAGGCTGGAAAGGTGTGCCACAGAGTGACTACACAAGCTCTATAATGCCCATGGCTTTGTCAAAAACAGGCGAGGCTGCCTAAGGCGTTAAAACACTCGAGCTACTGAAGTGCAGAAAAACAGGCTAAACACAGGAAAAAGGCGCAGGCTGTTTCATGTTTCCCTTTTTTCATAATGACTATCTCAATCCTGTAGTGTGACTGAAAGGTCGTATACTTTTTTTTTCTGGCAGTACTTCCAGATTGATTATGAAAGCATTTCACATTATGTCCACTAGATGGCGCCGAATTACATTCAGGTGAATCAAGGAAATCGAGCCAAAATTATTATTATTATTATTATTATTATTATTATTATTATTTTATTTATTTAATTTAATTTTTTTTGCCTCTGTACACCATAACAATGGATTTGAAATGAAGCAAGTAAGATCTGATTGAAGTGTAGACTTTCAGCTTTAATACAAGGGGTTTAACAAAAAAACAATATTGAATTCACAGTTTAGGAATTACAGCAATTTTTACAGGCTCAAAAGTAATTGGTCACACTAACAATTATAAATATTAGGATTATTTTTAGTACTTGGATGCAAATCCTTTGCAGTCAATGACTACATGAAATCAGGAACCCATGGACATCAGCAAATGCTGAATTTCCTCCCCTGAGGCCTGTACTGCAGCCGCCTTCAGTTGCTGCTTGCTTACAGGTCTTTCTGCCTCAGTTTTGTCTTTAGTTAGTGAAAAGCATGCTCACTTGGGTTGAGGTCAGATTCAGATGAATTCACAGCCATCATTTCACAGTGATATGTAGGCCAGATTAAGAAGGATGTGTGGGCTGTCACTGGGCCATAAAACATTTTATTAGCACTTATTAAGATTACAAGTACAGTGGATATTAAAAGTCAAGCACATCCCTGTTAAAATGGCACGTTTTTGGGATGAATAAATGAAACCAAGATAAATCATGTCAGATTTTTTTCCCCCACCCTCAATGTGAAATTACAACATACAAAAATGAAGTGAAAAACAATCAGAAACATTTTTTGGGAAAAATAGGAAAAATAAAATAGTTACAATAACCTGGTTGCATAAGTGTGCACTCCCTTTTATAATTGGAGATGTGGCTGTGTTCAGAATGAACCAATCACATTCAATCTCATGTTCAAAGGAGATTGAGGAGAGGAGTATAAAAGAATTTCCAAAACATTAGATGTACCATGGAACACCGTGAAGGCCATCAGAGACAAGTGGAGAAAATGGAGCACCACAGTGACATCACCAAGAACAGGACGTTCCCCAAAGATTTACAAAAGGACAAGACAAAATCTTACCAGGGAGGCTGCCAAGAGACCTACAGCAACATTAAAGGAGCTGCAGCAATATCTGAAAAGTACTGACGGACTCTGGGACTATGGGGTAGGGTGGCTTGGCCAAAGCCCTTTCTCACAAAAAAAACATCCAAGCCCAATTAAATCACCCCAAACCATGTGGCAAAATGGGTTATGGTCTAATGAGACCAATTCCAAAAGTTATAATAATTCCAAACAGTATGTTTGGCGCAAAAAAAAAAAAAGAACATCACCAAAAGAACACCATACCCATGGTGAAGCATGGTGGTGGCAGCATCATGCTTCAGGGCTGCTTTTATTCAGCCAGAGCTGGGGCTTTTATCAAGGTGGAGGGAATCATGAACAGCTACGAATATCAGCTGATTTTAGTGCAAAACATTCAGGTTCTGCTACTAAGCTGTGAATTTCATTTTTCAGCATGACAACAACCCAAATCATACATCTAAATCATCAAAGGAATGGCTTAACCAAAAGAAGGTCAATGTTTTTGAATGATCTAGCCAGAGACCAGACCTGAATCCAACTAAAAATCTGGGGGGTGACCTGAAGAGGGCTGTGCACAGGAGATGCCTTTACAATTTGATGGATGTAGAATGTTTTTGCAAGAAAGAGTGAGAAAATATTGGCAAGTCAAGATGTGCCATGCTGATAGACTCTTACTCAAAAAGACTGAGTGTTATAATAAAGTCAAAGGGTGCTTCAGCAAAGTATTAGTTTAGGGGTGTGCACACTTAGGCAACCTGGTTATTGTAACTTTTTTTATTTTTCCCTAAATTGTTTCTGATGGTTTTTCACTTTATTTGTGTACTTTGCAATTCCAAATTAAAGGTGGGAAAAGATCTGACATGATTTATCTTGGCTTCATTTTATCAACACAAAATCCTGCCATTTTAACAGGGGTGTGTAGACTTTTTATATCCATTGTAATATTACTCTAATTAATAGCTAACTAGTTTATGTAATACTGATCTTATTAGCAAGCTAGCTACCTGACCATGACTATATATTTTGCTAAGGAAAAATATTATCTTAATTTCATAATTTTATAAGAATAAACTATATTACACTATAATAAATACATCTATCAGTATAGGAGATTTTTATTCATAATGTGTTCAGCGGCCCCTCAATGACAAGTGGGAATTTGACCCCATATGTATTGATAATATATCAATAATTTCCAACAATTCATGAAATATTCTGTTTTGTTAAAGTGAATTCTTTGTTTTCAGGGACTCAGTAACATTTCAGTGGCCTCACTACCTAACTAGTAAAAGTGATAAATTTACCTTAAACTGTTTTCTTGAGGTAAACTGACCAGTAAACACTCTGAGGAGTAAAATGAAGCTGTCTTTCAGCCCTGGGCTCCATGGCAACAGTGAAACTGAGATTTTTCTGTTTCAGATTTGTTTCTCTACCTTATTCACTATATGTTTTTTTTTTCTTTCTTTTTTTTTTTTTGTTGCCACATTTCATTCTATTCCAGTGTTTATTTTTAACACTCTTATAATTCCTGAAATCAAACTAAGGATAATGCTGGTTACAGGAAGAAAGTGGATCAATATGAATCGCTAACTGTAGTGTGGCTTGAAATGTTGCCAGATTGGATTTGTTCACCCTCGAGTTGTTTTTATTTATTTATTTATTTTAGCCTTTTGGTTCATAACATAACCTTGAACTGGTAGAGATTTAACTTTGATTTGATTATAAAATTTTATTTATTTATTATTGTTTATTTTGGATTGAATTTGGTTATTTGCCCAATTTTAAAAGATACACAAAATAAATATTTTTAAGTATTTATATAATTAAAATAATATTGATTAACCCATTTTTTTTTACTCATTTAGTTTATTCATTCATCTTCAGTAAGTGCTGGATCCAAAGCCTAGCCTGGGAATATACCCTGGAAGATATGCACACACACTCATACACTCGTTCATACCTATGGGCCAGTGCACCTCCAGGCAAGTTTCAGGGATGTGGGAGGAAACTGAAGAACCTGCAGGAAACCCACACAGATGCAAGGAGAACATCCACAACTCACACAGACAGTAATCCGAGTAATCCGGGATCCTGGAGCTGTGAGACTCTGCGCCACCATGCTGCCCTTTATTTTCTACATATATTATTTTTATTATTAGTTCTAAATGGATGGACCAAAAAAACCCAAAAAGACCAAAATGTTCTTATGCAATAAAACGTATTGAGTATATGTAAGATAAAGTAATATTATATTATTACACTGTAGCATTTAAAGCTGTAATAACTGTATATTTATTGAATTATTTATAACGTGTTTAAAATGACCCCTCATACCTGTTACAAGTGATATTTCTATTGATTATTGCTGTTATTGATTTTGAATGGTTTTAGAAACATTGTAAATTACCTGTGCCAATTATACTCCACTACTGTACTTTCATAAAAGGTTTTCTATTTGAGCAAAATTATATACACTAAATCTATACACAACTCAAATACATTCACAATTGAGTTCACAGCCTGCCCACAATGCATGTCCATTTTTGTTATAGTCATTTTTGTTTATTAGTAAATTCCAGTTGAGCTGATCCAAGTGTCACAGGAGGGTTTATGTGCAATCTGGCCACCCCGGTAGTCAGTGTTGTTAGTGTGGTAAGGAAGGGGGTGTTAGCAGAAAGCGACGGAGAGGCAGAGTGCAAGAGCGTGAAGCTACTCGACGGCCAATTGGTCCCGTTTGGACGAAAAACAATCCGGAATGGCGTCTGGAGAGACACTGTACATAGAAACGGACGGCTCGGAGATGCCGGCGGAGATCGTGGAGCTGCATGAAATCGAGGTGGAGACCATCGAGACCACGGTGGTCGGAGGAGACGACGACGACGACGACGACGAACATCAGTCCATGATCGCGCTGCAGCCGCTGGTCTCTGACGACCCGAATCACATCCACCACCAAGAGGTGATCTTAGTCCAGACCCGGGAGGAGGTGGTGGGATGCGATGACTCGGAACTGCACACAAACGACGGCTTTGAGGACCAAATTCTGATCCCGGTCCCTGTTCCAGCCGCGGAGGAAGAGTTTATCGAGCAGACTCTGGTGACTGTGTCTGGGAAAAACACGGGGCGCCTGAAGAAAGGAAGCGGCAAGAAAGTGGTTAAAAAGGGCTTTCTGGGCGCTACAGAGGCGAGCGGACGGAAATGGGAACAGAAGCAAGTGCAGATAAAAACGCTCGAAGGGGAATTTTCTGTTACTATGTGGGCATCGGGTAAGTTTGATGTTTTGAAAGTTGGCTAGTTGCATTGTTCTTGGTTTGAAAACAGGGCCTCGTGTGGGCCCTGAGCTGTTCAACACTCACAGCAGGCGAGCGCGTTAAACAGCGTGCAGTGCGGCGTTATTTACAGCGACAAATACACACTTTAGCTTAGAGTACCGGCTTGAAATGTTTTTGTTTTGATGGGAAGCCATGTTTTAAGTGTTGATGGGCGCCGCCATATTCGTCCAGACCATTATGGCCGCCCGAAAATGGCGTTTCTGTAGCCGGGGAAAGATGGCGGCGAACGGCGCCAGGCGCCCTGCTGCAGGCTGGAAGAAGGCCTCAGTGGCGCACTTCAGCTCAACGGGTTCTCTTCACAGATAGCCTGTGTGTTTTTTTTCCTACCCGTATTCACACAAATCCCGCCTCGCGCTCCGTGATTGGCTCGTCGTATATTCAAGCGAGCTGTTTATTGGCCAGCGTCGAGTCTTCGCTCAGAAAGCCTGATGCTGTAACCAGTCACCGAGAATATAGCGCTGTTTGGCGGAAAACGGGTGAAAGTGCCTCAAAACCACAGTCCTCCTGAAGAAGGGGAGTGACCTTAAAAACAATTGTTAAAAACCGAATCTGGATATTTTTATTCGCTTATTTATGATTGTACAGACACGTGCTAGATTACTTAATGTATTATTAGAATTAAAGCGCGATTGATTGCTGTTATTTATGGGTCTACTATAGATAGCTAGTTATGAACGTCGTACATGGTTATAATGCATTATAACGTGAAAAGCTCAAGGCGTTAATTTAGGTCCTTTGCAAACATTATTATTATTATTATTATTATTATTATTATTAATTCTTCTGGGTTAGGACTAGGATCATGTAGACTAACTAGGCTGCAATTAAGTTCTTGATCACTGAAACCTAGTCATAACATACTACATACTACATTTGAAAGCAGAAAGTCCATTTTAAAGTCAAATTGACTAATGAGGTATTAAAAATGGGTCCTTCCCTAGTAAATATGCAAATCTAAAAGCCGTGTTTGCTGTTGTTGCTGTTTGATTGTGAGTCAATATGAAATCTATATTACCTGTACACACACAAGTATGCTGAGTTTCAGTCACCCTGTAATTGCTGTAGAGATATGATTGTAGCAGTAACAATGTAAAACATGTCATGTTTAATCCATATCTGTTCATGAAAGCCTGATGAAACGGCACTCGTGACGCGATCTAAGAGTTTATCTGAACTTTGGGCTCATTCAAAGCAGTGACGGTCAGTTTACAGTGTTTATACTTGACCTTTTGTTTGTTCCTTCTAACGCTGTCGTTTGGCTTTGTTGCAGATGATAAGAAGGACATTGATCACGAGACAGTAGTCGAGGAGCAGATCATCGGGGAGAACTCCCCTCCAGATTACTCAGAGTACATGACGGGCAAGAAGCTGCCACCTGGTGGAATCCCGGGCATTGACTTGTCCGACCCCAAACAGCTGGCAGAGTTTGCTAGGTGATCATTTGAAGTTTACGCTGAAACGCTTTCTGAAGTGGTACTTTGAGAAGTTGTTTTGCAGTAGAATCAGTAACAGAAATCCATATTTTGGTTTAAAAAAAATGCATGACAGGTATGCAAATGAAAATACAGTGTAGTGCATTTTGTATTGGATTTTTACCCTATAATATCTGGACACTGAATGATTAAAAATGAGTGTTATTCAGCATTAACCAATATAGCATGTTATACTATAGGGCGGTTGAATTATTAAATGTGATGGGTCAGAAGGTATTGATGAATTTTCTGACCGTATTGCTGGCTGTAATTGGAATTGCGGGTTTATATTAACAATAAATATATTACAACATTGCAAAGTGTTTATTCCTCTTATACCACAGGAATTACAAATTTTGTTACATAGTGTTAGCTTACCATTTTAAACATTGTTATTTTTATGTAACAGGATGAAACCACGAAAAATGAAGGAAGATGATTCACCAAGAACAATAGCCTGCCCCCACAAAGTAAGTAATTTGTCATGAAAGGTAAATTTAAATGCTCTTTTTTTCCCCCGAATTTTATCCAGGGCACAACTGTTGTAAATATTCTAAATAATGTATGGCTGTCATATACAGTCACATATGTCTGGTTATTTCTCCTCTTAAGGATTATGCAATAATCACTATTACTTTAATTGATTGCTTTAAAGATATCCTTTATTTTTGTATATATGAGATGAAGTTGTTTTAAGGAAACTGTGATCTAAATAGTGTTCGTTTCAGTGAAGAACGTGCCATTTTGCCTATAAGGGCCTTTAACATCATCTTTGATTTCGAGTTTAATTTTTTTTTATTGCACTAATTTCCAGGGTTGCTCAAAAATGTTCAGAGACAACTCTGCAATGAGGAAGCATTTGCACACACACGGACCACGTGTCCACGTGTGCGCTGAATGTGGGAAAGCATTTGTTGAAAGTTCCAAACTCAAACGACATCAGCTGGTTCATACTGGCGAAAAGCCTTTCCAGGTGAGTTTTCAGTTTGAGATAAATCCGAGCGAATGTCATATTGTATGAGATTAACACAAAATCCAGCTGTTTAAATGGAATATAAACTTTGAATTTTAATTACATTTCTCAGGACACTTGTATTTCATAATTCTGATTATTGGAGCCTGTTCGTCAGTTGAGTTCAGTCTGGTGTGTTACACATAAACCCCCTATAAATTGTGCATTGCAGAGGAAAACCCGAAGTGGGATTGGGCAGACAATAGTCTTCTTAAGAATTTAGCATTTTTTGTTCTGATAGAATACATGAAGAAAGTCTTCTCTTTTTCTTTTCAGTGCACATTTGAAGGCTGTGGAAAGCGTTTCTCGCTGGACTTCAACTTGCGCACACACGTGCGCATTCACACTGGAGACAGACCCTACGTGTGCCCGTTTGACGGCTGCAATAAGAAATTTGCTCAGTCCACCAACCTAAAGTCTCACATTTTGACACATGCTAAAGCTAAAAACAACCAGTGAGTGGACTATCTGGAACGACGTTTCAATAAGGACAGCAGCATTCAACGCTTTAAAACACCCTTTGTGTGTTGTTTGTAGAAGATTTTTTTGTAAGAGAGAGTATCTACTGATGTTTTATCAGAATGAGTATTTAACTGATGAACTGACACCCAATTAGCCCTTAGGACACTTCTTATGGTACAAACTGGACTGAAATTTCTTTACTACCAGAAAGTGTCTTCTTTTGAAGACGTACGTTTCTGGACCTTCATCCACAACCCGAGATATTCTTTCTCCAGAACCCAAAGAGTCTAATTTTTCTGTCTGTGTATGTTACCTGTCCACAAAGAGACATGACTGCTTTTTAGTTGTCTTCTAAGTGTGCATATTGTACACTTTTTAGACATTAGCTTTGTCTTGAAATGTTTTTTCCCCCTGAGATTTGATATATGTGAATGCTCTTCTTCAATAAGAAGGAGATACTATTAATTTTTTTTTTTTTTTCTTCCAGTCATGAGGTATCCTCCAGCGGTATCTCATTTTGTATAACTGTTCTGTAAAAATATTTTGAAAATCATGTAGATAATAGAGATGTTAGATTTCTGTTTAACCTATTAAAGGAATTTTATTCAATTAAAAATTGCGCCACTGCATGGAGAACTACATTTCTTGACACTGAACAAATTAGTGTGAGTCCTCCATTGTTGTTACTAGGATGTACTAATTACTAAAATGTAAAGGATTTTAGATGTTTATCTTTGTGTGCACACGCACTGTCCACTTTATTAGGAACTTCACATTTATGCAGTTATCTGATCAGCCAATCATGCAGACAGGTCAAGAGCTTCAGTTGATGGCCACATTGATGATGAAACATCAGAATGAAGAAAAAGTGTGATTTCTGTAACTATGATCATAGCATCGTTGTTAGTACCAGGTGGGATAGTTTGAGTATTTCAGAAACTGCTGAACTCCTGGGATTTTCACACACAACATTCTCTAGAGTTTAGGTGGAAATGCCTTGTTGATAAGAGAGGTCTGAGGAAAATGGCCAAATTGGTTTGAGCTTCCAGGAAGGAAATAGAAGCTCAAATAATCACTCTTTACAACCGTGGTGAGCAGAAAAGCATCTCAGCATGGACAAAACATTGACCGTGAAATGGACGGGCCATGACATCCTGTTAGCCAAGAGCAGGAATCTGAGGCTATCTTGGGCACAGGCTCACCCAAACCTGACAGTTGAAGATTAGAACATCACATGGTCTTTTTCCAGTCTTCAGCAGTTCAGTCTGGGTGAGTCTGTGCCCATATTGGCCTCACACTCTTGTTCTTGGCTGACAGGAGCGGAAACTGATGTTGTCTTCTGCTCTTGTAGCCCATCCACCTGTGTTGTGCGTTCTGAGATACTGCTCACTGCAGTTACCACGGATACCACGATCAAAGTCACAGAGATCACATTTTTTCCCCATTCTGATGTTTGGTGTGAACATTAACCGAAGCTCTTGTCCTGTATCTGCATAATTTTATGCATTGTGCCGCCACATGATTGGCTGATTGGATAATTGCATGAATGTGCAGGTGTACAGATGTTCCGAATAAAGTGGATAGTGTGTGTGTGTGTGTGTGTGTATATATATACACTGATCAGCCATAACATTATAACCACCTGCCTGCTATTGTGTAGGTCCCACTAGGTCCCAAAACAGCTCTGACCTCTGACAAGGCATGGAATCCACAAGACCTCTGAAGGTGTGCTGTGGTATCTGGCACCAAGACGTTAGCAGCAGAACCTTTAAGTCCTGTAGGTTGTGGGTTAGGGTCTCCATGGATCGGACTTGTTTGTCCAGCACATTCCACAGATGCTTGATCAGATTGACATCTGGGGAATTTGGAGGCCAAGTCAACACCTTGAACGCTTTGTCATGTTCTTCAAACCGTTCCTGAATTTTTGCAGTGTGGCAGAGTGCATAATCCTGCTGAAAGAGGCCACTGCCATTAGGGAATACTGTTGCTGTGAAGGGGCGTGCTTGGTCTGCACCAATGTTTAGGTAGGTGGTACGTGTCAAAGTAACATCCACATGAATGCCAGGACCCAAGGTTTCCCAGCAGATCATTGCCCAGAGCATCACATTGCCTCTGCTGGCTTGCCTTCTTCCCATAGTGCATCCTGGTTTCATCTCTTCCCCAGGTAAGTGACGCACACGTACCTGGCCTGATGTAAAGGAAAACGTGAGTCATCGTACCAGGCCAACTTCTTCCATTGCTCAATAGTCCAGTTCTGATGCCCTGGTGGACAGGGGTTGGCATGGGCATTATGACCAGTCTGCTGCTATGCAGCCCCATACGCAGCAAGCTGCAATGCACTGTGTGTTCTGACACCTTTCTATCATAACCAGCATTAACTTTTTCAGCAATTTGTGCTACAGTAGCTCTTCTGTGGGATCGGACCAGATGGGCTAGCCTTTGCTCCCCACACACATCATTGAGCCTTGGGCTCCCATGACCCTGTCGCCAGTTCTCGAGATACCAGTGATCCTGACCCCTTCTGCGCTCCAGACCTGCCTGATACCCTATTTCTGGTTGGAGTTCTCATCGGTTGGAGATCGCTTGCTGCTGCTTGGCGTGGCCCCACATGGACGGCCTGAAATTCATTGGGATTGCTGGGGATGGTGTCGCTTGGGGACCATGGAGATCGCTTTGGATCGCTACTAGCCATCCCAATTTGGCCCTTATCAGAGTCACTCAGATCCTTACACTTGCCCATTTTCCTGCTTCCAACACATCAACTTCGAGAACTGACTGTTCACTTGCTGCCTAATATATCCCACCCCTTGACAGGTGCCATTGTGACTAGATAATCAAATGTTATTCACTTCACCTCTCAGTGGTTTAAATGTTATGGCTGGTGTGTGTGAGTGAGTGTGAGAGAGAGAGAGAGAGTGAAGACATCAGTTACTTTAAAAGGGCCAGGCTTGTGGGGTGCTCCCGGTCTGCAGTGGTGAGTACACAGTGGTTACACAGATTTCCTTGCTTTAATGCACATAGCTCTGATTATTGTAGCTTGATAATCAGTTAAATCTGGTGTGTTAGAGAAAGGAAAACAATTACTTGACCGATGAAAGTGTTATCACAATGAAAGCCTAGTTTCTACTTATGCTATTGGAGACAGCCATTCCACCCCTAACCATGACTTGTATGGACTTGTATAGTGCAATGGGGGGGGGGAGTAAATATTCAGGGAAACTTAAGACTTTGTATTACAAGATACAGTAAAAAGCATATGCTTTCTCTTTCATGAGGAATGGTTTCAAAATAATTTTATTTGACTTGCATCAATCATCGTACATTGCTCATTTTTAAAATGCCATTTTTATAATTAATGCTAATATGTTGCCTGTTTTAACAGACCTGGCTCAACTCATTTCCATAACAACATTCATGACCTCAAACAAAGGAATTTCAGCAGTAATTAAAAAAAATAAAAAATAAAAGGATTCTGCTCTAGGGTGATGTATACCAAAAACAGGACAAGGGTACATTCCGATTACTGACACCATTCTATTTGCATTTGGACTGATTGATTAATGATAAATGATCCTGCCTGTCAGTGCTGATTTTTGTCTTTGCAGCACAACTTAAAGCTTATTTGAAAATGCCTATTTTTCTACAAGTAAAACAACCATTTTCTTTTACAAACTGAGGGCAGAGGGAAAAAAAAAAAAAAAAAGAAACCGTTAGAGTGGACTCAAAGGTGTTTTTGCCCCAATACCAAGAACCCAGCTCTCAGTTTCACTAAATAAATTGTTTAGTGCAATCTTACTGAAAATGGTATTACATTAGTCAAAGGGCCTGAGAGGTTTTAAGGCCACATATACAAAGATATATACATACCTCCAGTGCAGTATATTAAGGGACTGAATAACAGTAGAGAACAGTGGATTACTAGTGTTCACTGAGTTTATAAGCATCAGTCCTGGGCTTTTTCCTGCCAGGGGAAGGTGTGTGGTGGTGTTTCATTTTAACAATCATAAAAAAATTTCACCTCGACTTGTTAAGATGCATTTGCTTAGTAATTAAATGACAATAAAATTTGGACAGAATATAATGCCTTATAGAATCATACTAATTTTTGTATAAACAATATAGGGTCTTTCAAGGTAAAGGTGAAATTTTTCAAAACCTGTTGGTTTTCTGAGTCTTTAGTCCTCTATCAGAGCAGCGAGTAGTGCAGGGTAGTTTGGGGTTCCCCATCCAGTCACCGGATCCCATGAGGAAGCAGCGCAGAAACCTTGCCCTTCTACCTTGTCATCCAGACAACCCAAGTGACATCCCTCTGTTACCTGAGAACATAAGGAAGTTGAAACAGAAAACAGTTTTGCTCACAATTACCTAGAGGAACAGAAAGTCAAAATTCCATTCAGTTAAAATGCACGTGGCCTAAATGAAACTACATGGGTCTCAAAAGAATCTCACTATAGCTCAAAGTAGTTAGTAATAGATGTCAACTTCTCTAAAAAGGAAGTGAAATGCTTCTAACAAACCAATTAGATTTTTTTTTTAACCAAAGTCTTAAGAGTCTCTTACATCAAAAAGACCAGTGCCTTTGAGTTTATACAGTCGGGGATTGAGGAAGCCAAGAGAAGGACGGCCTTTCAGGAAGCGCTGGTCATTAATGAGTGAGAGGATTCCTCCTACCACTGGAGTTGAGGCCTAGAACAAACATACAGGCTTGAATTATTACCCAATTCCTCAGGATGTTTGATCTTAGATTAATCACAACATAGATTAATCTAGTTTAAACTTGTCATGAGGGGAAAGGCACATGACAGACACACACACACACCTCTGTGCTTCTGCTCATTCATGCAATTATCCAAACAGCCAATCATGTGGCAGCAGCAGATACAGATCAAGTGCTTCAGTTAATGTTCAAAGTCACTGAGATCACATTTTTCCCCACATTCTGATGTGAACATTAAATGAAGCCCTTGACCTGTATCTGCATGATTTTATGCATTGCTATGACTGGCCGAATGTTACAATTGCACAATTACATAATTGAACATTCCTATTAATGTGGCTGGTGAGTGTATAAGTTTACATTCTTTACTAACCGAGGTTCCAGATACCCATGGGATGGGCACGAGGTTGGTAACGACCCAGTAATTGTCTGACAGTGCAGCCATGTCAGGATAGGCTCTTCCACTGCGGTTGAAATAGGACTCTGGAGGAAGCGGATGTGCGCCTTTCAAATATGCGCTCACTGCTCCAACCTTAAGACATCGGATATAAAACACCTTTTTTAAATTTTCCTGCATATTAGCAATTAGCATATTGTTGGAATACAATGGAATACAGAGTACTGTGCAAAGGTCTTAGGCACATGCAGATGCTGTAGAGCAAAGATGCCTTCAAAAATAATGAAATTAAATGTTCCTACATTTAAAAAAAAATACTAAAAGAGCAGTAAACAGTAATAAATGAAACAGTCAATATTTAGTGTGTCCTTCACTTTAAAAAAATAGTAGTCTCAGGCAGTTTTATAAGGAAATGAGCTGTAAGTGTTACTGAGCATCTTGCAGAAGCAGCTACAGCTCTTCTGGAGACTTTGACTGTCACACTTGCTTCTTATTTTTGCAGAAAAACCCAGCAGCCTTCATTCTGTTTTTTTTTTGTCTGAAAAGTGTCTCTTATATAATATACTGCTTTCTTTACTGACATACAAACATTTTTCTGTAACATTTAATTTTGTGCTGGAAAACTAATGTTTGGAATCTAAAATCTAAATCTATAACAAAGTTTGTACACAAAAAAAAAAAAAGTAGGGTGCCTAAGACTTTTGCACAGCACTGTATGTGTATTTGTAATTACTGTATTTGTGTATTTGTTAACCGTGCTAAGCCTAATAACAGAGCACGACATCTATAGATCATTCGTACTGGTTTTCAAACTAGAGAACTGTGGACCTATATTGATTTTAAAAATAAGAATATACAGATATGCAATATTGTTTTTCAATATTTTTATTTCTATTAAAAAAAAAAAAGTACTTCTACTTTAACTTTGAGCAAATTAGCTAAAGTGTTGTCAGGCCATTTATGGATGTTTACCTGATAGTCTGGCATTGCAAACACATTACTGAAGCCACCCCCACTGATGTAATCTGTGACCTCATAGGTGACTTTGAAAGGATTCTTGAAGGATGTCCCACCCACTGTGGTCACATATGGACTACAAACATGGAATAAGAAAAATAGACCTTCATTCAGTGTTCTCATTAAAAATGATTCAAATACACAAAACTTGCAACTATACAATAGATCATATATTTAAATTAGTACTGTCAATATGCACTGATCACCTGTTGCCAGTATTACTTGTCAACAGCAACAGCACAACACACACTTTCCTTATAACAAGGACTTTTAAATTTGTATGGTTACTTTTATGCTATAGATAGACTTTACCCATCACCCACTATTCCAGTCACTGTGTTGCTGTTAACCGTATGTTCCACAACGCCTTGCCTGTACCTGTTACAAGTGCTATTTATTGCACAGCGTGTATTTATTGTCTTGTACTGGTTGTAATGGCACAACTTGTTTTATTGTCTTACATCTTATTGTTTATTTGCACTGTAACCTTTCCTACTTTGCACTACAGGTTTTCTGGTCATCGTCCTGTACCACACTGTCACTTCTATAACATACTGCACCAATGCATGTGAGAAAGCCATTTCATTCTACTGTATACTTATACATGGCTGTGATGACGAAGCTTTCTATTCTCTAGCAAGTTTGTTAAGAAAAATAACAGGATATAGGTACTTTTGTAGATTCTTTCCCCTCTGTCAGATATGTAAAATATATATTTTATACAATATATAATACACAAATTGTACCTGAGGCTACTAGTTTTTTTTTTTATAAAGTGAAGGATCGTCACACCAAATATTGATTTATTACTGTTTACTGCTCTTTATAGTATTTTTTTTTAAATGTAGAAACATTTAATTTCATTATTTTTGAAGGCATTTTTGCTCTACAGCATTTCTTTACATGTGCCTAAGACTTTTGCACAGAACTGTATAAAATAATTTTATATATATATATATATATATATATATATATATATATATATATATATATATATATATATATATATATATATATATATATATAAAAGGAAGAAATATAAAGAAAATAATGGACACCTTCCAGCCAAGTATATAAAACAAGGATATATTATGGCCATGTTATAGCCAGATATAACATGTACCTGTTAGTCCACTGCCGCAGCAGAATAAAAAGTAAAACGTTTCAGTCTCATCAAGGGCTTCTGCACTATAACAAACCAACTAAACAATATAAAAAAAATAATAATTGACATGCACCTGGAAGCAGGAAAGCTCGGCCTGAACACATTTTCTTTGGTCAAGTGACGACAGCCAGCCCCACTGTCCCCTGTATCAAAATAACAGATATCGATAGAATGATAAATGCCGACAAGAGCCGTTACCGATTTTCTATACGTGTCTTGACTATATGCATAGTCTATTTTATTTAAGACTTATTTATACACACAGCAATCCATAAGTTTAAATACCCGAAGCAAAGAGCATAGAGATTCCTCGGAGCCCAGCCTTCATGAATTCGTTGTTGATGCGGTCCATATAGGCAGTGGAGAGACTGTCCTCGTCATCCCCGTAGCTGATTGTGTGCACCCAAGGCACGGCAGATATGTTGCTAAGGAGCAGCATCCACTGAAGGAATGGCTCCTGGGTCTCATGTCGACCTGGAACAAAACGAATCGAATGTACTTCGTGCCTTGTTGATTTAACATCAGTTGGACTGTAAAGTTATTTGACATAGGACGTGAAGACATCAGCACATTTTAGTCACACAGAGTTATATACAGTTAGAAAGCATGATGTATGAAGAGTTAATCTACTTGTCTATTTTGTTCGAGTTCACATAAATACATTAGAATGTAGAATAAGCAGAATAAAGATTTCATTTCTTTTGGAATTAACTTCAGAGTTCACTTAAAAAGCAGACCATTACAAAAACAAAGCAGGTCATTACATAACACATCTTTCCTTACCTGGGTTGGTGAAGACCCACGTGGAGATGTTGGCTCCAGTGCTCATGATATATTCCACATCTAAACTGGCTTCCAGTCCTGCTTTTCCTCCTCCCTGCGTGCCCACCACTCGCTCAACTTCAGACAGGTGCTTGAAACCTCTTGCAAATAAATTCATGAACTCAGCCAGGTCTGCTGGGTGGTAATACTGCTCCAAGAACTATGAAGGTTATAGATGAAAATTGTGATTATAATTATATATATAAAACTGTAAGAAATGCAATCCATATGACTGATAAACTTAATTAATTGGGTCCAAAACAAACACTGTGGAACTGCAATTTCTAAGCAAACCATGATATCTCCTTAGCTCAAAGAGAATGGAGAGCAGTTTGATTGGAGTACCTGTGCCACTGCTTGGCTGTTGTTAGCAGCATTGCCAATATCGGCTGCAGTCAGGTTGTAGCGAGCTCTTAGTATTGTCGGAGTCACACCCAAATGAAAAGCCTTTCCAGATCGCTTAGGCCCTTCCCAAGCCTTACTGATTTCTTTACCACTCAACGGAAATCGTAGCACACCACCCACTGGAAAAAGGGTGAAATTCAACTTTAAATTAAAAAACAAACAAACAGACAAAAAAAAAAAAAAAAAAAAACACAAAA
>CM040984.1:17581398-17621775 GCA_022985145.1 Pangasius djambal | reverse complement strand
TTGTAACTATTCACTCACCAAAGTCCAGATGCTCAGACACGTCTTCATGAACCGAGTAATGAGAGGACGACCTCATTACAGTCTGATCACCTCTCTTGTAGCGGTGAAATTCAGTTCCAGGAAGCAACGTTTCTGCCACCCTGAGAGAGAGAGACATCATAGAGTTCCACATTTAAAGAAATTACAGCATTTTTACACCTAATCTCTCAACCACATCAGCGTCATATGTCCATGAACATGGTATCAATTACTATGGACAAGAATTTCAACATTTTTCTTTGTACTGAGAAAAGTGGAAAACCTGTTCAGTCTTAACTCACTTATAACAAAAGAAAAGGGCAGTTGTTGGGTAAGGAATATGTTTGAACTAAAACTACTTTTTTCCCCCCCTCACATGAGTCACCCAAACTAAATGTGACATTGTCTTTTTGTTCTAAAGGCTGCATGTGGTTTTGAGAGAGAGTACCCATGGTTCAGACTTTCTCCCAATTTCTACTGTACAGCTGCTGTGTGTGCATTTGTGGTCCATGACTAAACGGGCAACAAAGTTCAATGAGAAAGCTTACTTAGCAGTCATAGTGCACTGCAAGAAGTCTCGTGTTAGCACCGTACGGCAGTTTCGGATCCCATGACCCTGCAGCCACGTCCACACGGCTTTCTCAGTCAGCTGAGACGGCCTGATCAGGGACGCCACTTCCTCCAAAGTCAAAAACTTCCCTATGCAAGACAAAGCAAGAAAGGGTGCCTGAGATACAGTGAGATTTAAGGTTTAAAAATGTAAGACTTTGATGAATGATGGGTCTTAGTACCATACTGCTGTGAATCCGGGTCTGATACAAGCTGCAGCAGCTTCTCAAGTCTGTCCACATTCTGCTGCCTGAGAGCGAAAGTGAGCTCCACTTCCTCCTGAGGAGCTGCTCGACCTGCATGGAGCCAACCTTCTGGCACACTAATACAGAACACCACTCACTTACAATCATACAAATCAAGCAAATCCAGCAAAATGCATTCGAAATGATTCTGCATCAAGATAAGGAGGAAATGAAGTTACAGTGTTGGAGGAGACATTTCAAAATATCTTACAGTACTACTTGATCGAGCTCTAGATGCTCCCCATTGACAAGCCACACACACAGCAGGAGGGAAACCAGCACCCTGTAATTAAAAATGCAAATATTTCCAGAAAGGTTAATTTTTTAAAAATTTAATCTCCACCATTTCTAACTGAAGGTCGTTCTGAGTGTCTGGAGAACTGTAACTGCTCTTTAAACCAGTTTCAAAAGCTACAAGTTTCTCTTTAAAGAGTAAACAAGTCCACGATATTCATGTAGCAAAACTTACCGCATTGTCCTGACATAAACAAACACCACAAACTGCAAACACAACTACAGCTATGTACACAAAACTCTCCTGCGCTTTATGTACGAGTCCAGCAACACTTGGCTACAACACAAACCTTTTTCTGTCAAAATAAAAGTCCTGCCTAATCGGTCATAGAATGAAACGTCAGATTTAACCTTAAAAAAAAAAAAAAAAACACGCACTTGAAGCATTAAGAAAATTTTAGGTCTGTGGTGCACATCCTGAACTAGGGTATGACACAAGTCAGAAATTTCAGACATTTTGTTCAAACTAGTGTGTCTTAGGAAATGCACTTGTGTGCTGAGATTTTGTGCAGCAGGTTGCGTTACTGCCTCACAGTTCACAGGTTCCTCATTTGTGGCCTTGTGGCTTCCTGTGTGTTCTGTGTTTCTGTGGTCTTTCTCCCACCTCCCCAAAGCATGCCAATAGGTGGACTGGCTATGCTATCCATCCATCTATTTGTACCGCTTGTCCTACACAGGGTCGTGGGGAGTCTATCCCAGGGGACTCAGGGCACAAGGCGGGGGACACACTGGACGGGGTGCCAACCCATTACAAGGCACAATCACACACACCCATTCACTCACTATGCACAATTTAGAGATGCCAATCAGCTGACAGTGCGTGTCTTTGGACCGGGGGAGGAAACCGGAGTACCCGAAGGAAACCCTCAAAGCATGGGGAGAACATGCAAACTCCATGCACACAGTAGGGGCGAGGCAAATGTACTAACCACTAAACCACCGTGTCCCCCACTGGCTATACTAAATTACCCCTATTATAAGAATAAGTGGGTGAATGTGTGTGGTCCTCACACGGAGTGTGTGAACATGTGTGTGCATGGTATGCATCTTTGTGTCTGGCTTCAGTCATGTTCTCAACTCCTAACTCACGTGGACACCTTGCAAGCTCTTCTAAAAAATTTTGCGGAGTTACTCTCATGCATCAGGAATCTTTATTTGTACGTGTAAGACTAAAACCAAAATTATGTCAGTCACAGAATTTTTTTTCTAGCAGTTGCTACTGATTTCCTACTCGGAGAGGCTTCATGAATATGGGCTCTGATTTGACTCAGATAATGACTAAGTTCTTTAGAATGAAATTTGGTATTTTAAAAAGGAAAAGACATTCGCATGTAGGCACATCTAGGTATGCATGTCTACCATTTTCTGTTGTTTTATGGAAACAAAACTTTTAGCATTTTAGTATTCATTATAGAAAATTACAGGGGTTTTGCTTAGTGGCCAATCATCTGTTTAACTACCAATTTCCAATCGCTTATTTTGTGGGGAAAATATACTGGACCTCCTGGAAGGACAAAAACACATCACTGACTGCGATCATAAGCACAACTATTAGTTGGCATTGATTACTGCAATCATACATAGTACATAAATTCAATTGCTATGTTTGTGTTGAGAGCATAAGGCATACAATTCAGAGAACAGGTCAGCAAAATTGCCCATTAAAACAGAAATATAAGTTATGAAAGTGCTACAAAGGGAGTCCTGCTGGATTTGACCACAGGTTTCCTGTTCAGCGAGAAAAAAGGGATACTTAAGATCAGCTCCACTCTTAAGTTACTGCACATAAATAAAATATAACACAGTTTATGTTTACTTAAAATTAGCAAATTTATCAGTACTCTGTTGTGATAATAAAGGGTCAGATCAGTTGATTTAGTTGATCGCATACAGGCTCTTATTTTGACAGAAAAGTCATATGACTTACTTAGTAACTATTGCTCGATTCACGATTCAGTTCATCATATGACACAATGCAGTCAGCTGATCTGCACTTTAAACGGAAAGTTTTAGCAGTGCCGTTATTTCCTTATTTGCAGAAGTTGGGAAAGGGCACAAAACATGAAAACATGGCCTACTCTATATATGTATACATTTTTTTCTTAAAAAAAAAAAAGCATGGAAAATTATTATAATTTTTTTTTTTTTCGCATGGAAAATTATACTAGATTCAAGCTGCAAGGACATAGAGTAGCCTAGATTTTCCAGTAAGATGCAACAAGATCTGGATAAATAGTGGGAGTTTATGAGGGGTGAAAGAGATATACATGAACATACCAGGGAGACAAAAACAGACAACATGCATAAGCTCCAAGTAGTTAAACAGCTGTGCCACCCTGGCTTCTATAAGAGGTTGAGGTAGACATGATCATGAAAAGAACAAAATGTGAAATGGAACAAAAAATTGCAGTGGAGATCCCATTTGCTTGTACACTGATTTATACATTATTTAAATTAGGAGAGCTAAACCAAATATAATAGCAAAAATCCTCACCTCATTATATAAATTAAGCAGGGTTTGAAATAAGTATGGTGGGACTGCACAAACCACTGTACATAATAAACAGTGAATATTAGCTCTAATCTATATGAATTGATTAAATAAAGCCAGTAATGAATTCATTAAAGCACATTTATGGTAATCCAAACTGCAGTTCTTACCCATGATTCTAAAAGAGCCAGTTACTGTAGGGCCTTTGCCTGGCATTTCTGACTTTTAAGACGATTTTTCTACTTTCATTGTTAAACCAGTCTGGGTATTCTGAATCAAATGACTAAATAACAGTTGTTATTAGTATTTATTATTGTTATTATTAGTACACAAAATCTTTTTTTGTTCTTACAAATTTAAACTTTATTTCTTAAGTTGCTCATTTGGTCTATGCTTTTATCCAAAGTGACTTACAATTGAGACACCAGACCAACCATGCCAGCCATGACAGACACCTTTAAAATGGCAGTAGCCTGAATAGGCTTAGACACTGTAACACCAAAAATGTTCTTCCTCTCACTGATCGCCACCAAATTTGACCTCAGGCTTACATCAACAGCTATGTGGCAGGTTTTCAGTTGCCATTAGTTACACACCATACCTGGTAATATGAGCCTTGGCTAGTAGGTCGGGCACCGACAGGATTGGCCTGAATCGCATGCCCCCGTGGACCCCTGCTTTGTATCGCTGATACTTTCGTCAGATGAATTATTATGCTCTGAAGTATGCAGCCCTTGAAATGTCTGACTAGTTGACAAAGCTTATATTACTATGCATCTGACATGTATGGGTAATTCTTTGATGCCTATGCAGCTCCAATGCCTGGGTGCCTCTAGTCCACCTAGTGGGTCAGCCCCTAATTGGCACTCCCTGCACCAAAGAATCCCATGGAGCCTGCCTATGAAGGGCAAGGACTGCTGGCAGGATGCCTCACATCAGGCCACTGCATCCTGATGACTATGTGTCAGAGGTACAAACTTCAGTTCCGCTATTGACCCCCGACCCTCACCAATTTCAGACAAACAAAAAGTTGCTGCTCTGAGCCAGGTACATAAATCGCCAGGGTGGCACTAGGTTGAAAAGTGCTCTCCACCTTACATGGAACCTCCTCAGGTGGGCTCAAACCTGCACAAAGCAGCAGATACTGTATGCCCAGGAGAGTGGCGCTTGCACCCAGAGGTGGTGCAGCAGGTCTGGGAGAAATTCAGACAGGCACAGGTAGACATCTTTGCTGATGAGTCAACTCATCATTGAATGTGGTCTTCCTAGCAGAGCCAATTTGGCCCTCTGGGACAAGGCACACTAGCCATGACTGGCCTTGTGGCCTGCTGAATGCATTCACACCTCCCTTGCTGATTTTGCCCATGGTACACAGAAATCAGCAATTGATCTACAGAGTTCTCAGAATGGCCACTGAGACCCTGGTTCCCA
Organism: Pangasius djambal; assembly: GCA_022985145.1. Classification (NCBI taxonomy): domain Eukaryota; kingdom Metazoa; phylum Chordata; class Actinopteri; order Siluriformes; family Pangasiidae; genus Pangasius; species Pangasius djambal. The sequence continues at coordinate 17,616,687 of CM040984.1, read as the reverse complement.
CTGCAACTCTCTCTAGTGGTTGGGACGCTCTGGCAACTCCCTTCCCATGCAGACCTTTCGTCTCAGATGAACAGGCACCTGTACCACCCCCGGCCAGACTATCTGCGCCTGTGGGTTTGGCCCCTTAGACTGGTGGGCAATTCGATGACTGCGTCATAGCAGTCCAGGAAATGATCTTGAAAGCTAGAACCCCTGGTATGTGGGCCTTGTATGCTCTCAGGTGGGAATGCTGGTTACACATGTAAACCCCGGATAACATTCTGTCATTCAGAAGCACCGCCAACCTTACTCGGTGAGTAGGCACCAGGATAAGAAGCGATGTGGTGTAAAGGTATTTATAGCAAATGTGCACAAAAGGACATCCAGGTGCTTATATGATTGTCTTAATTCTCCAACATCATTTTATTAATTGTTTAAAGCCTGTAAAACAGTGTAGCTTGTTACACTGACACACTAACAATATAAATACAAACAATTCATGCTGCCTGAGTGTGAATTAATTTTTCAAATTAACAAAACCGTTCCAAGAAGCAGAGGTTCTCAAACTTTCTTTTTTAACTATTAAAAACTATTTTAAAAAACCCTAAAACTATTAAAAACTATTGAAAATACAACAATGCTTTAATGTGTACAGTAATATACTAGTTTTTTTTTTTGTCTCTGAACTTTGCGTTACAGCACCCTTAAATTTATCATTAAATTACAGTTATTTACAGGCAATAATAACTCTGATGATGGTGGGTTGTGGTGAGATCTGGCTTCTATTCACTAATTTTATCTAAGTCACTAATTTTGTAAGTAAGGTACAGTAGCTTCTTCTACTCTCCTTATAATCATTTTAAAGCTATAAACTGTGATATTGCATTTTAACAGTAGAGGGCGACACACACACACACACACACACACACACACACACACACAAGAAGAGTGAATATTGCCCGAACAGGGTGATGGTTCGCGGTCATCGTGTAAAAGTGATGTGACAGAAATGATAGACCATGGTTCAAGGCCATTCCTTGATTAAGCATGGCAAGGTTTTCAGGTAAAGTCATTGGACTGTAATAGTAAATAAAAGCGTTTTGTCATTTTAAATATGGTTAGCCATTTATCCTACAGGATTCATTCACACAGACGCAGAAAAAAGGGGTACTACACTGAACCTGTCCTTGTCTCTGGGGTGGTAACTCTCAAGGGCAAACCATTTATACCTTTAGTGTGCATAGCTATAAATGTGCATATACTGTAGTGTACTTTTAAAGCCTTACTCTAAAACTAATTGCGGTCCATTTAAAGGTATACTTTATCCACATTTCCAGGTGAAAGATACATTTTAAAGCTACAAAAGACAAGGGTGACAAGGAAAGGTACAAATTAAGTACTACTTTTTCTGAGCGCACCATTCAGTAGGACTGATGAAGCCTCGCAAATGAATGGTGACTTCGTTTGTTTTGATTTACTACTACAAGACAATTATTGGCCAATTTACGAACCACAAAGTTTCTGTGCAAGTCCAAGTTTTTAGTTCTCTGCTGGGGCAGTTTTCTCGTTGGGCCTGTGGGGGCGCTGGCAGTGTTCAGCGCAACAGGCGTTACCTTATACACCACATTCAGCCCGAACCCAGCTATTAAGTCAATTTAAAGACCGAAAGGGGGAGTTCCTCAAGTCACCGCTATCCGTCAGGTTCCCCCGCTGTGGGCCAGAGAGTGCTGAAAATGAGCGGCAGGAAGAGTGGCGCTCCCTTGTTGTGGCTCGCCGTGTGCTTCGGGAGCGCGCTCGAGGCCGTGGCGCTGGGCTCGCGCGCGGTGTGGCGAAACGGCTCGGCGGTGCTCGTGCCGGACTACATGCTCAATCTGTACAGGACGCAGTCGCAGCTCGAGCGCACAAGCAACTACGGGAGCGCGACGCGCGCGAGGAGACGCGCCAACACAGTCACCAGCTTCGTGGACCAGAGCAAAGGTGGGGGACGCTCATCACTTAGCACTAAGAAGCATTAGATTTCATGTGTGCAAGTTAGATAACTAGATCCGTTATTCTTTTTTTTTTTAAACTGAATGATAAATGACTTGAGTTTAAAGTTAATTATAATCACATATACATCTACAAACAGAAACCAATGCATTCTCTGGACATTCTTCTCTCTTTCAAGATGCACTGGCATTCCAGATGTTATCCCACTTTATACCCCTGCTACACGCTTATATATTGGTGCATTGGATGTTTGCATGCAATTGTCATAAGTCTACTTAGCGTCTTTGCATTATATAGCTAGCTTGTGCTGTTCTGTGTGCTTGGTGTCATGTGTATTAAATGCATTTTGGTGCACTCGTCACTTTGTACTGAAACTGTGGTTTTGTGCTAGGATTTTTATATAGCCCTGTGATTTTGTCCGTGTATTGTCTTGTTTTTTTTTAATTATTATTATTATTTTATTATTTTGCCCCACTGTAGCCAATAGGTCATTGTTATAACAATAAAAATGACTCATGCGCAAATGCGCAAATTGCATCCAGTGAATTATAACAGATATTACGGATACAGTCCTGAAAATTAGGATGCAGTCGTCTAATTGCAGTTTATTTCCTTTTTTTTTTAAAGACATGTCAACAACATATTATGCAAATGATTCCTAGGATTTTATTTGGGCATGGTCGTAAGTCTTTATTTTCTGTCCTGACATTTTTATCAACAAATTGTTGACAGTTTTAGATTTTCCTGATGTTTACGCTTTCGAAATAAATTATTTCAAATAACACCTAAAATTGTGGACTTTAATGTGTCTAACCTCCACCATCTGTGATAAATAAAGTTCACTGGCGTGTTGAGCCGAATGCTCGGAAAGAGCGTGCGATCCGTGGCCAGGTGTTGCTGATAAAGACAGAAACGCTTAATTCAAAACTCATGGTCAAATACACATTATCGCGTACAATAGTGACTTTACATAATACCGCCTGGTTCGGTGGGTCATTTCCCCGCCTAAGAAAACAAAATGAACTGTATGGGCTAGAACACCATTCTTGGTGTAATGAGGGAGACTGGAGCGATGGGGAGGTCAAAACAAAGTGCAATACAGAGTCCATCCTGTAAAAAGTGCAATAAACGACTAAATGCAAAAGTCAGCGGTGATTAAATAAAAGCAACACACATTAAAACATATCATAAAGATAGACATTTTACCAACATTAGATTTTATGATCTTAGAGCAAAGACAGTGCTGTTGTTTTAATCAGCGGTCCTTTTGTTTAGAAATGATTGGAAATCTTTTGGAAATTCAATTATTAAATCACATTGCATACATCATCGACTGACATAATTCAACTCTATGACCCCTTGGTCTCTGAGGCCCAGAAAATTCTTGAGGGCAAATTAGGCTTCATGTTGTAGACCAAAATAAAAGTGGAGAGTTGGAATGAACCCCATTTCCAGACTGCCTATTCATGACATTTTTAGATTATGTCATTGTTTTGCCTGGCAAGCAGATATTACCTCTAGAAGAGGATGCTTTGCCCTAGGACCCCGCTCTTTGAGCTCACCTTTCATTCTGATAGTGGTCCTTTTTCTGAGTGTGAGAAACAAGTCTGAGAGGCAGCTTACACTGGATGCGTCTGTCCTTTTTGCTCCTCTTCAGGACCACAGGCCAAGCCCAGGTTGTGCGGCTGCTCGCAGCAGATGCTTAACTGTTTGCAATTACTTGCTTTTCTTAGTTCTGTCTCGTGATATGCAGTCAACACGATATAGCCAGATCTGGCCTTGGGTTCTCGTGCTACCCACTCATATTAGAAGAATCCCCTTCATGTTTTAACCATGAAACTGTGGTCTGCGTCTCAGGTTGCACAGTGTTCTGGCTTCTACGGTTGAGTTAGATGTCAAGACGTCAACATTGAAACTTGTTTTACTTGCTGGATCTGGTCCCTCTTAGCAAAGTTTTTGTCTGCATTGCTTCAGTCACGGATGGCATAGTGCGACATGGGCTTATGATAGATCTCTTCGGGAAAACATCTTAATAAGAAAAATAGTATAGCACAAAGATCATCATGAGATGTTCGAACTTGAATCACAGTTAGGCTCTCTCCAGAGGTTAAATGAGCCCAACACTTAGATGCTTTCAGGAAATCAGGTGATTTCTAGCAGTTATAATGGTGGTCAGAGGTGTTCAACCCAAATGGCTGACATCTAATTGTGTCCCCAGACCACCTACCATTCCTCTTAAATTTACAGCCTCCTCTTGAGGAGTGTAGCAGAAGGGGAGAGAAGGGCTTTGGTGGAGACCATGAGCTTTTAGTGTGTCCCAGCAAGCCTTTTTCACATTCAGTCTGCACAACTAGGAGATGCTGCCAAGGACCAAGGCAGTCCAACAGGTCAACCAAACACTCTCCACCTGGCCTTGGCTGGTGTTGTGTGCCTTGCATTTGGAGAATCCATTCCAGGCCCCTGAATGTTATTCTCATTGAAGAGAAGAGCTGACAGTGTCAGTATGGCATTTTCGGCTATTTGGTAGACTGCTCACAACGGGCCAAGGAATGTGAGATTTCTACCCCAGACAGATGGCTCCTGTAAGCACTGCTGAAGTTAAATTAACATTGACCCATTATTGAAATTCCTCCCAGGCAGTACATATTTGAATGTCTAAGACTGAACTGCTCATCTTCTTCTTGTTGATTTCTTGTGTACTTACAGATGAGCCATCGGCTGAGTCCCACCAGCAGTACATATTTGACCTTTCGGGTCTCTCAAGGACAGAAGAACTAGTGGAGGCTGAGCTGCGGGTGTTGCGGAAGCTGCCGTCTGACTTGGAGAAATTACAGTCCTGTGCAGGAAACCTGTACCACCTACTCCTTTATAGCTGCTCCTCTCAGGGCTCATCAGGCAAGCCAATACTGCTCACTTCTAGGACCATCAACATTCTGGATACCACCTTGAGCACTTGGGATGTGTTTAATATTGGGACTACTCTGAAAGCCCACCACAGGGTGCACAGGACAACTCAAGACAGCAGATATGTATGTTTCAGCATAGCTGTTTTATCAGACTTAACAAATAAGGTGGTCTCCCCTTCTTTAGTTGGTTTGGGTTCGACGGGGCAGCAGAAGAATGAGAGGGCTTTGCTTGTAGCCTTTTCCCGCACTCGCAGGAAAGAGAATCTGTTCAGAGAGATCCGTGAGAAGATGAAAGCCATGCACATGTTTGATTGGAGCTCTGAGGGTCATGGTAGACCCAGACGCCGCCAGAAGAGGAGAACTGCCTTAGCAGGCCGCTCTGGTGCAGCAGGGACAGCAGGTGGAGGAGGAGCCATTGGGGGAGGTGGAACAGGCGGAGGGGGCAAAGGAGGTGGCAGACGGAGAACTCGCTGCAGCCGCAAACCTCTCCATGTGAACTTTAAAGAGCTGGGATGGGATGACTGGATCATTGCGCCGCTTGACTACGATGCATACCACTGTGAAGGTGCATGCGACTTCCCACTGCGCTCACACCTTGAACCCACCAACCACGCCATCATCCAGACGCTCATGAACTCCATGGATCCAGAGTCAACACCGCCCAGCTGCTGTGTGCCTTCCAAGCTCAGCCCTATAAGCATCCTATATATTGACGCTGGGAATAATGTGGTATATAAGCAGTATGAGGACATGGTGGTGGAGAGCTGTGGCTGTAGGTAGCAGCATGAAATTGGGCTGGACTACAGCCCTTGATTTGAAACCTACAAATGAGCCCCGATGCAGCACTGCTAGCCTCACAGAAATGAGCCTTAGTGCCAAAATATTTTAGCAATCACTACCATGGATAAGTGTGTGCACATGCATGTGGTGGAGTGGACATAAGAGGTTATGCCCATGGGTATGTTGAACAGTATCTGTCAAATGGGCCGAAAAGCCAGTGGGTAAAAATGCTGAACAGCCCTCTTTGCAGGATACTAAATTCGCCAACAAAACGAACACCTCCTTGATCAGGAAAAAAGTAAGACCAGAAATTCCAGAAATAACACTGCATCCTGATAATGTAAACGAAATGATAGACCACTCAAGTATGCTCACAATGACTGAGAAATTTTGAACTGTTCTGAGTTCCCAAGTCTGTCAGAGATTCCATGCAAGACTAAGAGCAGAAGTGCTTTGCTTGAAAGTCAGCGTAAGCTGAAAAAAAAAAAAACCTTCATAAGAATTTTATAGAAGATTTAAAAATATAAATATGAGAAAGAAAAAAGTGACCTTAATCAGTGGCAGCAGTGCTTGTCTGAATGTTGGAGGTTTTGACTTTTTCTGTAAGGCACAATGTGTTATTCCAGTTGGAGCTTGGGTTGTTTTTATAATCAAGAGACTCATCGGGTGATATATTGAGTATGACAGTTCTGAATTTTATATCAAGGTAACCCACACACAGCTGATGCTCCCAAGAGGTGACATCTCGCTTCCTTTTCTCAGCATAATAGACAGTGTTTGACTGGCCCACAGAAGGAAACTCACAAACCATTCATTGCTAAGAACTTCAGTCATTATTTGTTTCACTCAAAAGACGAATCACCCCAAGTTCTTTAAGAACTGTGTTTAACTAAGCTCATTACAGAAGAAATAAACATTGTGGACACCCCACTTGGCATCTGCCGGACTAGATACAATAACTGTGTTATTCATGATGTCCACATGTGTAAGAGGTAAATGACTTCACTGAACCTCAGAACCTGGGAAAGAGGTTAGAGAGCCAAATTCAAAATGATTCTTGGCATTGTGCACTTGTGTGTGACAACCCGCTTGTCAGGTCAAACTGAATGTGTAGGTCGGTTTGCTTTTCCTTGTCTCTGCTGTCCTTTTTTTCATTTTATTTTAGAATAAACATTCCCATCAAGGACATTCTCCTGAATGCAGCCTCACACTGTACACCTGCTAAGACAATTGGACCTAAGACAATAAGTGTTAACTCTGGGGGAAAAAAAAAAACACCCAACAACCTGGAATCATGCCAGGTGAACCAACATATCTAAATTCAATTCGAATGAATAAATTCCATAATCCCCGTAGTATATAACTTTGAACAGTTTTTTTTCCCATTATCTATAATATACACACTACAATATAGTCATACATAAGAAAAGCATTATAAAAACAAAATAGTGGTATTATAACCTGCAGTATTTTAGCGTGAATAGACAGCCAGAAAAGCTGCAGCCATCAAACAACTGCTGTGTGCCTTGTATGATCGGCATAACCTAGTGAGCTCAGCCCTGCACGAGTTCTGCCGGTTTTGATAACAGACTTGTGTTATCCCAGTTTATTTCAGTAAAGATAATTCATGTTGTCAGGAAAAAAAAAAAAACATTTTGCTTGCAGTTTGTCAGGGATTTTAAGGACAAGGAACAGAGGCACATAGCATTGTGAGCCGTAAGTATGCATACATGAATAATCTTTTGGCCATTTAATAAATTCTATAAAAAAGTGACAATAGATTTTTCTCCTAAATGCACAACAACAACAACAATAATAATAATAAAAATCTTCCATTTACATATCGTCTGTCATACACAGACTGCAGCTCCATGCTGCTTAACATGATGTTATTAAAAAAAAACTTTTTCAGACAAGGTAATTAAATACAAACGACTATAATACAAGTAAAAAAAGCCAACAGAAATAATAATAAATAATAATAATAATAATAATAATAATAATTACTACTAGTTATAAAGCAATAACAAAAGCAACACCTGAAGGTACAAATCTACAACTAAACATTTTGAACTGTTAAACTTGTTAAACTAAGTGTGCCTCGGTTACAGTCACTGTAAGTGATACGGCCATCAAACATCACTGTTCAATTTTCTTTTACCACAGAATAGCAGCTTACGTCACTAAAATGAACCTTGTTCTCTGTTATATCTGAAAGTTATGATAAGATAAAGGATAAGATTTACTTATAATTAGCATTGGACTTATGCTTTGCTTTTGTCATGTCAATAGTGTTAAGCACCAAAGCTGTCCCAAATTTACAAGTACAGTGTGTATGCTGACTTATTTCAGGAGCATGGTGGAAGTCAAACTTAAAGCTGCAAGAATTACATCTTTGTGCTTTGGCATTTTAACTTAAAAGCCTTTAGAGACACTTTGAGGAGTAGGTATTTCAGCCGGCCAAGTGCTTTCAGACACTGAATGTAAATCCTACAGCATTGCTATGCTTCGACTGGGGGCTTTGGCAACGTTGCTGTATACATCAATGTTAGACTATGTTCACTTCGTAAGAATCGGACATCTGTTTTACTTTACTGTCCCCCGTTTATAGTGTGTTGGTTTTAAATATGACATGGAATAGTAAAACAGTGTTTATACTAATTTTAAAGTACTAGTCTTAATTTAGCGCATTTATGTTCTCTCGAGTCTCTGCATATTTGTGAGCTGTAACGAAATGTATAATGAAAATGATCATTATACAAAACAGAACAGAAATGCAGTGTATGTCCTTTGACTGACTACAAATGTCTTAAATGCAGAAACCATATTGGAGTATTGTCATTGCACTATGTGCGAGTTTTTGTGTAACATATAAAGGGATTGTACATAATTGAGCTATAAATTATCTGTAAACAGCTATACATTTTTCATCTTTTGGAAATGTTGTTTAGTAGTATATATTAAATATATACATATAAATGTCTATACAAGTTTTAAACCCAAAATTAAATACACATTGTAGCCTCTTCTTTTCTTTCACCCTTTTTTACTATGCCATTTCTGCACAGATGATTTTATTAAAGCAAAGAGTTTATTGATGAGGGGGAAAAAAATGGACTCTCTTCGCAATTCTTTGCCAGGAATTCAAATAAAAGTAAACTCTTACTAAATGTGTCTTCCACCCTTGGTTTCAGAAGTATTATTGCATTTGTGTTTTTTTTTTTTTTTTGCCTGAAAAGTACTAAAAATATTTCCAGGTGATTTAGATTTCAGAAGGCAGAAAGGGAGGAGAGACTGTTGCCCAGTGCGGGCAGGGAAGTCACAATGCATTATGTGAAGCGCTATGCTCAGAGCACTTTAATGCTTGTGCGTGTACGTGGGTGTGTATGTGGTGCACACTGGAAGTTTTATTAAATTTGTCGACTTCATGGCTTTACACATAGTCCGTGCCCTCAGACGGTTGTGATGCAATTGCACATTTGTCTTGTGATGGTTTCTCAAAAACAGTGAAAGAGACATCTCTAGTTTACACCAGCTGTTAAATATATATTTTTTGTTTAACACTGTAACTCAGTGTGACATTAATATATACAAATATTTGAACCTATTTTCAGACAATATAGCCTACTCCCGATGAAAGGTTAAATATCATACAAATTTAACTGTTCATATGAAGTCTGTGTTTCTAAAGTATTATTTTAGTAATTATTATTATGTTCCAAGGCATTATTTAAATTTTCAACTTTTCTTATACATTGATGTGATATATTTATTAGATCATTTGTGAGATTACATTAATGGAACAGAATATAAACAGCCCCAACACTTGGTATAGCAATGCTGAAGTAAGACATTAAAAGCTCAATAACAGGAAGAAAAGAGAATTGGTGAGAACGAGAATGTGCAGTTTAATACATAGCTGACATGGTTGCTGTCTGTGGATAAAAAAACAGAATGATGAAATACAAGCACACAAGGCTGAGTCAAATGAAAACCTTATTTTTTTTCTTTATTTTGCATTGTTTATTGCCAATAGGTGTCACAAAAGTGTATCGCTTTTCCGCATAATCACCATTTCGTTCTAGTGTTCCAGTACTTAACAATTAACGAAAAACATTCCTCTAGAAAAAGCAATTTGATTAAAGTCTAATTTGCATCGCATTTTCAAGGTTTAAATTTGACGCACCCTCTTATTACCAGAAAACACATCTCAAATACATGAGAATAGAAAAGACAGAAAAGACAGCAGACTATTACAGTGCAAACACTTATAGATCAAGGTTTATTAGATAAAGCTATACTGGTACAAAAACTGAAAGGGGGAACAAAGAGTAACTACTACTATGTCAAAACAAGACCTAACAAAGACCAGTGGAACAAACTTGATCCGTTACAGATGATATTTGGCAGGAAAAAGCATGTATATATCTGGGCCGACTCTTCATTGCCACAAAAAACCTAAACCACTTTGAAAATGTAAAACAGTAAAGCTTGTTTGCTTTGCCACAATTCAATCCACCCGGACGGGATTACTCCATTTCCTTCGATGAACTAGCCCTCCCTCCTGGTTTAAATCAAGGATAAGCAAATTAAGGGGCTTTGTCATTCTTTTCTGAACAGGCAGAAGAGGGAGATTAAAGAGGCCTGGGTTTACATGTCGAAGGTTTACATTTCCCCTGGGACATCCAACAGACTGGATCAGCTGGAGATGTTTTACTCTACATTTGTTCAGCTTTTCACTAACACAAGATATTGTTCACTAGCATGATGCCTATAGGACATCCTTGAATGTGAAGTTTAATTAGGAATCATGGAATCACTAATACTTACAGTATATCTGGTGTCACAATGACACAAAGCCAAGCTGGATATTAGCAGCATCTGGTTCGGGGATGATAATGTTGAAATGATACGGTTGAAATCCAAAGGGCATTATCTATTGTGGTAGACAGGAATATAGTCATATCCAAGACAAAGCAAAACAATGTGATTTGTGATGTTTGTTACGACTGACTGGTTTATGCGACTTCCTACTGTTCTGGACATGTGGGTTATTGAGGGAGACTTGCATGTTCAACCAGTGAAAACTCCGCAACTGGACCCAAGCCTTTCTATAATGGTTTTCTTAAAACAGAGCCCCGTTTTGTCCACATGATTATCAGTATAGGAGAAGAACATCTTTTCAGGTACAACACTGTTCGAGAGTCTTGGTATGCTGTGCGGGAAAATATAACCAAGGCAGAGTGACAGGCCTGATGTTGTTAAGCACTATCCATATGGTGAGTGCTGCAAATACACCAAATAGGAATCCAGTGCACTGAAAAGTGCATGGAAACACATGAAAATTCATTACTCTCTGTTCTCAAAAGATCTAGTTTGCTGTCATAAGGCCTGTAGTATTTGACTCCTGCCAGTATGCACTTATTCTGCTTTCTTGCCACCATGCCAAAATGCTATTTTTTGACCAAAAACAAATCAAACCCCATTTAAGGTCTTCTTATGATCTACGTTTTCACTGGAAATGGAAAACACATGCGTGCAACATATTTATAGTTGAATAAATCACTGTAATAGTCGGTATTACTTTATAAAAACTTTCCACATCACTTTTTCGACAGGTGTTTTATAACCATCCTTCAGAATATCTCAACAGTATTTATAAACAGAATACCATGACAAATATTGTACAAGGATACTTGGATGTTTTACAATAATTTATTATAGATTAATGGTAAACTACTAGTCCAACCATTAATATTAAATTGCCTTTCTATTAAGCTACAGTAATGCCTCCAAAAAAAAAAAAAAAAAAACCAGATTTGCGTCTATGATGTCTATGCTTTGTTGCAATGACAGATCATTTTTTTTCTGGCCTTTCATCTGATTTTTAATCAGTTTTGCACAATATAGGAAAACTTTGGTCTCAAACCATCAAATGTGTGCTTATTGACTTAACTTAGGCTAAAACCTGCTATTATAGTGGCCACAGTGAATTTAATTTCTTAACTATTAAAGACAAAATCCAATCACTGAATTAAAAAAAAAAACAGAGGCTAGGGGTTGGGAAGACACTAAAGTTTATCATAAATCTTAATAGAACAAGCAGTGAGTGGTATAGGAATGACATTTCTAAATTCTCAGTTATTGCTTGTAGTCTTAATAAAAACAGAATACTCATTTGTTAAGGGTAGAGTAGCCACTTATTTAAAAATTCTTATTTTAAGAAGCAAATTTGAGGCATTTTCAAGTGTTCATTGAGAAGCATTGGGTTTCAGCACCATAATAATGGCCTTTAAAAGGTCTTTGGTAATCTGTTCCTCGTAAGTCACTGTGAACGGCACTGGAACACAGGGCCTGTGTAGGTCAGTGGCCAGGTTTGATACTAGTAGTACTATAATCCTTTTAGGTCATCACGTATCCACTGTGTGATCATGTTAGCCATCTCTTCACCCGCATCCAGGACAAATGCATGGCGCAGTCCGCGCTCACACAAACGAATGTCTCCTTCAGGAAAGTCTCTTCGGATATCCTGGTAGTACTGCACAGGGCACCAGTGGTCTGTGGCTCCATAGTAAAAAACAAGCTAAGGACATAAAAAAAGTGCTTTAGTCTTATATGCAACATGTATAACCCATAGATAGTTAGACCCTATAAAAACTGTTATACCACTGCATGGGTGAATTCTCGATTCTGATTAGTGTTGTGTTGATTTACTTTCCATAACAGCACGGCTCTGACAGTAATTCCGGCTACAAAGCAAATGATAGGCTTATATTAATGTACTAATTCTAATACATTATCACAGAGACTTGTATGGTGGACGCTCCAATTGAATAAATTTAAAAATGTGTGTAATTATTGATATGGCGAAGTGTTCTGTGAGGAGACGTTCATTCAGCATTTCAGAAGGAGTCTCCAGTGTCTGTGCTTTGTAACAGTCAGAGGTAAAGCTGTTCCTTTACATTCTCTGACATGGGAAAGTGTTGTGTTTTTTCAGAAACATTAGAAGCTGCATTTTTTTCTGTCTGGGAGAGTACTTCAAGAGAGAGAAAATGAGAGGCTGGTGACTGTTTATAGCTGTTATAACGTAAGTAATAACAGGAACTAACTTGTTTTGCAGATGCCCGACAACATTAAACATAGCTATAAATGGATAAAATGTACAATATGTCCTTCTGTAATAAATGAAAAAAATGTTTGCTGTGGTATAAGGGGAATAAAACATGTTGGGACATGCTGTTACAGGAAAATTAATGAAACTCCCTGTCATTGAATATTTGCCTATAACAGCATGTTCTGTGTACTAATGCACATCTGATGAAGCATTTATTCCAAAGGTATATTGAAATCTCAAATCATTCACGTCTACATCTTTTAAATGAAAGAGGGTGCTTCAGCACAACTATTTATTATCTGGGGGGAAAAAAACCTTTACACAAATGAAAAGCAAGATGATGTGGTGACTACGATGGGATTCAAGATGCTCAACTTTTAACGCTATGAAATATTATTTGTCTTTGTTGCCCCTCCACCCCACCACACTAAACCCACATTAAAAAGGGTGTACAAAAAAGAAAAAAAAATCATGCATCATGTTTCATACTTAAAAAATGTACATAAACATTTTTGTGTTTATTCTCCACTACATCCCTGATAAGATCTCAAACACAAACACCATAGAAAAGGACTTCGCAAGCCACAGATGACAGTCTCAGTGACCGTATAGTCTACTCAGGATTCAGACCAAACCAGGTCAGGAATGATTGACAATAAACTGTGGTGTCCTCCTTTCTCATGGTTAGTAGTGATTCAGCAGGGATTCTAAGCCTATAGCATTTAGAGGAAAGGAAAAATCTCCCCTACTGACTCTTGAAACCTATTTATTGTTAAGCGTCCTCGTGCTGTGCACAATCGAAAGATCGAATTTACTTGTTTTACATCACTCTCCTGATGAATTGCATAATGCTGGTCCTTTGCTGCCTGTACTAGTTAATCATGATGGCTTCTACATCTGCCTGCCTGATTGATTTCTCCACAGCCTATAAATCTAATAAAGGAGTCACATGCATGTGGTTTAAGACTGAAGAGGGGTTCAAACATACGACCTCCTGTCTTCACCTACAGCTCTTTCAAAAAGAATTACTCTGGCAAGTTGCTGCCAAGCAATGAGCCAGCAAGGCTTGATAGTTTCAACAATGCAGGCTACAACAACGTGTATGAAAGCAAAATGGGAATACACACGCACGTACAGAGCCAGAGCTGCACGACAAAGGAGGGGGTTCCCTTTGTCATGCAATCCATGTCAAACAATGGATGACATTCACATAAATAAATAAATAAATAAATAAGTAGAACACCACTTAACAATAGTTTGACTTTCCTTAAGTGTGCCTCTGCTGTGACTATAACAGTGCCATCTTTGAGCTCCGTCTTTTCAACAGAACTTAACAGGAAGGTGCTGTATGTCTTGTGACACTTAGGGTTAAAGTATGTGGTGTGTACGAGAAGCAGAGTGAGAGCAGCAATGATATCACCTTTTTAACTGATGACAGATAAAGTGCACCAGTCATTGACATCTCAGCCAGTCATGTCCCACCTCTCTGCATGCATGAGGCCTCTGGTTAGCATCAGAAAAACGCATCGAAAACACACAAGCTGACACACATGCTCGATGCGTTCTTCATGCCTCCGGACAGAGCAAGACGGCATGAGTGCTCACTCTGATCTTGCATTCTTTGAACTTTTCACAATAAACTGTGGATGATTATAAGATAATTGAGCCTTTTTGGCCACTCGGGAATGTCTGAAATCTGTTCTAACTTCAGAGGGAAACCTTAAACATCACTATAATACTAATATTCGTAACACTGTAAAATACATTCATTAATCAGTGGTAATATATCGGCTGTTGACCGAGTACCTTGTCAAGATGTTGTTGTATGGTCAAGTTATCTCGATCTAGCACCATCCTCATTTCTTGACTCCCCATATACATAGCATTAGCTGTGAAAGGATAGGAAAAAACCAGTCAGAAACCACAGAAACAGAGTCTCAGGGAAAGAGGCAAACAGAGTAGTACACACAACAATACATCTCTAACTTGGAGAACACAGCACTCTAACTGAATCCTCTTGACATAAAACAACAGTGAAACAAATCTTTCGGATGAATAAATACTCTTCCGTCTGTATTTGCTTAAGTGCTTAAGTGTTGATATGGAACTTTTATGTGAGAGACTTTTTTCTGGAAGGAGTCTCCACTGTCAGCATGGGGCAGGGGGGATAGATTTTGTAGTTATGTAGTAGTAATTACTGTGCCGTTAATATGATTAACCATGTTTGCTAGGACTTTTGATATTCACCTTCAAGAAATATTCTTAATAAAATGTCATGTTTATTGTCTCTGAACTGAAATGAGATTTTCGCCCTTGGACGTAGAGTTGCGACATAGCTGTGAAGTGAAGGAAATCTACAGTGGGAAAGCAACAGTACATCTCCAATATGGAGAATGTAGCACTGAACCTGATGATCTATAACCATTTATTATGTTGTGAGTGTTCTCTTTAATGAAACAACTTCCACCTTAACATCAGAGGAATAAACCATCTCCCCTTTGTCTTTGAAAAGGCCTGCTGGCTATTTAAAGGTGATTAGTTTTTGAAAAAAAAAAAAAAAAATCAGAGCAATCTGTGCAGGAGAAGACAAAAGAGGAAATATGCAAAGTCCTTTGGAGTCACAGTAACCCAACTCCTTTAATCTTACCTTCCATTAGCAGAATCCACTAGTGAGGACACTTTATTAAAACCATTAGTTGAAGTACAGTATTTTTTTGCTTAAAAACATACTGTAGCTGATATTTTGTTCCACCTCCCCTGAACATATTGTAGTGGACTTTGACACACACCCAAACACACGATTCATGAGCTAATGTGCATTGCCTGACATGATGACCTGGCAAGCAAACAGCAAGAGTGATCCTATTGCCTGTGTATATGTGTGTGTGTGTGTGTGTGTGTGTCTGGCCAAATGTATAGGAGACAGTGTTCATATTTTGCATCATTGGGACTTTCCTTTCAGCATGGGCTGAGGCTTGCTAACTCTCTTTCCAGGGAAAGGGTGTATACATATATTTTAGTCTACGGGCACAAATCTGTGTGTGCATGAATGCAGGTCTGTTCAGCCAGAAGAACCAAGAGTTTGATCATCTAGCCTTATAACAGCTCTCCAAATAATAATAATAATATTACTAATAATAATTATTATAATAATAATAATAAACACTGTTCACCCTGAGTTTGGAAAACACAAAAAAAGGATTTCTGTCTAAAAAAAAAAGCATGTTCGACATCTATTTTTTCTTTAACCCCTAAAGAAGTCAAGAAAAGTGTATAACTGCTCGAACCACAAACAGCACCTATATAGATCAACATAAACTGCAATATTTCAGTACATAGTTAATCCTTAGAGGCAGGTTGCTAATGTCTGAGAGTCCAGTTAAGCATCGACAGCACTGGGGTGTAGGTGACGGGGTCTTACGCAACCGTACAATAGATGATTTATGGAACAAGGAAAGAAGTGAATATAAACCTTGTGTAAAGGTTCAGTGTTGGATGGGTATGCACGAAAATAATCATATATATAAACATATAAATAACCTTTACACAAGGTTACATTCTGTAGGAGGTGATATATAGTGCATATAGTGTCTTTCTAACACTCAAGGTCACTGTACAAAAAAAAAAAAAAAAGTATATATAATATAAATACTATAATGTAGTTTCAGTAGCTTCAGTTCACCTTCCTCAAACAAACATTATAAAATGCCAGATGTCGTTATTATGCATCTGGTCAAGAAATCTAGGACACAATTTTCACAATTTCCATACGGTGCCACTCAAAATGTATGATACAACATGACCCACTGCTACCATGTAAAGGACGTGCAAAATCATACAAAACGAGACATCTCTGGTCTGAACTATTACACAGTATGGACAAGATCTTACAATGTGTAACACTATATATTGCATTTGTGATATGTCTTGATATGTATTAAAAACACATTGGTAAAACCCTTGACGTGCAATGGTGGAAGACTGGCCCGCGTTATTTGGATCAGTATTATTTACGTTTGTCGGATCATGTAAATGTGATTCATCAAAACAGCCACAGGAACACTCATCTGCAACATCTGAGATCGTTCAGGATGCTCACAGTAAAAAAAAAAAAAACAACAACATTTAGGGATTTGTTAGAGAGCTCAAGTGCAGTTTTCTGAGATATCAAAGGCCAAATATGGTACAAAAAAACCTTTGTTTACACTAGTGATTTTCAAATGAAAATCTAAAAAAAGATTGCTGATTGCTGTCTTTGGAATAAAAATCAGTTATCTGCTTCTTTTCAGTATGAGCAAATTATATTTCTCTTGTGTTTGAAGCTATGTACTATGACCTGGAACATTTCATTGCATTACATTAAAAAGAGTAAGCTTGGAATGTTTATCAATGTAAATAAGTGGGATGACCAGACACTAGGGTTCAAGACGGCTTTAAAAAAAACAAAAAAAAAAAACAACCTCTCTGACCTTGTTTCTTATTAAGTTTTTTAGTAATCGGCAGGGTTCTCAGGTTGAAAATTAAAGACAAGTTCAGACATGGGTTAGAAAGAATAATCTTTCGGCAAGGGAGTAGCAATCCTGTATGTTTAGCGACCGGGCATATTTTACTCGGTATTCAGAGCTGTTTGAAAATATGGACTCAACTTGCTGACACCATTTAACACCAGTAATGCGGCACATGCCAATTTTTGGAATACAAAAGCAATGGACAAAATGGGACACAGATTCAGAACTCAGAACTACTTTAAAGCAAAAAAAAAAAAAAAAAAAAAAAGAGGAAAAAAAATTAGTGAGACTGAGACAGACAGAGAGAGAAAGAAGATTTAGTTAGAGAGATGTGTGTGCCAGTCTTGGGGCAGTGATGAGCGAGACATCCCCTGGTCTATCTCACTTATCTCTAGGGGGGTGTCTGGACTCGGGGGTTTGGCAGGACATAGCATTCCAGCCCAATTTACACATCCTCACACATGCACCCAGTTAACATCAGAAAGAAGACGTAAAGGAGACACAAATGCATATGCACTGACTCATCTAGAGAAATCAGCTAGGACACACCAATGTAGTGACAAAATAAAAAAAATAAAAAAAATGAACATACTATGCTACACCTAAAGCCAAAAACATGATTGGAGTCTAACTGTCAATATTATCATTTGATCATACTGCAGATACATTTTGAAAATATGTCCTGTAAACATTCAACTTAAAAACTGAGTCTATGCAAAAACTTTCAAAACTCTGCATTTGTGCTACTTATGTGCTACATTAAGTGGTACATTTTCTGAAAACCCTCATAAGTGACACACACACACACACACACACACACGTGTGTTTGCATAATTATTAATCTAGCTAATTAATGCTGTATCTACATCTCAATCTAACCATAACCTTAACCTCAGTAACTAAAATGAAAAAAAAAAAAGTAAGTAAATAAATAAATGAAAACCCAGAAAACAAACCAACAAAACCATTTTTCCTTATGGGAACCAATCAGCTGTCCCCACAAAGTCAAAACTCTCAGATATTCCTATCCTTGTGGGGATATTTGTTGCCCACCAAGGCACAACATAACACCACCATCACCATCACCACCACCACCACCACCACCACCACCACCAACAACAACAACAACAACAACAACAACAATAGTAGTAGTAGTAGTAGTAGTAGTAGTAGTAGTAGGAGAAGAAAGGGAAGAAATCCAGGCAGCTGCCTGTCTGCTGTCTTGAAGCACATTGACTGTTTTATG
Organism: Pangasius djambal; assembly: GCA_022985145.1. NCBI lineage: Eukaryota > Metazoa > Chordata > Actinopteri > Siluriformes > Pangasiidae > Pangasius > Pangasius djambal. The sequence goes on along the minus strand of CM040984.1, from coordinate 17,598,165 downwards.
TCACTGTTCTTCCTCATTCTTTGATAAAATAAAAATGAACTTGATGAACCAGACAGTTTTACCCTCCTTTTTTCACTTCAATAACACATGTCTTGAAAGAAAACCACAAACCGGTGCAACACAATGCAGAGTTTTCTTCCACCCAACAGAACCCAAGGTGGGTGGGCAAACTCTGCAGTACCTCATACAGAATTATACTGCTGTTTAGAGAAAAGCAATTGCATGAAATAACAGAAATAAACATGTCTTTCATTACATTGAATTTAAGGGATTTATCCATCATCACTTTTTAATTGTGGATTAAAACTGATTTGGAAGTGCTGGGGGAAATGTTTGTGGCTTTTTCTCCATGAGAAATAACACCTGTGGTCAAGAAACCAGAGTGACCAGGCTGCACAACACTGTAACCACATCCTTTATTTAGCTAGAATATACCTGGCCTCTGATCGGTACTATGGCTCCTTTATCATGCCTGTTCCAAAATTCATTTATAGTTTACATTAGAAATAAAGTTAAAGATATTACAAAAAGGAAACCATACTACCGCAAATAATACAACAAATGAAAAACAACATTGGAGGAATGTTGGACGGTCTCTTCAGAGTGGATATTTCTTAGATTTCAACATTAATGTCTTGACTACGGATTGAAGCAAAACCTCAATATCATTCAATAAAACCGTTCATAAACCAATCCACAGCATGGAAAATCAGGAATCTGGTCAGCGACGATATGATGTTCTAGAGTTACTTCAAAACAGCTAACATATTTCAGCCTCTGTATGACTTTCATTTTGATCATTTTATTGCCCTCGGGTTTCTATCCAATGTTCTTCAACCGAGAGGTTTCATCTTTAAGCACTTACATGCCTGAACTCTCGCTAAGGTGACTAGCTTATATTCAGTAATGTGCCTACACACATTTTCTTTTTTTTTTTACAAACTAGGCCACTATTATCAGGTGAAGTTCACATATGAAGTTAATAGAACATGAAGAATGGTGTGTAAAGTAATTGTGCTTAAAGTAACTCGTCTTCTAAAAAATCAAAGCTTAGCTTACATAAGGACATAAGGACAAAATTCATATTTGCTTCCATGTTCTGTTGCGGTCTGATCAAATCCCATGGAGCACTGGATTTATGCTTCACAGAACAAGATTTAGTTTCCTGTTGTGTAACTGCTACTGGATGAAATTACCTTTTAGATACCCTCCTCTAAGAGAGAATAGTATTATGCTCCAGCTAAAGGTGGCTAGCAACCCAAAATTAGCACAGGCCAGAACTGATCACAGTTTTACCCAGACTTAAATATTTAAATCTATTAGGTTTTTCAAACACACACACACACACACACACACACACACACACACACACACACACACACACACACACACACACACACACCCCGTTCAGTCATAACATTAACACCACTGACAAGTGAAGTGAATAACACTGATTATCTTGATATTATAATGGCACCTGTCAAGGGGTGGGATATATTAGGCAGCAAGTGAACAGTCAGTTCTCAAAGTTGATGTGTTGGAAGCAGGAAAATGCTCAGGATCTGGGCGACTTTGACAAGAACCAAATTGTGATGGCTAGACGACTGGGTCAGAACACCTCCAAAACGGCCGGTCTGTGGGGTGTTCCCAGTATGCAGTGGTTAGTACTTAACAAAAGTGGTCTAAGGAAGGACAATCGGCGAACCGGCAACAGGGTCATGGGCGCCCTACGCTCACTGGTGTGTGTGGGGAGTGAAGGCTAGCCCTTCTGGTCCGATCCCACAGAAGAGCTACTGTAGCACAAATTGCTGAAAAAGTTAATACTGGCTATGATAGAAAGGTGTCAGAAGTCACAATGCTGCGTAGCCACAGAGTGCCCAGGCCGACCCCTGTCCACCGCCGAAAGCTCCTACAATGGGCACATGAGCATGAGAACTGGACCATGGAGCAATGGAAAAAGTTGGCCTGGTCTGATGAAGCACTTTTTCTTTTACATCATGTTGATGGCCGAGTGAGTGTCCGTCGGTTACCTGGGAAATAGATGGTACCAGGATGCACCGTGGGAAGTAGGCGAGCCGGCAAAGGCAGTGTGATCCTCTGGGCAATGTTCTGCTGGGAAACCTTGGGTCCTGGCATTCATGTGGATGTTACTTTGACACGTACCACCTACCTAAACATTGTTGCAGACCAAGTACACCCTTTCACAGCAACAGTATTCCCTAATGGCAGTGGCCTCTTTCAGCAGGATAACGCGCCCTGCCACACTGCAAAAATTGTTCAGGAATGGTTTGAGGAACATGATAAAGAGTTCAAGGTGTTGACTTGGCCTCCAAATTCCCCAGATCTCAATACGATCTAGCATCTGTGGGATGTGCTGGACAAACAAGTCTGATCCATGGAGGCCCCACCTCGCAACTTACAGGACTTAAAGGATCTGCTGCTAACGTCTTGGTGCCAGATACCACAGCACACCTTCAGAGGTCTTGTGGAGTCCATGCCTCGACGGGTCAGAGCTGTTTTGGTGGCACAAGGGGGACCTACACAATATTAGGCAGGTGGTTTTAATGTTATCGGTGTGTGTGTGTGTGCATATATATAGCGGAAATTATGAAAAATATTTTAGAAGGAAAAAAAATCCAAATAGTTAATAATCATGAACATCTTTTAATGGAAGGCTAATGTGTGTTTCATTCATTGAAATGTTATATCTCTATGTTCTTTCCCTGGTTTCCAGGTGTCTGGAAAAGGAAAGGGAAAAGATATGCAGCCAGTCTGGTGAAAATGCCAGATAGGAAGTGTACAGCCTTCGTCACTGGACTGCAGGTCAGGCCAGTGTTAACTATGTTCCTCTCTGGTGATGTGAAATGAGTGTTTAGCAATCATACTCAGATTTCACACTCTCGCATTCCCAAAAAATGCAAGGCTGAAAGGTGAGAGACAATGTTAAGAATTCTTATACCCTCGATAATTCGACATAGTGAAAAAAATAAAGGAAAAAAAGCTGAGTGGGGTAGTAGTATAAGCTGAACTACTTGATGATGGATCACATTAGAGTCATTTTAATATCTCTTTTCTCTAGGGAGACTGGCCTCATTAATTTATGTCAGACACCGATGTCTGCTTGGCATGTACAGTGTGCATGTTTCACATGCAGTTAACATGAGAGCATCAACAATCCGATTTCAAGGAAAGGGATTTCCGAACAAATAAATCCTTAAAAGTACCCAGGAAGTTCCATCTAATCGCAACATGTTTTCTTAATTAAGTCTGTCAACTTGCCATTAATTATGTGTGTAATGCAAGACAGAAAGTGAGAGCAGCTTTTCTTTTACAGATGAAGACCAGCGCTTAGGTCTTAGCTACGATGCACACACACACATTCTCACAGGCTTTAAAAAAAAATCTACATTTTAAAACCTTTCCATAAAGCTTTTGAAGAGTAACTTGTCATTTTAAGCTAAAATGTGTCATTAGTAATTTGAATACACTGAGGGGGGAAAAAAAACATTCACAGGCCACTTTAATAGGAACACCTGTATACTTGCTAATCCATGCAATGCATACAGTCATGCAGATACAGGACAAGAGCTTCAGTTAATGGTCACATCAAACACCAGAATGGGAGGAAAAGAAAACGTAATTTCAGTGATTTTAGCTGTGGCAATTTCCTCTGTCCTCTCTCATCAACAAGGCATCTCCAATCGCAGAACTGCCACTCACTGTGTAAACTGTAGAGACAGTTGTGCATGAAAACCAAGGAGATCAGCAATTTCTGAAATACTCAAACCAGCCCATCTGGCACCAACATCCAGTTCTCCCCCAATTCCCCCCAATTCTCATGTTTGATGTGAACAATAACATTTATGCACCACACACACACACACACACATACACTATATATATATATATATATATATAAAATCCCAAATGACAATAGCCGAAAAGCGTTAATGATTAAAAGCATGCGTCTTAGTGCAGTTGGTTGTAAAGTCTCAGTAGGAACATAGAAAGGAGGACAGAGAAATAGACAGAGAGAAAGAAAGAAAGAAAGAGAGAGACGCTTATAGGGTCCACTGAGGCCTCTTTGGCAGAGCCTCTCTATCCATCACGGCATCAATCATCCACCTCCCAGGACAGACAGGGAAAAACACTCTGCCTTTCACATAGACTGAAAGAGCCATGCAGGTCTGCTTCCCTCGAAAGAGACGATTCATAATTACGCCTCCTCACAACACTTCATCTGCACCATTACTGAGCAAATGGAAAGCCCTGGAGATTAGATAAGACTTCTAATAAATAAAACTTTATTCCGTACACTGGGGAAAAAACTGCTCACTTGGCTGCCACTCAAATGCTGATTTCATTTATGCAGGCCAAGTATCAGCATCAAATTTGGTAATAAGATCCTTATCAAGGATATAAAAATGTGATGTATGTATTTGAAAAGTCAATAGATGAAATATCAATAGAAATATCAGCTGATAACCTTTCAGACCAATAGTCCTCCAAAGACAGCTTTTTTTTAAAAATGTAATTCCATTTTGATGAAGAAATTGGGTTATCATTAAAAGCAAAGCTGAAATGTGGTTATTCATGGGTAAATGTCAAGCTGTCTTTAATATTATTGTTCCTGTGTAATCGTGATAGACGAGCTACTTCATCCTAATATAGATGCTACATTTCACCAACCTAAAAACTGTATCGCTGCAGATGGTTTGGAGAATGTCCATCGATCATTTGCTAATAAATAAAACAGGGTCAACATATAATGGATATCTATGTCAGGAACAATTTTATAGAATTTAAAAAACAGATTTCTCAAGCGCTCTTACTTGGCAAGACTCTGTCTTGAGTGATGCTGCAATGACAACTAAAACATCCATCATTCAGCGAGTGAACAAGTGGTAGGAAGTGGATAAGACAGACTCACCGGCACAGTCCACGTTGATCAAGCTGAGGGTGGCTGAGACGCAGGATGTGTCTAGTGAATGCAGGTTCCTCAGTACCAGCTGCACCATGCCAGCCTTCAGCCTCTCAGGTAGGAGAGAGAGCAGGAAGATGGGTAAGTAGACAACGTAGCGCAGGTGGCACAGCACAGGAGTCATGACCTTGCCCTGCGGACTAGAGGCCATGCGCTCAATAGTGGGGAACAGCAGCACGGACTTCACCACCTAACCATGGGAGAAGATGGGGCAGAGGGTAAGCTCATGTTAGACATATTGGAGATGAGTTTTGATATGTTTGGCAGATTAGGCTGGCATCATTCATTTTAGATTCAGTTTAGACATGTTTACATTAAACAAATCATAGAATGACTTTTATTGTAGTCTACGATAAAAAGCTATTTAACCAAGAGGCTTTATCAGCCTATGCCAAGATCAGATTTGTCCAAAATTCATAGCCCATGTTTCTTGCTCTCACTCCAAAAGGTTTTTAATCACCGCAGAGCCTTGCTCTAACACAACTGCCCTTAAAAAGGCAACATAGATTAGCTGAAATTTAGAGGAAAGTGAAAAAAAAAAAAATCAGTGGCTCTACAAGACTATGAGTAAAGAGCACTGCTCTATATTGAATCACAAAAACAGATTATAAAAACAGGTCTTGGGCCTAAAAAGGTCTCTCTGTAGCAATAATATCAGTTTACATTCCTGGGATTCATTTGCTCTTGCTTTCCACATTAACTGAACCACATGCACTTCAGAAAAAAGAAAGCAGTGGAATGATATGTAGTGTAAAAGATGCTACAGGTGGTTTCTTACATATTTCCTCCCCACACAAATATGATGCACCTGACACGTAATATAATTTCAAAGCTACCTCTGGGTGAGCAACATATGGGAAATGACATGTAACTTTCGTGATTTGCTTATTATGAAATTGATAGGAGACAGAACTTTAGAGAATGAGAGTGTGAGAGAAAGGAAAAGAGAGAGAGCGAGAGAGCGAGCGAGAGAGAGAGAGAGAGAGAGAGAGGGACTTCCAGAAACAGGAAGCACCTGTCTCTGTTTGGCCACTGACAAGAAAGCAGCTCAACTCATTCAGTAAGACAAAGTGAACGTGCTTTGTCTGCCTTTGCAAAGCTTTGCAGCTCGGGCCAAGTATTTTTCAATGAAACTATACAGTGCAATATCCATTCCCTTGTGCAAAATATGAAATAGCCAGCCACATGTAATGCCAGATGTAATTTATTCACTGTCAAACCAATTTCAAGCGCTGATACTGCTGTTAGTCGGAAAGACATCGGATTTGACTTATAGCACAACATCTGTTAACTCTCGGATACAAACAATAGAAAGCACAGGGCCCAATGTATGTCCCAGTAAAACTGTTGATTTAGGATCTGTTTCTACTGATCTATATAACTATCTATCCTCTGTGGAGAGATGAAAAACCTGGTGAAATCAGAATTATTAAATACATCCTTTTTGAGGACATTTATTGCCATTGACATTTATTAACAGTTTCACTGTTCTAAGGAAAATAAACTATAGGAAAAGTAAATCATGTAGAGCAATTACCAACCATGAGTAACAACAAAAACATTTATAGCAATAAATCCATCTATAATTAAAATCAAGCCTCTGCTAAAGGAAAATATGTTCTACAACATGTCTCCCAGTGTTACTGAGAACAACTTGTATGCCTTATGTTTGAGCTGCAAGTGAATATTCAAACCTGCATCATGATCACTTCACTTCTTAGTAGAGGTGTGAGCAGGACAGGTTTTTTTTTAAATCTCACTCATGACCAATCTTGCGTGCTGCCAGGTTTTTTTGTTTGTTTGTTTGTTTGTACCCATCTACAGTAGTTTCTAACAAACCAACAGGCTCTATTCCACAAAATATAACCAAATTAGTCATTTAAACCACTGTGACCCTGACCATGATAAATCAGTTACTGAAGACGACTAAATGTTCACAAGCACTCAGTATGTTCCTATGTTAACGAATGTGGCCTTTTTTGTCCCGCTAGTTTCACATCTGACTGCGTGCTCCTGTCCGCATGAAGCTAAAAACCACTCGCTTCCATGACCTTTTTGTTGGGTCCTGTTCCCAGTCCTGATGCACACCTCTACTTCTTACAAAACCACAGCAGGCTCTTGATTAAATGCTTAGATTAAATTTATGTGTAGAAATAGTAGCTTTAAGATGAACCTTGGAGTGACTAGCTCAGAGAGAGAGAGAGAGAGAGAGCACAAGTGAGTGTGTGAACAGGTGATCTTTGATGTGTAAAGTACTGGATTTGATGAGAAGCAGCTCCTCTTCACGCAGGTCACAGGAATGGAACTCTGGGAGGGGTTCTCTAATCAGCAAAACAGACAGCCAGTCACTCGCTCCCTCTCTCTCTCTCTCACTCTCTCTCTCTCTTTCTCCCTCACACACATACACACATGCCTCAGTCTAACCTGCTACACAATGTAAAAACTACATGCCTATCGTCTTACACACTCACCCTTTGCCACACGTAAACAAACACTTGCTCAATTTGTGGGGACAGGTCCTCCTAAATTTCCTGTATTTGAAATATAAAAAAAAGGCTGTCACTCAATCTTCTGTACCAGCATCTGGAGTAAACGAGCTGAAAAATGTTTAGATGTCACAGGCTCATTTTTACTCAGCACTGACCACATGGCCTAAAACCTAGGCTGTGTAGCAGTACTCTGTTTCCTCTCTGGAACTTCAGAGAGCGGCATTGCACCACACTGCCTCTGAGGACTACATGGTTTGTGGGTAAGCTTGCAAGGATATGGCTCATAAAGATGTATGATCGAGACAAAATAACCAACAGTGTAATGTAAATAATAAGTGTAATATAATACCTAACAGTGTAATGTAAATAACTGGTGTGTGACTGGCATTACCTTGTTACTCAACCATATAAAGGGCATATATTTTACCACCTCAAGTCTTTTCCCACATCTAAGGTGTTCATCTGAATAGGTACCCCATATTTCAATGGACAGTTAAGGCCTTAAAAACATCCCTAATTCTTTACACACAGCGACAGCCAAGAATCCATAACATGGCTAAGGAGCGGGACATTGAACATGACTTAACCAATTGCCATATATTCTACTCATCTATGGTTTGGAAAGCCTTTAAACAATTTTCTGAACAATTTATGCACTTGTATTTGAAAAGCAAGGCACACATTTGCAAAAACTAGGTCTAAAAGAGCAGTAATCTAAAAGAGTAAGTAATCATGGAAAGTGCCAGATTGTGACAGTGGTCAATCGAATACTTGAATGTGCCGAAGGTCTGACCAGTCTGCAGCGTGTTAAGCAAATCTAACTATTTGGATTTTTAAAACCTGGAGTGTATTGGGGCAGTAACTCGAGTCAGATATATAGTGTAATGTTTATGCTTTTACTTGGCACACACGCTGACTATAATGATGTTTTATTTAAGTGAATTATGAAGTAATGCCAACACTTTTGGACCTCACCCCTGTTTGCCCTAACCTTTACTCCATGAATGGAGGCCCACCCAATGTGCTGTGATACAGATACACACACTCACAGGAAGCGGCAGACACATTTTTGTGTCAGAGGAATTTTGGGGACGTGCCATTGTTCCACTAAGGCTAATGACACAACTTGTTGAGTTCTTTCCTTTAAACATCTGTAAGATTTCCATTACCTCTCCTAGATAACGGCTCCATTTAAACATTTAAAATACTATTATCTTTTATTTAACAGACTTTAGTGCACCAATTATCCAAGACCTCTTTAAAAACAATTCACGTTCCATGGCAATATCAAAATGTCCTCTTTTAGTCTTTTAGCCGAATCAAATTGCTGTCAAAATAATGATCTCCGGTTTCAAAATTATGTCTGGCTACATACTTGTCCAGATAAAGATTCCTTACATAGGAACTAAACAATCTATGTTGCTTTTCCTGTGCTTTATCATGCAAGCAAAATAATAGATCTGACATACTGTATAAACAAAACCCAACTGCAAAACAAATTTGGCTCCTCGTAGTACCAATTTACTTGAGTGGATTGTTTGTGTATTTTGATTAAGCAGTCTAAAGTGTAAGGAAGAGTTCATGTGGCAATGTGAGCATGAGTTCAGTTTGTGCATCACCAAAAATGGTTTGAATTAGCATGATGAAAACCAACGATGCACTATATTTTCCCATCCGTACTCGCAGTACATGAGGTCTGCAGAAGATACACATTTTAATCATGCATATAAATAAAGCAAAAAACAAATGTAGATGGTTGTACACATCTGTTTACATTTATCCATGAAGATCATGGTGGGCAATTAGCCCGCATTCTGTAGGTGACTAAACCTAAATCTTATACATGGAACATGACAATTCTCCAGTAATTTCTTTACCATAAAAGTGATGATGAACAATGAAAAAGAAACCATACAGAATAAAAAAAAATAATCAGTTATTGTCTGACAGAACATCAACAGACGGAATAATAAACCGAAAATCAATGTCTAAAGAAACTTAAACTGCACATCTTTTCTTCAGGCTCTTAAATCAAATAATCTGTCATTCCTGACACAGATGATGGAATGATTTCTCAGCTTGCGCACCGACCCCCTGCAAAATAGCTGCTATGGTCAGGGACACGGAACACATTTCGCGTAGGGTTTTCTTCTCATAGTACTCAGTCCTACTGAGAAATGTCTGCTGTGCTCTCAGAGTTGTTCATTAGACCAGCTGGAGTCTAAACATTCACCTCAGAGTCTTAGAATGGGCAGAAATCCCAACAATGCTGAGTAGGCTGGAGTTACACAATTTAAGCACACATGTGCAGCAGACCAGAGAGGATATTCATTCTGTCTAGTAACCCTGATCTTTCTAAGACAAACATGTCCATAACAATGTCTAGTAGCAGTCAGTCAAAGTGACTGGACAAGTACTGATAAGTATTTACGCCACAAGCCCAGCTGCCTTGCCATTTTAAATTACCCACATGACAATAATCTTTCATAAACACAAGTCTATAGACAAGAGCCAATCAACAGTGAAAAGGAACTGGTGTATTCATGCATGACTTGTCTCACTCAGAACAATCTCAGCACTGATATTGTTAACAGAATCATTTTTAAGTGACTGGCTGGAAGCCATATATGCTGCTCCCAGGTACAAGCTGAAAAGATTATGCCACCTGTCCACTTCAGAAGAAGAGCAGAGCAAGAACTGCTATTGCCTCCCCAGACCTCAGCAAGGCCCTTTACTCTAACCTACATAGCTAGAGCAGGAGTTTCTGATTATCACATATCATACATAATCACCATGTTGCATTTTTGGCAGCCTACAATCTGCAGCAGTGAGGGAAATATTTTTTTTTCCTCTTTTACATCCTTTTACATTTTTAAAATTCTTTAAAGACTGGAATTAAATAGCGCATTACACTGTTAAACATGTTAGGAAGATATGCACTAGATGGACTATATCAATATGGATATATATATTTCCTCATATCCAGTTTTAAAGAATAAAAGTGTACACATTTCCAGGACATGCTTTAAAAGTTATTATATGATCGAATGAGTAAGGTCTTTAAGCACTTGAACTTTATGTGAAGAATTATGATGTAGTTCTTGTCCGTTATTATGAGTTATATGCACATCTGTATAAGGCCCTTGAGTGGAACCAAATATTTCTAAAGAAGAAAACAAGGGACTGAAACAGACAGGAAGTTAGTGAAAAGAGGTGAGGGATGGGGAGAGGGAAGAAAAAAAAATTTAGAAGCAAAGCCTCAAAAATAAAAATGACAAAGTACACATCTTAGTAGGAGAAAAACCCCAGAGGGAGAAAGAAAATCAAAGTTCTTTTCCACCTTATTTAATCTCCTGACCTTTTGCACAGCAGGCACATGGGAGCAGAACTGTCTTATTATCCCGTTCAGCAATGGCATCTCAGGCCACTTCTAAACCGTACATAGTCCTGCTCATGTCTTGCTGAACATTTAAACCATGCCAGACACACACATTAGTAAAGCAGTCTACGGAGACTCAGCAGACAGGGCCAAGAAACTCAAGCAGAGCTAGTCATTATTTACATGCTTTAATAAAGAGAAGCAGGCTGAATGAGCAAACAATAGCCTCTAGAGACAGCTGTGAGTCACTAAGCGAAATTCACTCTTTCAGCTTAGACTTATGCTGGCTCATTGTTCTTAAGCTTTAAAATAATGGAGAAAAAAATAGAATCCATTTAATCATGGTAAAGCAGGCTGTCTTCTGTGGCTTACACTATCAGGTCTGTAATGGTCAGATTAAAAATTTATGGCCAAATTTGTAAATATCAATCAAAATTAAAGCTAAACTAAAACAGTAAAACCACAGTAAAACAATAAAAATAATCCCAGAGCTTTTAAAACCTGCCAATATGCATTTAACCAAAAAAAAAAAAAAAAAAAAAAAACAAACAAAAAAAAATAGAACATATTTCTCTAACCCACTTTTTACCTTTAACTCTGGGTCTCTCTTCATCATCTCCAGAATGATGTAGCAGCCGATTGAGTGACCAATCAGGATGAGGTGTGTGTCTCGGGGCACATGTTCTAAGAGGAACCCCAGTTTGTGCTCAATCTGCCCATTCAAGCCAAACACATCCTCTGACTCGGCCACCGAAGCATCTTAAAAGTACAAAACAGGAAAAGAATAAAAAATAAGCCTGTTTTATAACGAGGGCTGTAAGTACTTTGTCTGTTGTAACAATAAGCAACATAGCTATCATCATAATCACCAATACCTTATCAAACACATGACTGTTTCCTGATTGTAGGAGTCTGATTACAGCTGTTAGAAACAGTTAATAATCTATGGGGCACTTTAATTTGGAAAGTTTTTCATGTGTGGAGTTTTCTTTCAACAGCTTGATCTTGTTCCTCATTATGTCTTTGGACAGGTAAAATAACACCCTATCAACAATTCCAGTAACTTGAAATCCTGAACAATGCTTGGCAGGCGTCAATATTAATGTCATCCAAGCAGCACTAAATGAAGCAGTGTTAACTCGAGAAAGAGTATGAATCACTGTGAGACAGTGGATGGGTGTTGGAAAAGAGAAAAGAGGGAAACTGCTATGACAATATTAAGCAGCAAGTCATAAGCTATAAGTAATTTTCCACCATTTTGCTTGTAAATTAACAGAACCTGTTGGTTACATAGCTTATCACAGAAAGTAAGGACCAGGTATTTTATGTAAATTAAGTTGAAATGAAAATGCAAAGACAAACAAACAAACAAAAAACACAAAAAAGATACTGAAATAAATCAGATACATACATACAGACACACCTCTAAACAATGCCACCACAGGTTGTACGTGAGGTGTAATAAATATTTAAACTTAATCAAGCTCACTTTCCCTGCTCTGAAAATGTAACTTTCTTTTTTATCTCAAATCAGGAGAGGGTACATAAGTTAAAAAAAAAAAAAAACACTCACTTAAGCACACTGCTTTTCAGAAACCAAACTAGCTAAACACACACACACACACACACACACACACACACACACACACACACACACACACACACACACTCTCACACTCTCACACTCTCTCTCTGTGCTGTTTTAAGACAGCATGGTACCAGGTGATTACCAGGTGATTCAATTAATTAAAGAAATCACCACAGTGACTGGGAAGTTCATATTCAGAAAGTGGAGAACAAAGAATTCAAAAACACGTTTGAGCTTCAGAGGGCTCGCGGAATTTTCACAGCACAGCTCTCTAACAACTGCATGCAAAATAAAGCACTCCATGCTTCAGACCACCCCCCCTTCCCTTGTAAGTCACACCAGGAGGGATCTGGTTTTTACCCTTAAATTGGGCTAGTGTTAACTTAAATATGCATGTGCACCATGATGAACTTGTTTCAAATGCAAAGACTTAGAAAAAGAAGAAAAATGCAACTCCTTTTTTTTTTAACCATTTTTTGGGCTAGTTTATGGTCTTTTGCGGTTTTTGTGATGGATGGATATTGGGATGGATATTTCGCAGAATTGTGCCAACGCTGCACATCAGTGCATATTATCTCTCTTGGCCAGAGAGCTAATGTGTAATTAGCCATGTTTAATTTTGTTACATTCTAATGCACAGCTTTTGTTTCATTATATGCTGCTAAAAGTCTGAATGGATCACACTAATACTGTCATTATAAAGTTTCAAGTTTTATTGTAATTTTATAATGTTAAATGTATTAATCAAATGAAAATGGAAACCTAAGGCTCATATTCCGGCAGTGCTCATTTTTGCTGTATCAAAAATGTACTATATTGAGACATCAAATTTGAATTCTGTGTATCAATACACTCCTACAAGACACAAAGATCTGCTTTTTGTCGTCGTCTTCTTTTTTTTTTATTTGCAAAATATTTGGACAGAAACATAGCTCCTGTCATCAAACTTGAGAACCCTCTTTACTGATAAGAAGTAGTCCTATCCATCTCTATTAATCTGAAGTAGTTCCCTTATGCATTAGAGAGCTTTCACCATGTCATGCAAGCTACACATAAAAATGGAGTCCAGATAAAGATAAAGAGGCTGATTGACCTGCAAGATATGAAGATATGTGAGAGATAAAAAGAATCTGCTGATAGGAGGAACCAAACTATACAACGAGTTCAGGACTTTAAATCATTTTTATAGCATAAAATACCAGTATATATGAAGGACTGATAAAGCAGTGAATACAATACAGAACGACCAAGTCAGTGGGGTTACTCGAGTGTCTGCATTAAGGTCTGAAGCTCTGTTCCCATGCCTTGCACTGCTAATACTACCATTGCTTACCTTGTACGTATGATAGGTTTTAGGGTGTACAGTGCAGAGCAAGGTGACATCATGCTGTGTTGGACAATGTGGCGACTTTATAGATTAACATTTCTCTGTTCATAAATTAAATAAAAGTACTACAAGCAACTGAGGCACTCGATTATGGCATCATCAAACAAGGGAATAAAAATCAATTTAGCCTTTAGTATGTAGCAAGTACAACAAGATGACCTATAACTGCGTCTTAACTTCAAACAAACTTTTGAACAAGTATACTCATTCATGAATTTGGTGAATGATGCCAAAACCATTTTGCATTATATAGACTGTAACACGAATGCATTTCAAACCAACAAACCTAAATCTGATTAAATTTATTCATCTTTAAAGAGTCTTGTAAAATTGAAGACAACAAACCTTTCAAGACATACTTGTCTTATTTCCTAAAATAAAAACAAATAAAGGGTTAGGATGAATAAAGATTCATCATCAAAGGAAATTCCAAAATAACCTGAATATGCACTTTCATGATGATTCTTCAATATTTGCACAAAACCTGCTAAAAACTAAGATCCACTGACAGGTTCTATTTTCTCTCCTGAAAGTGTGTAGGTTCTCAGCCACTCCTTACCCATTATTTCAGACTTTTCATATCTAATTCTAATATTTTTTCGCAGAATATCTTAGGGCGAGATTGTCCATGTTGGGGCTGTACATGTTCATCTAACGGCACAAAGTGGATAGTGTGAGCACATAGCCTGTACGGACCTCCCCAAAACTATAGTCTTCCAAGTCTTCCAACTTGAGTAAAGTGGAGTCGTAATAAATTAAAATAGAGTAATACACTTAAAAATGGTTGCGCAAAGTATCACTACATTGTGTGAGGAGTTGATGCCACACATCAGTGCTAAATCTTAAGTCTGATACAGTACCAATCATATGCATGGAGTGCTTTACTGACAGTGCCAAATACTAACAAAGACCCATTTTAATATAATGAAGGAAGATCTATTCTGACTTAGCTGCTGTACTCCTTAAAATATTTAAGGCAGAACATAAATATGAAAAATATGAAAACTTAAAAATGCTATTATTTATTAACCATAGGAAGAGAAGTTTAAAAAGAAAAATCTTTTGGATAAATGTCTTAAAAAGAACACACTGTGCATCTACCTGTGTCTAACCACCAGTGGCAGTGAGAATCACCTGGACACCTTCTTGTGCATATGTGCATGTATGCCAAAATCCTTTGACAAAGTCATACAGTGCCATTTGAGACAGTATTTGCAATACTGCTGTGGCCATACACTGATCAGCCATGACATTAAAACCACTGACAGGTTAAGTGATTAACATTGATTACAATGGAACAATGGTTCCATTACAATGGAACCTGTCAAGAGGTGGGAAATATTAAGCAGCAAATGAACACTCTCAAAGTTGATGTGCTGCAAGCAGGAAAAATGGGCAAGCGTAAGGATCTGAGCAACTTTGACAAGGGTCAAACTGTGATGGCTAGATGACTGGGCAGGTCTCCAAAACAGCAGGTCTTGTGGGGTGTTCTCAGTATGCAGTGGTTAGTACCTACCACAGAGGTTCCAAGGAAGGACAACCGGTGAACTGGTGACAGGGTCATGGGTGCCCAAGGCTCACTAATGCACATGGGGAGCGAAGAATAGCCCATCTGGTTTGATCCCACAGAAGAGCTACTGTAGCACAAATTGCTGAAAAAGTTAATGCTAGCTATGACGGAAAGGTGTCAGAACACACAGTGCATCACTGCTTGCTGTGTTTGGGGCTGAGTAGCCGCAGACCAGGCACAGTGCCCATGCTCACCCCTGTCTACTGCCGAAAGTACCTACAATGGGCACATGAGCATCAGAACTGGACCATGGAGCAATGGTGGCTTGGTCTGATGAATCATGTTTTCTTTTACATCATGTGGACAGCCGGGTATGTGTGTGTGTGTGTGTGTGCCACATACCTGGGGAAGA
This sequence comes from Pangasius djambal, assembly GCA_022985145.1. NCBI lineage: Eukaryota > Metazoa > Chordata > Actinopteri > Siluriformes > Pangasiidae > Pangasius > Pangasius djambal. The sequence goes on along the minus strand of CM040984.1, from coordinate 17,582,419 downwards.
GAAGGCACCAGGATGCACTATGGGAAGAAGGCAAGCCGACGGAGGCACTGTGATGCTTTGGGCAATGCTCTGCTGGGAAACCTTGGGTCCTGGCATTCATATGGATGTTACTTTGACATGTACCACCTACCTAAACATTGTTGCAGACCAAATACACCCCTTCATGACAACTGTATTCCCTAATGGCATCTGTGGGATGTGCTGGACAAACAAATCCGATCCATGGAGGCCCCACCTTGCAACTTACAGGACTTAAAGGATTTGCTGCTAATATCTTGGTACCAGAGACCACAGCACACCTACAGAGGTCTCGTGGAGTCCATTCCAATGGGTCAGAGCTATTTTGGTGACCTAAGCAATTTTAGGCAGGTGGTTTTAATGTTATGGCTGAACGGTGTATAGACATATTTCTGTGGAACAGCAGTAGTTCAAAATTACAAGGAACACTGCCAGTTATCCAGGGTACATAGACCCACACTCACATACATAAATTGTGTTCTGTCTTACACTTTCTAACCGCCAGTGGAGGTGAGAATCCCCTGGACAGCATACGCTGTATGGCCAGAAGTATGTGGACACCTGACCATCACACCCATATGTTGGCCTTCCCCAAACTGTTGCCACAAAGTTGGAAGCAAAGAATTGTACAGGATGGAACTATAGGGGGCTAGCCCAAACATTTTCAAGCAGGACAGTGGCCCTGTGAACAAAGTGAGGTCCATGAAGACATGGTTTGCCAAGGTTGGAGTGGAAGAACTCAAGTAGCCTGCACAGAGTCCTGACATCAACCCCACTGAACACCTTTGGGATAATATGGAATGCTGCTGTGCACCTGGCCTCCTTGCCCAATATCCGTGCCTGACCTCACGAATGTTCTTGTAGCTGAATGGACAAATCCCCATTGCCATGCTCCAAAATCTAGTGGAAGGTCTACCCAGAAAAGTGGAGCTTATTATAACAGCAAGGGGGGGGGGGGGACTAATATTGGAATGGGATGTTCAAAAAAGCACATACTGGTGTG
>CM040984.1:17507412-17581298 GCA_022985145.1 Pangasius djambal | reverse complement strand
AAACTTGAGAGAGTGCATAGTGACACCCAGGTGGCAGCAACACCAACTTGCTAGGGCAACACCACTCTTAAGTAATGACACTAAGCAGGAGACACTCCTTGTAGAGTAGCATGTCGCAGTCACTGGGCGTCCAGTCGATCTGTAGGCACTGGCGAGGACATCCACCACCCAGTGGCCAACAAGGGAGCCCCCATGTCTTTTCTGCATGGCAGATAAACAGTTGGTCTGAGGATTGAATGGCTGCCATCCAGTCTAAATAATACAGTGGGTGCATAGTTTGCAGAGCAAAGAATGCTCTGCAGACTCATCTTCATTAAAGCTGCCAGGTCAATTGACCAATTCACAAAGTTGAGTGATAAAACTTTGGGCAAGAATCCTAAATTCAAACACAAGGTCACCCCAGTGTCATCTGGCCACCAATGCATGCAAAGCAAGCTTATTAACAGAAGTGATCACAAAGGCAGTTTTCAGAGATACGCATTTGAGTTTGGCATCCTTCGTAGACTCACAAAGTGGGGTGTTAAGGGACTCTAGCAAATGGGGAAGAGCCCACAGGGAAGGGCACCTAGAAAATTGTGGCAGATGGACTCAAATCATCCCATCAAAAAGGGCAATAATAAGCTTATGAACCCCCAGGGAGATGCCATTCATCATGCTGTGGTGCACTGTTATGGCTACCACATACAGGTTTAGCATAGACAGAGACTTGCCACTCTCTAGCAGTCCCTAAGGAAAAGTTAGTATATTGGGAATTGGCAGCCAATGAGGGGCACACCATTTGTGGAACAGCTTCCACTTAAGAACATACAATGCCTAGGGACAGGATTGTTTCCTGGACTGCTAAGTCACAGTCCTAAGTTGGTGTTTCAGTCCAAGGGGCCAGACCCAAAGGCACATGTGACCTGGCTGAGAGTGCCAAATATCTACATCCATTTGGGACAGAAAGCCACTTGGGGAAAAGGGTGCCAGGGTGTTCTGACCACTAGTGAAAGTGGAAACTAGTGGAAACCAAGTTCTTGCCAGCCACAAGCAGGTGTCACCTACTATCAGCAGTACAACATAGGCATCAACGGCCACACCTAACCTGTTCATGATCCACAATATTAGCTAGAACAAGTGCAAATACCCTTTTAAAACTATTGGTAAAATCTTTGCACTGTGGTATTGTGAATTCTGTAGTGTATCGTGTGCTTTGGGATGTATAGCATCAGCTAATCCTATTCAGGACACCACCATCTTTAGGCTGGCTGCCAGGGCTACTTTAGAGCATGTGAGTTGTGTCTTCAAGCTAGCAGGGCCTGACCTAGATGCTTCTTCAGCTGCTGATGAGACAAGATTTGAACATGACAGTTAAACTGCTATCAGCCTGGAAGACTCTCCAGGATGTGGCTGTGGACAATGCATGTTCAAACTCTCTGTGGAAAGGACTCTCTATTAAAATTCACAAGCCTCCGTGTTGCATGGTCTCAGCTCCTGAATAATTGATTTAATATGAGCCATTTCTGCTGCTAAGTCATTAAAATACCTAGTAAGAATCTCAGACTGCTAGGCTACTGAAGGAAATCAGAGAACTGCTGAGGAAAAAGGACTCCAAAACCAGAGCTGGTATTAATGGAAATATAGGTAATTGCAAAACCACTCAACCATGCTAGCAGCACACAGCCACAGACACACGAGTTGGCCTCATGATAAGGGATGTGGAATATTCAGAGAAGACAACATCAAGGGATAAACTGACCTGGTGGGGAGAGATAAGAGTTAAGTGCTCCTTACCTAGCATGGAGTTAATGCTACAGTACAGAGATAAATTAGTGAATGAAACAATGAGTGATAGCTAATAAGGCAAACAATGGAAGGCTAGTAATGCTAACAGTGGAAACACAAAGCTAATGGACTGCATGGCACTCCATAGCGTTCCATGCAAAAATGTTTGTAATATATGAAAATTAAGATAGAGTGTATCTTGGACTGCTATGTCGCAATCCCCAGTCTGTGTTATGTTCCAAGGGGTCAAACCCTGTCTGACTCCATTAGGGAGAACCACAATCAGCAATGAGTTCACATGGCACAGGCAAACAAAAAAAAATTCCATCTTCACCTTAACAAACTTGTCTCATATATGGGGCACCACTTTTGTGTCCTGTCTTGGGCACACGTGTTGGCTCGACAGTGCACTCGATGCACCATTGTACAGTTGCAGTTGGTGAGTTGTTTGCTAAGACTAGCTGTCCATGGATGGAGACAACTGAGGAGCTTTTGTGCAAGATAGAGTAAACCATCCAAAATCATGCTGTCTTGATGATTCAGATATCTGACTGTCACAATGTTGTCCAAATGCACTAGAATGTGATGTCTCAGAACTAGTAAAAGATGGACTGGCCATAACTCCAGCTGGTTGATTATGACCTGTTCTCACACCAATAGCCCACATGCAGTGCAGGTGTGCCACCACACTGTCCCCCAGCCAATGAGGGGGGCGTCTGTGGGGATCAGTGATGGATGTTATGTGCACATTTTTTGCCCAAAAGAAAAAAAAGATTTCATCATCTTTCACCATATGGAAAGGGAGAAAATCTGATCAGGCTAAAATAGCTCAAGATTCATATGATCTCCCCAAACATCTTAGCTGGCTGCAGTCCGATATTCTATAATTTCAGCAATGGGTTGTAACATAAGCAGCTATTTCAATGGACAAGGGCATCTGTGAAACAAATGGCAGAATATGATGAAAGATGAATCATTGAGAAAAGACAATGGTCCGAGGGAAACGTGTCCTATATACTTGATACCGCCTTACTTAAACCTCCTATTGATGATAATTAGGGGTGTCACTCAAACAGAGCTTTTGGAGAAGAAATATAACTTTTAATTATATCTTCACTTTTATCTGTGCTGCCTTGGCAAAGGTTTGCCCCTTGGTGTCATCAACTGGCACATTGGATTTCACTGCAGAGCTCAAATTTTCTCGGTGACTCAGTGACATGATACAAGGAGCAATGAGTGTCACCGTCTTTCTAATGGCCACCAACCCATACTGCATGTGTCTGTCATTAAGGTTGTGGTTGTGGTTAGGTGAATGTTCACCATTTGTTCACAGTTAAAAGAAGAAATATGCTCTGATCTGTAGTACTGCTTATATAATCTGGTTGGGCTTGAGGACTGTTCGAGGATTACATCATGTAAGTCTGACTGCACAGACCATACTAAAATCTACCAACTTCTAATTCCTGTCTTCCTGTCTAATTCCTTTATTTTTAACAAAACCTACACTTATTACAATAGTTAGATATGCCACAAATATACAATATATTTGTTACAATAAATTGTTACATTTGTTACAATTTACCATGTGGTAAATATATCTGCATAGATTCAAATAAGAACTGAATGGTCTCTGAAGCATTTTTGTCCTGTCTGCAGACCTGATATGGCCAGCTTCCACCTCTACTGTCCAATCCATCAAGCTAGCCAGTGGAAGTGCTGTTTTAGGTGATCCAAGCCATCTGTATGTGGTTTGGCTTATTACAGGTGGGCTTGGCTAATGTCTTTCCCACGTAGCAAGCTCAATAAAAACGTCCACACTGGTTTATGATTGAACATACTGGACACATTCATACACTGGCATGAGGAAGAAGAGGGAGAAGCTGCCTGGTTCAGCTCGCCAGCGTTGTACACGTTCAACATTCCTCCCTACTGTGTGGTGAGGAGAATCCCTTTCCCTGAGATTTGTCTGGCAACTACACACCATGACACAACTACAGCTCAGCAAGATGTCCATAAATTCTTAGTGTTAGACATAAAACCTCAACAGCTACTTTAAATTAAGAGCAATGGCAAATTAAAAGAACACTGAAAATATTCAGAATCCAGGTTACAATTTAGCAATAGTGACAATTTTCTTATTGTCTTGTGGATGTTCTGACAGCCCTTACTTGATACCTCACATATTTTGTGGGACAACTGCAGTCTTAAAACCTGTTTAATTGTCTGCTGCCACCTACTGTCTTAATGAGAATAGTGATCTTGTCAACTTGTAAAATTTATGAAGCTGATAAGGGATATTTGCATTTACAGCATTTGGCAGATGCCCTTAACTAGAGGGACTTACAGAAATGCTTTGTAGTCTTCATCAAAAACATATGCTAATGCTAGTACAGACAGGTCAGGGTCTATTGAAATACTATCAAGCTAAAATAATGCTAGAGAGGAGCTGACAAAGCAAGGTGAAGTTTTTTTTTTTTTTTAAGGTTTTAGAGAGATGCATGTGAGCAAGACTCACTGAGCATGAGAGAAACTGACGTCCCCAACATAAGCAACAAAAAGTCAATGTTGTAGTAGGCAATATAAGACATTTTATAAAACAAGCTAGTGTAGGTGTTCTACCTTCAACCATATCCATCGTGTCTGGAGGTGCACAGTGTCCAGCATGACTCACAGCCCAGACTGGGTATCGTTGGTTAAATGCCTGATACAATGTCCACATGAAGGTCTTATAAAATCCCACTATGCCAGGGTTGCCTGTAGAGGGGAGAAAAAAATCTCACTGAACACTCTGTTGTCTGCTTTACTCCAAAGATGCTGAAAAAAGAAAGTGACATGAAGAGAGCAGAGAGAAGAAAGTAAAAGAGTGAACATTTCGTGCATCTTCACTGTGCCCAGATAAAAGAGCTGTTGTGAGATACGCCATTGTGGCAGTAGAGAAAGTCTCCTTGTCAATAAGTCTTGAAATTAAGTGAAGTGATGTGACGTGTGGCCAAGTATGGTGACCAATTTGGGCTGTACATTTAACCCATCCTTTTTTGCTGTGGCGCCCAGGGAGCAGTTGGGGGTTTGGTACCACCTACAATCCCTGCCAGACCTGAGACTCGAACCCACAACCTTCAGGTTCACCTTCAGGCTACAAGTCCAACTCGCTAACCATTAGGCCACGACTGCCCCCAAACTAACAAATTAAACAGCATGACATAAAATGAGATGGCAAACAGTGTAAAGAAGAAATCCGAATTGAACTCACAATCCTAGGGTCACTAGCACACAACACTGACCAGTGAGTTATTATTATGAAGTAAAAAATAAATTATAATTAAAAAAATATTTCTTTCCCCCAGTTTATGTGATTAATGGTGGCATGACATGTAGCTGCTTTTGGTATTTACTCAAGGGTTTGGTGCAGCCAGGCCCTCAGGACTAGGTACTGAGGGCCTTAATTGGCTAAATCTTAGCCAGTCAGAAACATCTAATGATATGATGCATAGGAAGATGCAAAACATAACTGACATTTAGCTGCCACTGCTACCAATGTGCTTTCTGCCTGTGTAGCCAAGGCCAACTTGCTTTAGTGCTCTGCATGCATAAGTGTAACACAATAAATCATGGATGTGTGTGTGAACAATTGGCCAGTGTATGCTCTGCATCATGCATCATGGCTAAAAGAGTTATGCACAAAGGCACTGTTTTATGCATAATTTTTAGAAAAAATATGTTGTCTATTCTAACTTGGAAAAAGAACCATCTTGGAAATACTGTCACTAAGTACAGGCGCTGAGTGGGATGTTGGAGGTGTAAACTCCAACCCTGGTGTCCACTTAGGCAGTACATAAATCTCAGTTTAGTGAGTGATTTGGCCTGTTAAGAATGCAGTGAGGCTGCGCAATGAGCAAAACTGTCCCAGATGCAGCTTCTTCTTCACATGAGGAAACATACATGCCACATAAAGACTGAAAACAAATTGGATATACGTCTAGGCTCTATAGTCTAGTACTACAAAAATGACCATTGAAATATCTGCAGTGTAATTTAAACCAAGGCGAAATGTGAATCAGTGTCTGAAAAAACCAGTGTAGTCACTGGATAAATAAAGTAGCAATGCACATGCAATTCTTTTCCTTTGAAGTAGTGGAGCAGCTGGCTTTGGTAATCAAGCCTTATCGAATTGATGCCTTAGAGCAAACTGAGACACTTAAGGTCACACTTACAAGCCACTTAACACCATTAATGGCTAAATACAAAACAAGAGCATGTGAGGGCTGAAGAAACTGGTGAGACCTTAAAAACAGCTGTGGTGTATGAGCAGTAGTCCACACATGGACCTAAACTATTGTGCTTGATCTTTATCACTAGAAAACTCACAGCACTTACTCTTTTTGTTTTCATATTTGTATTCATTTTTCATCAGTCGTTAATCAGAAGACAACACAGCTGCTTATGGCTCAGTGCCTTGCTGGCTTGCAAAGACGTTTATGCGTGCAAGCAAGTCTTTATCTATGTCATACTACATATGACAGTCTGTGGAGGGTGGGGGAGGGGACAGCTGAAAAGGAACTTTTCATTAACCCAATGAGCAATGTGAATGTGAATTTTTAATTCCAAGATGAATTCTGTCTGCTTAATTTTCAAATATTAATCAGATTAATTCAATTAATGCTAGGGGTGAAAACCACGGTCTCATTAATTTGATATTCTAGGGAGTTTTCTTTGGGTGATTTCCCTATACAGCATTTAATAGCCAATGTTTAAAAATATGTACAGAACATAAAAGTTACTAGTTTTTAATTCCAATTGCCTCTGCCCTCTTTTCATTTAGTTGGCTGATGACTACACTTTTACAAATTTCAGTTTAATATTACCATTGCTAATCTTTACTAAAATGTGCCGTGTATATGTGTGTGCATGTATGTGTACAAACTTCCTGATCAATGCTTGTTGTTTCTGTTCATCAGTCTCTGGACCTGGAACTGACCACATTTAGACCACATTTAGTATTGTCAAGTACTGATGTCTGGACAGGAGGCAGGCATCGAAGGCCAACAGCAGTCCTTCCAAGCCCTCTTCAACCATATTCAGAATGATAAACGACTGCTTCAATTCACTACGATAAAGTCATTTTCACTCTCTATCAAGACCCAGACAGAATAAAAAGCCTTCCCAAAACACTGGACTCTTAAACCCTCAGCTGTAAGGGCAAAGTGTGAGGGAGCTGGTAAGGAACTGAAGCACTGCTCCACCCTGGATTACACGATGTAAGCAGCAGGTTATATAACCAGGAAACTCTACGTGAGGAATTCATGACTATAAAATGTGGTGTTTATTTGTGTGTTTATGAGAACAGTGTAGTCAGGAAGTTGGAGTTCTCCTTTCTTTCCTATCATATGTGTCGTTGGATGGGAATCAAAAGAAAGATCAGTGACAGTAAAGACAAGTCTTGTCTGTTTCTGTGCACAGAGAAAGAATGTAAAGGAGGCATTCCTATATTTTGGAAAAAAAGGGCACAGAAGCATGAGCTATCTTCTCCTCTCCCTCATGTTATCATTTCCCTCTTTCCACAGGGTTCATAAATTCAGCACTGTTCACTGGAACATTAAACAGATACCTTGCCTGCCGTCTCTGACCCCGAGGCTGCATGGACTACCACGCCACTGACGTAGCCTTGCAGGTGCAGAGCCCACTCTCTCCGACAACCTTTCCTTCTTACACACACACACACACACACGCCCTTAAATCTCTGTTAGGCTAGCCAAACTGTGATGTGCGACCCTTGAGGTTTTTGTAGGATGAAATACGTTTTCAAGTTTGGCACGAGAGAATAATTTTGCACTGCATACTGGGGATAAGATGCATTCTAGTCTGGGACACAATCCCAAATTCACCAGCTGAACATAAACTGTCCACTTTGATTGATATCTTCAATACTGAATCACAGTCACAGATTTAGGTCACAAAAGAAACCCGTATTTTAGACGACATCATCCCTGAAGGCGCTGGAATTCTTTACTGCAGACACTGTGTGGAGTACCTTTTAATGGATTGGCTCTTAACATGCCAAAATGTCTATCCATCTTACGAAAGAGGAAGAAGTGAAAATGACTTATTGACCCTGGCAAACATACAGACAACGGTCAGTATGGCCAGATCTTCTGATAGACAACTTTATCTCTGAGGGCTCTTCTTTAAATTCATGATTCTATGTGTTTCCAGATGAGAGCAAGGCTGCAGAAGAATACTCCAGAGGTGCCTGATGTGTCTTTTACAAAATGGCTCCTATCCCAAAAGTTGACCCAAATCAATAAAACATTACCATATAAAAATCAAATACAATCAATTCTGATAATAATTACACTATAATGGACAGAGTTTAAAAAGCAAAAACAGGTATGTAAACAATGGCTTATTATTCATTATCCAAGGTGTTCCTCATTGCTGTGTTTACTGCAGGACCTCATTTGCATGGAGAGATTAATGGTAAGGGTTTTGTAGAAAAAAGGGCCAGCAACAGAAAAAGTGTGAGGCTTAAGCAAAGAAAGAAAAATTTGGGGGAGGAGGGTCTGCGAGGAGTGATAAGGGCACTCCATATAGCTTCCATATTGTAGGAAAATGAAAAATGGCCTGGAAGAAAGTAGAGAAGAAAAAACTTCATGCTTCAATCATTATTAAAAGATTTTAGGTAGATGGATTGAGCAAGCCCTCAGCCCGTAAGGTCTTCAGTGATTGGAAAAGAGGAAGGAGACCTCATAGCAACACCCTTATAGATAGTATATGGGGAGCTGAGGAAAGACTAGAAGGAATCTTTGTAAGATCATTATGAATTATCAAACAATGTGATACCGAAGGTTATTGGAAGCAGCTGCTTGGAGAGTGCCGTGCACATCAGGTTCTTATAAATGTAAACCATCTGTAGAGGCCATTCCAAACCTTCTGAACATCTTTATGGCTTTAATATGAGCTATAACAAGTTACTCTTCTTTCACCCCCCCAACAAATTATGAATAGCTCAACAACACTTAAAAATTTTAAACTGCTTAATTCCCAAGTGATAGAAGACCTATTTTGCTAAAAAAAAAAAAATTAAATAATAAAAAAAAAAACATTAGTAAAATAATAGTTATCAATCATCTATGCACAGCATATGTTAGCAGCATTTATTTACACTGTTAAGGGCAAAAGTTAAATTCTTTTAATGTAAAGCATTTTCAAAACACACACTGAAGCACATTTCAGTACTATGCTACAATAGCTATTACAAAGAGCAGCTGTGTCTCAATGGTAAAACAATCTGCACTGGTTATCTCCCAGCAGTGGACATGCAGAGCTAAACATATCTCAAGACAATTAGGATATGCTGTGGCTATTCAGTGATCCAACAGATCAGCATGGGTGTTATGCATCTAAAGTTAACTGCAACCAAAAGGAATGTCAATTCATCTGGGCACAGATCCTATCGCTACTTTCAGGCTCTCCTGATTAACTGGAATTTGATCCCATTGGGGAAAATACCTGACATCTAAAAAGGCTGAAATAACCCGTGTTTGGTCTGATAAGACGAGAGATAACCGGAGATACTCTGCACGAAACACAGAATTCTGTATGAAACAAGTCATTAAACTTATCAGTCTGGCAGGGGTAAAACTCTGCATGCTGTCTATAAACAGCTCATTAATATAAAACATCATAACACTTACAGGAAACCATTATACGACTTTCAAAGTAATTACTAGTTAACAAGAATAGAGTTCATGTCATGCTATATATTATTAACATTTTGTGACCTTAGTATTACAAGGTTCTCTCTGGGTGAAGAGCTGTTTTGAGATATGGGACATCAAAGGTATGACATTTGACACAGCAAAAGACCTATATTTTATCGTTACTTCAAGCTTACATCAAAATTCACAGCCAATAAGAAAGTATTCGATTTTAAAACATTGCCCAAACACCGAGAGATCTCAGTGTTAGTATATCTTAATCACATTCAATAACTAACGAATGGTAATACACTCAGTAGGAAGATATTCTGAGTCTGTTAAGACCAAATTATGATCATATATGTTTTGCAATAAGATCTTTCTTTATGTATTCTCTAAGATCTACAATATTTCACTTTAAATCTGTAGTTGTTCCCAAACAAGAGAGTTTACCATGAAACTTTACTGTCGAGCATATAACAATATTATTATACACTTACCAGCCACTTTATTAGGAATACCTGTACACCTACATATTTATGCAATTATCTAAACACCCTATCATGTGGCAGCAGGAGAATGCATAAAATCATACAGATATAGGTCAAGAGCTTCAGTTAATGTTCACATCAAACATCAGAATGGGGAAAAATGTGACGTAAGTGACTCTGACCATGGCATGGTTGTTGGTACCAGATGGACTGGTTTGAGTATTTCAGAAACTGCTGATCTACTGGGATTTTCACACAGAATAGTCTTCAGAGTTTACACGGAATGGTGCGAAAAAAAAAAAAAACATCCGCTGTGCAGCAGTTCTGCAGGTGGAAACACCTGTTGAGAGAAAGGTCAGAGGAGAATGGCCAGACTGGTTTGAGCTGACAGCAAGGTAACTCTCCACTCTTTACAACCGTGGAGTTGAAAATTGGAAAAACGTTCCCTGGTCTGATGAATTTCAATTTCAAAAGCATGAATCCAAAGTCCCAACCTGCCTTGTGTCAACAGTTTGTAGTGGTGGTATAACAGTACGAGGAGTGTTTTGTTGGCATACAGTGGGCCCTTTATACCAACCAAACATCATTTGAATGCCCAAGCCTATCTGAGTATTGTTGTTAACCATCTGCATCCCTTTATAGGCCACCATTCACCCATTTTATAAATGCTACTTCCAGCATGACAATGCACCATGTCACAAAGCAAAAGTCATTTCAAACTACACCATGAGCATGGTGTACTTTGATGGCCTCCCCAGTCACCAGATTTGAATCCATTAGAGCATCTTTGGGATGTGATAGAACAGGAGATTCACAGCATGAATGTGCAGCTGACAAATCTGCAGCAAATAAGTGATGCAATCATGTCAACATGTACCAGAATCTCAAAGGAACATGAGAACATGAGAATCCATGCACAAAAACTGAGTTTGTTCTGAGTACAAAAGGGGTGGGGTGCTAACCAGTATTGGTATAGTGTTCCTAATAAAGTGGCTGGTCAGTGTACATTAGAATATACATTTTTCTGTGCAACCACACAAACATTTACAAATATATTTTGTCTACTAGTCTGCTGGCTGACCTTCAGTTCCTGGTTAGACTGGAAACTACTGTTTATTAAGTACAGAGAATGTAGCTAGCAGTAATAATTCATGCTAATTTATCCACAATACGAGCTTTCTGCTGTGCTGAAGAATTTCTAATTTGTAAGAGCATTACACTCTAAAACCAGCAAGTACATCAGACCTGCACTGTAACTGTTTTGCATGCTTATTTCTTTTTATTACTCTAATGGAGTATATGTAGAACATCTCTAGCTAAAAAGGTGCAAAACACTTTTTAGCAAAATGTCTTCCAAAATGTTTCATGCTTAGTTTATATTATGTATATTTTTTATATAGCCTTTAAGATTTTTTTTGTTTCAAATATTACCCCAAAACACTTAAAAAACAACATATCGCCCAGTGCTGAAGTTTATGTGGTTAACTAAAACGTGATATACCCTTATAATACTGAGGTCAAGATTTGATAAGATAAAATTAAAGTTTTTCAAAAACTTTACAGCATCACAGATATCAGATTTACAGTAACATCAACACAGATAAAAGAAAAGAAATGTTTACTCGGAGATGTAACCCTGAACATTGTTCAATGTCACTAGAAAATCAATCCCTGATTGGTAAGAATGCACCTGCTATAAACTGACAAAGCATGGCAAGTCTTCCGTAGCCTTTTACTGAGCTTAAGCTACGATGTTAAGTAACTGGTCACACCCCTCTCTAGGAGTTTTATGCAAAGTTTCTGTAACACATTAAAACCTCAGCACCTGCACTCCCACCATGATGGATATGAAACACTGGAAGAGAAGGAGGCTTGATTCTGGTGAGACGATGGTGATTATTGTTGTTATCTCTAGGGAAAAGGGCATGGGCTCTACAATAACAGCCCTTTACATGAGCTCTCAGAAGGCCATAAAGAGTCCATTGAGCACAATGCTCAGTGACATTCAGAGCTGAAGAAAAGCAGGCGCTCAATGCAGCCATCGTTAAGGTCATCAGCCTGAGCGGGTTTTCTCTTAGTGACACCTGTAGCTGGAGGCTCGCTGCCTGAAAAGTTAGCCGCAAGAAATCAACATGTGCAAAATGTGCATGATCCAAGTTATATAAGGAAGAAAGTGGAATTGGGGAGAGATTACATCACTGCACTTTCTATTTTCAGTTATAGAGACAGACAATGAAGCCCTTTGAAAAGGAGGTCTGACAGCAAGTCATTATAATTTGATTAATTTGACAAGAGGGAGACTATACTGAACACTGAATCATATATACTGTATAAAAGCAAGATAGCTATTTTATCTTTAAAACTATAAAATCGGGGAAATATTTGTTCATTAAGGATACATCGTTTGCAAGATGTCATATGATCAAATCTTCCTGTAATGTCACAATCATGGAATTTTCCTTATATAATACTTTTGCTTAACATGTACTACAGACAGCTAATCAAGTAAAATCAACTTCACAAACAATAACTAAAAAAAAACTGAAAGGAGAAAAGTACAGCTGACTCATATTAATAAAGTAAACTGTTGCATTTCATTCCGTTAATCATGACGTGAGGCTCGACATTAAATCATATGAGATACAATGAACAGTATATGACAGCATATCTAAGATGATGAATTCATATCTGTCTGTGGAAAATTCTTGGAGTACAAACGGGTCTGAAAACACTTTAGTAACTTTAACCTGCCAAATACATTTTCCTCCTAATAAAAGTAAACACAGATTACGTGCTGGCGTAAACTTATCTGTGTTTTTCCATAAACTCTCCTGTTTTCTGACAAGCAATTAAAAGACTCTCACATAAAGCTATTGGATTTTAATAAAATTGAAAGATCACCATAAACAGGCTCTCACATACAATGAGCCATTCTAAATGTGTGTCACTGTCATCACTGTAATGTCAGATTGCTTTGCTTTTGCCACTAACTTAACCTGCATCTTTGGCCTACGCAATGATCATTCATTAGGAAAAAGCAGCTGCATCCTGAAAACAATATGCGCCTCCTGAATAGCACAAAAGAGCGACGTGAGCATTCTCACTACTGAGACATCAAATAAGATCACATTTGCATGTAAAGATTACGTAAAGTTACAAAAATTATATAGGTTATGTAGCCATGCTTCCTTGATGGAGTAGAGGACTGCAAGTGCGGTTTCCTTTTCCCATTTATTTTATTTATATTGACAATACATGAAACACAAAAAAACGAGGATTAGCGAAGCAAGGCAACAACATGAACATGATAATTAGTTATGGAGCAAAGTCACAGACAACAAAAGACAAAAGCTAGACATGGGTGCTGTACAAGACTTGACTTAAATACTAGTGCTCATTAAACATAAACATGAATCAGGTGCAAACAGTCATGTGATGTGAGTGTCATGCTCATGTGATGTGCAGTGGCTGATGGGAGTTGTAGTCCTGCACTGTATTCAGCACAGCCATGACAACTGGACAGTGAATTGTCTGACCATTTGCAAGAGAATAAAGTCCACTTTACTGCAGGTGTTTTCACCTTTGCTGGACTACCTACAGGTAAATTTGCCAATCCCTGTGAAACCCCTTAGGTGTTCTTGAAAATGTTGCAGCACTAGACACAAAGACTTCATTTCTAGGATGTTTATACTCTTACATCAAGACTTGTTTTTCCACCTTCCTTTTACCTTCAAATTTTCACACACTCCTCCAGGCTTTACTGAAATGGTATGCAGTGCAGTATGCCCAGTTCCATAGTGGAGTTGCAAACAGCGTCCAAGCCATGTGCAGAAAATCTGTGACCACTTGCAATGAATACATAGACAACTGATGGTTATAATAGTACTCTGTCAAAAAGGCTTGTATGGCATATGATTCGAGCCTCATACCACTGAACAGTTTGTGATGGAGTCAAGTGAATCTTTTCAAGATTGCCTTGTAATCCTAGCACGTCCACATGCTTTATCAGGCCATTTGTCTGGCTAAACACCTGCTGGTGGGACTGTGTAGATAAAGGAGCATGCACAGACCTCTAGGGCAACTTGCACACACTCTGAATGCCCTGGGTGCCAAAGCTAACCCAAAGGAAAGGGCATGTCATGCGGGTGATGTAAAAGCAGAGAAATCTCCTGTATCCCACAGCAATTAAACATGCAAATTGATCTTTCAGATCTATGAATTGTCAATTGTCTCCGCCCTGTTCATGAATTATGCTGGTGCCGCAGAATGGTGGAGGAGAAGGAGGATTTAGTTTATTTATAGGGGCAATACATGAAACACAAAAACCAAGAAACAAAATGAGGATTAGCGAAGCAAGGCAACAACATGAACATGATATTAGTTAAGGAATAAAGTCACTGACAACAAACGATAAAAGCTGGACATGGGTGCTGTACAAGATGAGACTTAAATACTAGTGCTCATTAAACATAAATGTGAATCAGGTGCAAAGTCATGTGACATGAGTGTCATGATCATGTGAAGTGCACTGGCTGATGGGAGTAATTTGGCACAACCATGACAGTTAGACAGCGAACTGTCTGACCATTTGCCGGAGATCAAGGTCCACATTTCTGTAGGTGTTTTCACCTTAGCTGGACTAGCTACTGGTAAATTTGCCTGTGAAATCCCTTAGGTGTCAAGTCACTAAAGAAAAGAATTGATATTGACCAATGCCACACATTTGAGTCCCATCCAGGTTGATCTGGTCCAGTCTGGAGATTTCCAGTTTCATTATGTGCAACAGACTTGTCATTCATAAATAAAATTAAAAAATTTAAATTTAATGCAATGATGTCTGCTTTGTTAAAGCTAATACTTGAGTTTTTCATGTTCACCGTTTGTTATTTTTGCCTATTTAATCTCCATTATTGACACAATTAATAACTTTTTGCATAGAATTGTTGGGCTCCTATAAGTTTACATCAAATGCCTGAAAAAGTAAATATGGACTTTTGTCTGCCTAACAACAGTTTACATACATTTTGGAAACTGGCCCATTTTGCATACCTGGGATAATGAGGATGAGTACTTGGGGTGAGTTAGAGTTTTTGGTAGCTGTGTGCAGGTCTCTGTGCCCATATTTAAGCAACTCAGTGACAGCACCTCTGCAGTAGACATGCTCCACAGTTGCATCCTCTTTCTGGCATTCAGAATTCAGGCTGCCCATTGCATTAGATTGCCAGCACAGCCAGGCGGTGGGTCTAAACACACACATGCAGAAACAGTGTTAAGGCAATTTATCTCTATTATCTATTCACATAGGGAGGCACAGTGGCTTAGCGGTTAACACGTTTGCCTCGCACATCCAGGATTGGGGGTTCAGTTCTCGCCTCCTGTGTGTGTGGAGTTTGCATGTTCTCCCTGTGCTTCGGGGGTTTCCTCCCCCAGTCCAAAGACATGTGCTATAGGCTGACTAGAATCTCTAAATTGTCCATGGTGTGGGCAATTGTGTCCTGCAATGGGTTGGCACACCATCCAGGTTGTGCTCCAGGCTCCCTGTGTAGGATAAGTGGTAAAGAAGATAGATGGATCTATTCAGGTACTTAATTATTTATTAGTGTAGATAAC
This sequence comes from Pangasius djambal, assembly GCA_022985145.1. Lineage (NCBI taxonomy): Eukaryota > Metazoa > Chordata > Actinopteri > Siluriformes > Pangasiidae > Pangasius > Pangasius djambal. The sequence goes on along the minus strand of CM040984.1, from coordinate 17,565,739 downwards.
ACTATACATATACCATTTCCACAACTACATCCATGAACACTATTGCATCACCACTTAGAGACACTTGGAGAAGGTGTCCTTGCTGAGAAAATGCAAATCAATCTAAAAAGTTAACTGATTCCGTTCTGTGTGTGCTATGAGCATAAAAATAAGGAGACTGAACGGTGGAAGTACAGAGCCATTTGGGATTCAGGCCTGCCATCCTCTTCCAGGTTCACACTTTGGCGATGTAAACAAAGTGCAGACCTAACATACACTTAAGTCCTCTAAGTCCTTGACTCAGTCCTTGACTCTGATTGAATTTAATTGAAAAATTAACTTCTGTTCATTGAATAAACTAATAGTCACGAACATTTTTATTTTTGGGTTCAGAAGTGTGTAAACTTTGCTAAATGCTAATTACCTAATGCCATCTATAGTCTATATCATTTGATCTAGGGCAACTGCGTGGGCTATAAGTAGTTAATTTCATCATGTCATATCATTTATATTTGTCGGTTCGATCTTGTGCACTTCCTGCTTTGGTACCCCATTCTTCATGGATGTCCGAAATGATCAGAGGGACCGTTATCTAGGCACACATTTGGAAAAGGATTTGAATGCAGGGCTTTTGGGATCATTTGGTATGAGGATTGTTTTTCCTCTTGCATCATACGCAATGCATTATATGTCAAACACGAAGCAGTCTGGGATTTAGTTAAAGACCTTGAGAAGCAACAATCCCATAAATATTTCCTGTGGTGTTGTAAATCATTAGTAACAGCTTGTTAAGTCATTAGTCTTGCTAATTATCTGTTATATAAATCCAGAACAATGGCTCATCAGCTAATCATTATCCTGTAATGAAAAGTCTAATATATCCTGGATAACATGCTCTGTGTGTGATTTATTCACTTATTCATTCATTTATTTTTTATCCATATATTTATTATATTAATATACAGTGGAATTCTTCTATATATATATATATATATATATATATATATATATATATATATATATATATATATATTTTACTTTTTTTGTGCTTCCTCGGGTTTTATCTAGTGCATTTTTATTCTTTGGTTTTATCCACCTTTTAACTGCAATTTTATAATGAACATTTAACAACTCACTCATTAATGAAATCAGTCACCCACTTCACACTAGCTCAGAGTGAATTGCACTCCTGGTGCATGAGCTGTAAGAAACATTTATACTCATGCTTTTCTGTTACATCAGTTTTCCAAACTGCACATCATTCGTCTAATTTCAGGGTCAAATCTGATCACAGACATTTTTAGAGACAAGGCTTTCTGGGTTTGTTATAAATCACGACTCTCCTTACCGACAGAGCTTTGCGTCGTTTTGGATGCCAAGAAAGTTTATAGAATTGGTTTTCATAAGAGCTTCCAGTCTCCTCCTCATCACAAATATCATAGCAAGAATAAATGATGAATCGGTTGGACACAAGCTTCCGTGTTTTACTTCTTCTGGTCCTTCGATTTGCTGCTTTGTCTCTCTTACTGCCACCTGGCGTTTGGATGTAGTAAATGTAACTATTTTTTTATACTCTACGTAGATCATAAACCATTAAAATTGGTTGAGGAATATAAACGTTATTGTGTTTTTATCCAGAAAAAGCTCCCTGTTTACTTGTATTTGTTATAGAGCAGTCTTGCCTGGTCCAATATGGCGGACGCGTTGACGTATCGCAGCAATATGAGGCGTCTATATATTTATGTCTGTGCTTGTTTCCAACATTTTTTTTTTAAAACAACTTTTATTAAAGCATATACAAAGATTAATACAAAGCTATACATCTCAGCACATGTTAACAAACCAGCAAAACAACAAAATATACAATTGTTTCCGTCAGGTCCTCACTGCAGCTTGTAGCGCAATAGCAGATCGAATTAGAGCCACAACGTTCTGGATGCCCTAACACGCATGCGCTGTTGTAGGTTTCGATAACGTCATGAACGTTTAATCATGCACGCGCTATAGTAGGTTTCGATAATGTCATGAACATTTAATCATGCACGCGCTATAGTAGGTTTCGATAATGTCATGAACGTTTAATCACACGTGCGTCGTAATAGGTTTCAGTGTCATGAATGTTTAATCACGCATGCACCGTAGTAGGTTTCAATAACATCATGAACGTTTAATCATGCATACACCATAGTAGGTTTCGATAAAGTCATGAGCATTTAATTATGCATGCGCCCTTGAAGGTTTCGATAATGTCATGAACGTTTAATCACGCGTAATTTTGACCTCTTCAGCATTATCTGTCACCTCATACCTTCAAACAGCACATTAAGACTTTCCCGAAGAGATTGTTTAATCACAGAAATAATACCTGTTCAGTGGTGGTCTTGGTGGCCATGTTCCATTAGTGCACCTACTGCCTGTGTAGTCTATCTGTGAAGAATTCTGCACTCTATGAAAGAATATTACTGTGGGCCCCTGAAAACTCAAGTGTTTATTCAGAAAAAAATATCAGCATCAACATAACCTAGGTTGACCACTGATTACCTGACTGGCCTGTGAAGTTAATATTCATTCTTATGCCACGACAAACACTGAAAGTTTAGAAAAACATCACAAGTTAATATTTACTCTTGATAAAACATGGACCCGTGTAGGGATGTATAGATCTGATAGCGAGTACCAGTATCAGGACTTCCAAATTTCCAAATCAATCCACTGGGAAGTTGTCACAAGGTTGCGATGGACTTTAACAGGAAACATGGCAAGCACATCACACACGACACTGTTGCCAAATTTATTAACAAATTCAAAAAGTCTGAAGTGTCATGAACCAACTGAGAAGTGGATGTCTACGAGTATCCACTGATGAAGGCACAACCGACGTGGTGTATGGAGACTACTGGATCATCCTATAGTGTGTGATGTTGACTGACATGGGATGTAGGACACACATGACTTAAAACACAGCACCATCAACTACAGCAGAAGTAAAGAGTAGACTCTGCCCTTCACAAAGAAAGGAGAACTCTGCCAGAGTCATTTGTGTTATCACACCTGTTTATAGCAGGTGTGCTGGCAAGTTTTAATAGTTTATCCTTGATCCTTGATCATGCAATGTTTCCCCTTGATCATAAATAATAATAATAATAATAATAATAATAATAATAATAATAATAATAATGACTTAGAAAAAAATTCTGAAAAAGAACTTAGAAAAGGGTCTTGTCTTAAAATTTTGATGAAGTCGCTGAAGTTGAATAGAACTCCGTATTGGCAACTTGTGTCATGACTGTGTGATCTACTCAAAATTATAATAAGGTTGACTTACTAAAGCATTCATTTAACTTAAACATGTATTTTACACTGAGTAAGCAGTGTTGTATAAGTTATATTCACAGAATTAAGCATTCACATTAACCAGGAAAATCTGGAAACAACAAAAAATGTACATTTCTAAAACAGAGAGACAGCACATTTTGGCGAAAACATTCTGAGGTTTACATAAAAATATGTTGTTGTAATGAATAACCATCTTTAAGTGAAGGAAATTATTATTTTACCAGATAACGTATGTATGCCTTTTTTTTTTTTTTTTTTAACAAGGGCCTCTACGAACTTAAGAACCTAGCAGGAACGTGGTGTGTGCCCTTCCTATGGATATACAAACTAAACAGACCATCTGGGGAAAAAAAATCACCGTGGTTAGGACGACAATGCAAAATACATCCAGACTGAACTTTGATCATAAAGATAACTTAATTGTTTCAACCAAATTTTTTTTTTTTTTTTTTTTACAATTTTTAGTTTTCTTTTCAGGCATGTTGTCACTTCTGCTGTAGGTTTCTGTTGACAAATCTCTTGATAAAAACCTACAAATGAAGGTTTTATCAAACAGTAGATTTGATCAAAACCTATAAATAACTTAAGCAGTTTTAAAATTATCAAAGCAATTAAAACTAACCGAAATACCATTATGAATGTCAGTGTGCAATATTATAGCAAATATTGCAGTCAAATATCTGATAGCGATTGTGTTTAGAATATTGTTGTTCTATGAGGATACTTGATCTAAGTTTGTAAACACTTATAAACACAGAAAACTTAGAAAGGGCTTACGCAACCGAAAAGTGTTTGCCCTATCGTGCACAGATTGTGAGTTCACATCCCAGTAACATCACAGCCATCGTGCCCGGGATAACGGAGAGAGTTAAGAGAGTTGTTTATGTTCTCTGGTTGGGAAGGATGGTGTTGCACATTTCCCCTGTTAATCACAGGGGACTCCAGCCAATCGTGGGTGTCTCTGAGCTGTGGTGGCTGGCTTCACAAGTCTTGGAGGAAGTCCCTGCTAGCACTCACCGTATCTGGTTGGTAGCTGTAGTGTAACGGGGAGAGCTAGCTAGCTAGTGGGTGGGACTTTTACCAAATTGGGAGAAAATAGGATAAGAAAGAAAGAAGGAAACCTTATAAAATGCTTACACTAAATAAACTAATTAAAATGGATTTTAAGCAACCCTCCTAATTTAGACATTTACTAGATTATGACTTGTCAGCTAATTTGAAAATGTCAGCTAATTTGACTAAAAAGTAAGTGACTCCCCAAAAATTGGCATAACTACATTCCCTAATCAAACCAGAGAGTATATAAAATGACCGATGAGTTATCTTCAGGTAAACGATTTACATAAATGCCTTCTTTCATATGTTTATTGGCTCTGCTGCAGTCTTTTTTCAAGTACGTGGTTTGTTTCACTGAAATACTTTGCTGGGACTCCATTTGGACCATGGTCCACCAACTGACAAGCCTTTGTGTAGACACAGACAGACAGGAAGTCTTCTGATGCTTCAAATGGCCCATTCACAATCACAGTTTATGTGTCCTTTATGGGTGGTGTGCTGTGCTTCAGGCTGAGCAGCTTCTCAGCTGATAATTATAGCAGTCAACTCATGAGATGACAAGTGGCTGGAAGTTGGATTTGCATAATCAGGCAGATACAGCCTCATTGGTAGATCATTATGTGGTCAGTGAGGGCTACCAAGTCATATAATGTTGCCCTAATGCTCCTGGTGGATCTATATGAGCAATAAATATTAAATTTTGTGTTACTTTTTCAAGCTGCTGTCATAGTTTTCCTCTGTCAGAGAGTCCAACCATCCAGAACATAATTACTCATTACAGTGATATGTTATAGCAGCTAATGCATGGATCAGTGCTTACAGGGAGAACAACAGCAAAAGTGACAAACCACAAATAGACTTACACAATTAAAATCATAACGGAAGGAATGCAAGCCCATACAAAATTCTTTTGGTTTTACTTTGTAGACCTCGATTAAGTATTTCAAGAATTCCATGCACTCAGCCTGAGATCCAGGAGTCCCCTTCTCATCAATAATACTGAAGTTTTGCTGGAAACATGCATGAAGCCCAACCACACTCAGTCAAACTCATTTTGTCACATCTGTTTCAGAATACTGGAGAACACTTAGGGCACCTGTGAAAACAATATTAAAATATCAACAGCAAATTCTTTTGGAGAGTCCAACAAAAAAAGGCACGTAATGCAAAGTAATTCCTGCATACATGTTGATGGGTGACAATATGAATATTTGTTATTCATTAATAAACAGATGTAATATGTAGATGTTCTTTCTGGTTTGTAGTCGATTTGACTATAGTAAAAGATTTACACAAATTTATGAGTTTCATATGTAAAACAGATCACTATGGTAACAAATCAATATTTACATTTGGTTTTAGTTAATTCAGAGAATCTGCAGTGCAATCTTGTTGATTTGCACCTAAGCACAAACTAAGGCCAACAGCAAAAACTTGGTCTATCCATCTGAATCCAGCAAGATTTCAGAAAAAAAAAATTGCAAACACAACACTTTCAGAGAAAAGTGTTGCAAGCTTGCTCTGTTGATTGGAAGTTTTATGAATGTAAATATTTCCAAATAGCTAGCATGAAAGTTCTAATAAATGAATACAGAAATTTTATTTGCAATGTGGGGATTATAGATTTTACAATCTAAAATTCTAAAATATCTAAAATCATTATAATATCTAAATTATAATGACTAAAATTCTACTTAGTGTCAGACTTAAACTTAAACTTAGTGTCTACTTGTGTCAGATGGCGGAGACGGTTGGAAGTGCAGGCAGACTTTATTGCAACAAGTTTACAAATCCAAAACAATAATAAAAAAGCAGGGTCTAAAAACCGGCATGGGTCATGGCACTCAACAAACAGACTTTCAAGACCAAAAACAGAATAAAAAACAGATAGTGTGCACAATAAACAAAGGCTTAGTGCCATCGTGAGTGAACTCAGAGTTTGTTAGCTGGGGGTATTTATGTGTGTATGGATTGAGTCCAGCTGTGAATGATCGGTAATCAGACCATCATGGACTACAGAGGCAGAACATACGCTGTGGTGAGTGCCGACCACTCCCTCTTTAACTAACTTAACGATTTCTGTACACACTTCGATGCTAGCACTGTTAATATCAGCATCCCAGCCAATACTAGCATCCCTGCTAATGTAACAAAAATATGCTCATCCATCTGAGAGGTTTGTGCACTCACTGTCTCATAACATGGTGTGAAGAGGACTCTAAGGTGAGTGAATGGCCCAGGGGGAATTCCTGGAAGGGTTCTGAAAACCTGCGCTGACCATCTAGATCCACTGCTTACCACTATTTCCAATCTGTCCCTGACACAGTCTGTTGTCCCCACATGCTTTAAGAGATCCATTATTATCCCTGTGCCCAGGGCATCCACTCCAGCTGGACTGAACGATTACCCTCCAGTGCCGTTGACCATCCAGTGCTTTGAGAGCCTCTTCAAAGACTTCATCTGCTCCTCTCTCCCCAGCACTCTAGATCCTCTCCAGTTCACTTACCGATGAAATAGATCTACACACAACGCCTTCTCCCATGTCGTAAACACCACCCTATCTCATCTCACATGAGAAGGGGGAACTATGTGAAACTGCTCTTCACTGATTACAGTTCAGCCTTCAATACCATAGTCCACCACAGGCTGTTCGGTAAGCTCAGAGAAGTGGACCTATGGTGCTCACTCTGCCGTTGGGTCCTGAACTTTTTACCTGGATGGACACAGGTGGTGAAAGTTGGTGGCTTCACAGTACATTATCCTCACTCTCAACGCTGGAGCTCCCCAAGGCTGTGTTTTGAGCCCTCTGCTGTACTCTCTATACACACCCTACACAACTGTGTAGCTACACACAGATCCAACACCATTGTGAAGCTTGCAGATGACACTGATCACCAAGAATGATGAGAAGGCCTATGTGGATGAAGTGGAGAGGCTCTCCCAGTGATGTCAGGTCAACAATCTGTTCCTAAATGTCGGCAAGAGTACAGATCTGGTTGTGGACACACACAGGTCTAACAATCAATTATAAACAATCAGTGCCAAGGGCCACAATGCCCTGCAGAGTGTGGTTAGGTCTGCTGAAAGGATCACCAGGTCAGTACTGCCGAGCCTGCAGGACATCTACACCAGGCAGTGCAGGACAAGAGCAGTTAAGATCTCAAAGGGTCCCTCACACCAAAACAATTGACTTTTCCAATGGCTGCATTCTAGAAAGCATACATACATACATACATTCCTTTCATATGTGTATTTTTGTATGCTCTTATGTGAAATCTGTCTTACCTTGTCTTGCACTCCCCTCTATTGTCTATTGTCTATTTATTGTTTTGGCTATGCACAGTCTTCAGAGCTGCTGAATCTCAGTTCACTGCACTTTTGTACCTCCACACAAATAAACCTTTGAGGTCTTGAATCTTGAAAGGCTGTGAGGGGTTGGGATGCTTCGGGATGGGTGCCATGGTGAACACCTCCTTCAGCTTAGTGAAAGCTTGGTCAGCTGTTTCATTCAATTTCAGTTCATGGGGCCCTTCTTTAAGAGGAACGTGAGGGGAGCAGCAATTTAACTGAATCCTCTAATGATTCTGCTGTAGAAATTTGCAATGCTGAGTAATATTTGTAATTCTGTAATAAATAAATTGTAATAAAACTGTAGTTAATAAATGCTGGAATGGCAGAAGTACCTGAACTTCTCATCAGCACTTCAGTAAATGATTGTCTGAATCACCATAGATGAGCAAGGAGTAAGGGTGCTTGCTCACACACACACACACACACACACACACACACACACACACACACACACACACACACAAATATCTATCTATATCCCTATATATATTTTATTTTTTTCCCCCACATACTCATTCAAACCTATGTATGACAATAACCCAAGTATGTATGACTTAACCCGAGTAAGGTGGCAACACTACTGTGGCTTCAGAGGCTTGTATTATAGAATTAATTTAGAATGGATTAAATTGACTTTTTTTTGGTCATCAGTCTATATACAAATGGGTTGGGAAGCATCTGTGAACTGCCATCTTCTTTCCACAGGTGTTCTATGGGAAACGAGTCTAGGGACTTATCAGGGCCACTAAGGTACATTGAGAGACTTGTCCTGAAGCCACTTAAGCATTGTTTTGGCTGTATGCTTTGAGTTGTTGTTGTACTGACAGGTGAACTTTCATCCCAGTCTGAGATCGAGTGCACTCTAGAGCAGGTTTTACTTCAAGGACGTTGTTGTATTTTGCTACATCCATCTCTCCCTCTTTTCTGACCAGTCTTCCTGTCCCTGCCATGGAAAAGTACCTGCATAACATGATGCTACCACCACCATGCTTCACAGTAGGGATCATTTGAGCTGTACTTGAGTTTTGCAAAATGTAGTGCTTGCGTTAGCCCAAAGAGTTAAATTTTTGTCACATTAGATTAAAGAATTTTTTCCACATGTTCTCAGATTCTCAGTTCTTTTAAGTGTTTCTTATATAGCCTGATGGAGTACTTTTGGCAGGTTTTCCCATCTCTGCAGAGACCTTATGATAGATTGGATTTTGGGTTCTTGGTCAAGCCAAGTCAAGTTGTAGACACATCTCAAGAAAATCAATGCCAACAGGATGCACCTTAGCGCGATTTGGAGTGCCTTAGCAAAGAGTCTGAATACTTAGCTAAATTACATTTGTAAAAAATGTTTTTGATTGTCATTGTGGATTACTGTGTGTAGATTTATGATTAAAGAAGTAAATTTTATCCATTTTAAATTAAATCTATAATACAGTTAAGTGTGTGAAAAGTGAAGGGGTCTGAATACCTTTCAAATTCCCTGTAACTGGAAACAGTGGCTGGTGACCTGGGAAGTTAATGTTCAAGCCCTGCTCAGTAGTGTAGAGTCTCAACATTTCTAAATTTGATATTTGCATGTAGTGTGTACTGTTCATTTTAATGTAGGAAAACACAAAGACTATAGCGGGCACAGTATGATGGCTGCTGAAAAGTGAAGCAAAAACTCTGGTGTCCTCTACTGGTTGACGGCAGTACATACACTTCGGACACACACCAACATAAGTGAATGGAAAACACGGCAAACCAACTTTTACATGTTACATATATCGACACTTGCATCGAAAATTTTATGCTTAAAATTTTTTTTTAAACTGCTTCTAAACAAGCAGAACTCATTACCCATTTCTTTCAATTGCGACATCAGTCGTGTACACTCTCCCTATTTTCAATACAGCTGATGCCATCATTGTTTGTTAGATATGGTCCTCACTTGTGTATGTTATGCTAAATGTGTGGGTCTGGAGTCTTGTGTGATGGATGTGAGAAATAGCTGGTTATGATCTTCAATATAGTAATAATAGCATGATGACACCACAGCATGTAGACCAATGCTACTGCTAAGCATCAGATTGCTACAACTAGACCTTTCTGAACAGCAACGTACAGTATTTCCCTTATTTGTCATGATTTTACAAATATAACAGAGTAGTTGGATTTATGTGCTTGAAATTTCAGTCCCCAAAGTTCAGAGAAACATGTTGCCACAGCAGCAGAAGTGATGGTAAGTGTGCCAGGTCAATAATAAGGCCAGCTGTTGTTTTATAGTCCAGTACAGTTGTAAATCACGCCACAGTGGATCGAGAGACTTTAAACTCTGCTGGAGTGTTTTAAGAGTGCTACAGATTGAGCAATATTGTTATCTGTTCTCCAAAAAGTCAGAATACTGTCTATCAGAATCACTGAACATCTTTGTACAAACAGTATGCAAGCACAAATTAATATGAAAACAAATGTTCTATCAGTAAAATAAAAGAGGCCCTCGACCTCAAGTATGTGTGTGTCAATGGTGTAATTTACACACATGGTCTTGAGCAGCAGGATTTACAACAATTCATAAAGCAGCTGGATTCTCATCATAGCGGTTTCACAAATCAATCCGCAAGCATTCATCACAGTGACCTTTTAAAACAAGCACAATGTCCAAAACACAATGCCTTGTGTAATCTACAAAAATCTTTTCAATTTATTTCAAGTTAAGATTCTAGATTTGACATTAACTCTGACCAATAATCTATTGTAGAATTATAATACATATGATAATCATTAAAAATTGTAATTACTATGGATTAATTATTGCTGTAGGCCTACTCTTTCATTTACATTAATACTGTTTAAACACAACTTAGAACACGCAATTTACAAAGTAAGGACATTGCTCTGCAATGGACTGGCATCCTATTCAGGGTGTATTCCTGCCTCACACCCAGTGTTCACTGTGACCCTGACCAGGATAAAGAAGTTACTGAAAGTGAATGAGTGAGTGAGTTAAGTTTATTGCTATCTATTGACATTGATATCTAAAGTAAAAAAAATAATGGCATCAAGATGTGTAATTTTCAGAGCTGTTAAGATCAATACATTTTTTTTTTAAATCTATTTTGCACAAGAGGAGGACAAATAAGTTAAAGCTACTGCAGATTTTAGTGAAAAGTTTTTTACTCTGGAAGCTTGTTCGATACAATGAAATGTGGAGAAATTCTTGTCTGTGGCAATCTCACATACAGAGCTAGGTAGAGAAATGAAGATAAGTCTCTCCCTTCAAGAAGCTCCACCCTGATTGGCTAAATGTAAAAGCCAAAATAATTTGCGTGTAATTTGAGCTTCACTAAACACTTGATGCCATAATGGCTAAGGGGGAGTTAAATGGATTTCTTACAAGTAAGCTATGACCAGCAAACATCAGTACTGACTGATAATGTTTTGGCCTTTTCTAATGATAAAGCACTGAAGCAGGTCAAACCAAATCACAGATGTCAGTCATCCAGCCCACCATGCAATGTTATCATTAGTCAACTAGGTCTATTAGGATTAATCTTAGTTAGCCTGTGTAAATTAAGCATTTGTGCTGTCTATTTTGATTAGACATCACTCTAAAATAATAATTATTATCTTGTTACTAGCCTTCAGGCAGTTCCCTAATTTAACTACTAACATATTTATTTATTTAATTTTTATATTAATTTATATCTTCATTAGTAAACTTCCATTTGCTCATTTCAAACACTTCTTAGCAGCCTTTAAGCCACGATTCATGCTCACACAGAGTGCATAAGGAGGTGGTTCCAAGCAGAGTTGGCGTGATGAGTTACAGCCTTATTAAACTGAACATTGATATTAGACACCTTTGCACCCACATCAAGCTGTGTTTGCATGTCATCCTTTCACAAGGGCCATGCTAATCTTCTTTGTATCTATCCAATTTTAGTATATGTGCTGCTATAGCAAAGGTTAGGGCTAGAGTTTGCACTGTACCTTCTGATGAATACACATTTTGCTCTGAGTGGTTGAATGAACCAGCTGGAGTCATGTAGATAGTGCCCTCTACAGACCAAAATTATACATGCATTATACATTAATTAAACTTTTATAAGGTCAGTTTAATTAATTTTTTGGGGAATTAAGAAGGCTTTAAAAATTACAGTTTTTCTGTTGAGCTATTGATGAATATACATGTACTATTCCACAAAAGGTATTGACACTGTACTGTGAAGGCTTGGAACACAACTTTAATTTAATTCAATGTAAATTTAAATCATGAGAGAATATTTTTAAATTTTGAAAGAATGGATTGTTACTTGTATAAAGTTACAAACTATAGAATTAATCTGTGTCTGCAATCAGAGGTTTGTCACTTACCACTTAAAAGTAGAACTGATTAAAAAAAACATTCTTCCTAAAAAGCTCAGAGACAGGCTGACCAACTGGGGTCTGGGGTTCATAAAACCCATAAGCTCCTGCAACGCAAGTACTGGTGACCCAAAATAATAGCAGACATAAACCAGATTTGTTTTGTCATGCTCCTCATGTGCCCAAGCTAAGGTCCCCCAAACTCTGCCTGCAGGTAAAGTCATGCCTCTGCCCATCCCTCAACATCCATGATCCCAACTGACCCTTAATTTATAACAGAACAACACCATCATCCTGGTCACTGTAGACTGCTTTTCCAAGTATCTATGCCTCATCCCATTCCCTGCTCTACCACTCACCTTAGAAACTGCCAAGTTGCTGTTTAAAAATGTTTTCAGATATTATGGTATTCCAGAGGATGTGAGTGATAGAGGAGCCCACTTCATGTCACAGGTCTAGAAGAGCTTTACAGACAGTCACTGTTAGCCTCGCTTCCAGGTACCATCTACAGATCTATGGCCAAGTAGAATGGACCAACCAGGAAATCGGAAATGTTCTGTGCAATCAACAAGGAGGATTAGTCAAGACACCCAGAATTCTCTTTGCCACTCAGCCACGCATCTCACAGTATTCCAGTGTGGCTCTCCACTTGAGACAACCATGTAAGACAGGGGTGTCAAAAACTAACCCACTGTTACATCAACCCCTTTAAAATCCTGCAGCAGATCAATGAGGTAACTTATAAGCTGGAACTACCATGTCACTATCACCTAGCTCCATCACTTCATGTTTCTACACTAAAACCTGTCACCACTGGTCCCTTGTCTGAGGGAATCCCCACCAGCTCCCCAAGAAATTGAAGTGCAACCTGTGTATAGTGTCAAGGAGATTCTCATGTAGCAAGGATGGAAAACTACAATGTCTGATTGACTGGGAAGGATATGGTGTTGAGGAGAGATGCTGGGTCCCAGCTCAAGATGTGCTTGACCCTCTGTTCTATCAAGTCTTTCATGCTTGTCACGCAGATTGTCCTGCCCCTTACCCTCGAGCAGGGGTTCCCAACAGTTTTTGACAACTAAACCACTTTGACCTAACTTATTTACCTCAAGTAAATAAGTCAAAGTGAAACTTTTGGTTCCTGAAAAAGTTATTTATTTATTTATTTATTTATTTATTTATTTATTTAACACATTTATGAATTTTGTTGCTTTTTAAATCTAATCATCTGCCTTGTTTGGTTTTATGACCAGGTTTTCATATTTTGCTTTTAAATGTCTTCTTAAGAATATTGGCTTCATACTTTCATTAGCTAAGAATGAACCATGAGTAATTCAATAAACTTCTATCACTTTTTATTTATAAGGTTACAATAAAATACTACAGCAATAATGGTTTTAATGAATTTAGTTTTCTACTTGTAAAAATATATATTGTTAAAATGCAACTTATTATGTCATCAACATTTCCATCAAAGAATCACGAACCCCCTGCAAAGCCACCATGAACTCCTGGGGGTTAATGAACTCCTGGTTGAGAAACTATGCCCTAGAGGCAGGCCCAGAAAGTGTTCAGCTCTGGATTTTTGAACTCTGTTCCCCAGAATCCACTGCACACAACATGGCCGACCTGGACTCCATTTCCCACAGCCACTATCACGTACAATGGCACCTGGTTACTGATCCTTCACATCTGGACTCAATACACTCACTCACACACACACACACACACACACACACACACACACACACACACACACACACACACCAACACACAAATATCCAGGGCTAACAGACACACATTGAGAGGCGTGACTCTCATCTATCTGGTTTTGTCTCTGTACTAGTTCACTGTTATTTTTTATTCTGCTTTCGTTATGGAAAGTCTGTTTGTTAATCACCTGACCCTTGCCTGTTTCTTGATCCTGCATTGGATATTCATTTTGGATTTGGTCACTTGGAATAAAGTCTGCCTGCACTTACAAGTCTCTACTGCATGACACTCATAAGATAGCTGAATTATAATGCCTAGTCAGGCTTCAGACATAGATTTAAGAGAGAGAGAGAGAGAGAGAGAGTGTGTGTGTGTGTGTGTATATGTGTGTGAGAGAGAGAGGGAGACAGAGAGATCACTGATCACATGATCTTGCATTGGAAAGTTTTGCCATATAAACAAAAATAAAACATTCCTTACTTTGATTAATGTATCTTTACTGTAGTAACATCCACCCGAAAACAAGCTTAGAAACCCAATGAATTCATGTGAATTCACTGTTGTTCTTAGACATAAGCTAATCCTGATATGCACTGATAAGGGTTTGCCATGATTAAACCAGGAAGACACCAATGTGAAAATATTTTAGGGTATTTTAGACAGCTTGAAAAAACCCCGTATACCTTAAAGTTCTAGAAACACCCCTCACTGACACATGAGTACCTCTAAACCTTTGTAGACCCTTTAAATATTAATAAACATTAGAATGAGTGTTTGAAATGTAATTTGCCATTAAAACTAAACATGTCAGGACTACTACACTCTTGAACGATTGTCTTCCCATTTGATGTAAAATGTATTTTTTTTTTGTTGTTAATGAGGAAAATGCTTCAGGCTTTGTGGTTACATGTTAATTTCTTAACTCAGTGTAAATATTTCCATTATATTTCCATTAAATATTCCAGTGTTTCTTGTGGTGTAGTAGTAGTCACTTTTAATTTGTTTTTCTACATAGGTGATAAATTAATTAAGACTTCATAACTTAAAAGTACAATGCCACTACTCTTATCTTTGTACAGCGCTTATGTTTTTCCAAAAATACTTGAACGCTGATACTGAATCACCTGTTCTGTTCTGTTCTGTTCCCTTTTTTGCAATTATTACTTGGCCCTCTAGTGCAAGTTAACTGTCTCGAAGACTGTTTGATAATGATTATTGAGCCCACGATCTGTTTCTGTACTTCCTACATGTATCTAACAGTCGCTATTCAATAGATGGAAACAGTGTTATGGCATTCGAATCAGTTCACTGGCTCCTTAAACATCTTTATCCTTGAATTGGATTTTAACTCAGTTGTGAGGTCAGTTTTAATACAAATATTTACAAAATGCATACAAGTAGTTGTTCACAATGGTCATTCTAACAAGAAATTATATTCAAACAACAAAGAGAAAAGAATCACCCATATGTAACATGCAAAGAAGACTTTAATCATGTCATGTCTAATAGTTACACAACATATCAACAAATTATACACAAACACTCAAACATAATTTTCTATAAGCATAGCAAATATTTTTTCAAAAGTTTTTTTTTTTTTACACTTTAAGTTTAAAAAAAATAATAAAAAGCATTCCAAATCTGAACATTTAAGTCATGCTTGGCCATTCACTGAAAGAATTCCAGTAGAAAGGGAGGGGAATATCCACATCTACCTTTTTGCTGGTTACCTTTATGTACGGGTGCGTATGCTGAGAAGCTTTCTTTGAATATTCAATAATATTTTCAACGTTAGCTCGAAGGTGGTTCTCTAGGACTGAAATTGATTCACTAATCTGTGAGTTAAGGTTCTCCATGGAGATTTCATTGTAGACCTCTTGGACCTTTAATTTTGCTTTGTCTTTGTACTCAGCTGCATTTGTTTTTGCCAATTGAATCTGCTTTGCAAGTTCCTGCATTGCTGGTGTGTTGCTGGCCTCAGTGTAAATTCCCTTGAGATTATTAGAAAGCTCATCTAGTTTCTCTGCCTTTAAAGAGGTAATAAACTCCCCTGTCCTCTGGATGCAAAGTTTTACAAAGTCACTTATGTTCTGCAGCAGGTTCTCTAGCTTCAGACCTTCCCACTTCTTAATCGCTTGAATAATCCGATCCTGTGTGGACTTCACAGCAGACTTTAGATTCCTCAAAATATCTTTACCATTAACAATTACATTTGTAGTGGGTAGACTGAAATTAATTTCACTAACAAAGCTTGCAATGCTGTCAAATATAGTCTCCATAAGGCTGGTAAATCTACTTGCAGCTCTCCTGACCGCCATTGAAACAGATCGTCTCATCTTGTAGTACAACTCTTGACCAGTGAGCTTCTCTTCCAACCCTGGCAACTGAAACTTGGTCTCACTCAGGAACTTCATTACGGCATCCAACAGGACCCTGACATTGGACTCATAATGTCGAAGTAGTTCTTTGACATTGTTAGAAACCCGGGAGATCACATCCTGGAAGTTGATCTCTGGCATGCTCTTCATTGTTTTCTCCATCATTGCTTTACTCTGCTGGCTCAGGTGCTCAACTGAGTTCTGAATTGCATCAAATACCCTGGGGATGCTACTGTAAGCTCTGTCAATATTGTTTGCTATGGCATTCTTAAGCTTTAAAGCGGCACGATTAAGGTCAATGCCAAAATGAGCTTTGTGATATTTGTTGACAAAATTATAAAGAGCCGCTGTCATGTCAGGCAGCCTGACTTTAATCCCATTCACCACGTCAAAGAACCCATTAAGTTGCCAGCTAGTTTGAAGGTTTAGCCTTTCAGAGTTCTTGAGAGTAACTTTGAAACTCAGCAGGTCAGTGTCCTTGTCAGGAGATGACTGCATGAACAAAGAAAGAAGATATTTTTATTACAACAATCTTAACACTTACAAGTTCCCCTGATTTGACCTTTTAGATTAAGGTTTTATATAGTAAAATTCTGTTACTTTTCATGTAACCCTGATCACATCAAATCAAAATGGTAAAAGAATCCTAAACGATAACATATTATTATGCAAATGAAACTTTCTTACCACGGATCTGGTGAAGAGTTTTGCATAGTACTGAGATGGTGACTTCCTTGTTAACTGAAATCCAACAAAGCCAGCTGGGTAGGATACTGAAGATGTGATACCATTATTGTGGGAGGCATAGCGGAATTTCACATCAGCAAAAGTTTGGCTTGTTACATCAATGTCCAGTGTGTGTCTTGGGGGCCTGTGAAATAAAATCAGCATTTGATGATTTGGAGTTTTGCCAGGTAATACAATTTTTCTGAAGTAAGCCATAACACAGGTTTAACAATAAAGTTCAATGGAAATAATAATTATGCACAGTTACCTTGAGGCAGAAGGCTCCTCACGTTTAATTCTGCATGGAAAAAATAAGCAATAAAATACCATTAGTATCTGACTAACTCAGTTTCCTCCAATAAGGAAGACCAAATTCATAGCAAGTAGTAGAAGTTTTCTGTCTAATTTTGAACATCTAGAAAAAAAACCCCATGGAGACCAATATCCAATATTGTTCAAAATTCAGTTTAAAAACAAATTTGAGATTGGGAGATTAAAATGTCTCCTTTCAAATCTTTTCCAGTTGTTAGGGGATCTTGAGAGAGAAAGCTTTAAAGAATTAACAACACGAACTATGGCAGTTCCTAGAAGAGTTGACAATTTAAAATGATAGGCATGCTGCATTTTCCACATACACACATTATTACCTCAGATTCTGATGGAGATCATGCTTCCAGTTCACCTTTACATCATTGTGGGAGAAGGTGCATTTTCCATCCAGACTCATAGCTCCATTATCCAATAAGACACTGGCAACAGCTTAATAAAGAATGTGCAGAATAGTATTTAGTATGGTTAGAATATTACTTATTTAAGAAGTGGCTTGTCCACTGTATATATCAAAACATGCTATCGTTTATATCAAACAATCATTACCTTCCAGATCATATCCTAGGAAGGTCATGGTGGATGTGCATGAGGACTTCAGCGTGTAAACAAAACCTGGTTCCTTGTTCTCTACTTCTGCAGTCCATGTATTGTTGTAAATTGGAGAAGAAACTTTCACAGAAGTGGAGAGGGCACCAAAAGATGGAATAAATACACTGACAGGTAAGTGAAGTGATATCTCTGGGATCTCAATTTTCTGTTCTGGGATTGTTATAGCTGGCATCTCAAAATTACATATTGCTTTAATGGGGTCATCCAGGCTGATCGTGTGTTCACCAATGGTGAAAGATTTAGGCAGGGTAAATGGTGAGATTGTGATTTCATATTGAGGTATTTTCAGAAGCAGGAAAGACATTTTCTCCCTGATGTATTTTGTGTTGATTTCAAAGCTGGGAACTTTGACCTTTGGTAGTCCTGGCAAAGTTATATCAAAAGAATCCATGCTGATAGAATCTGGGATTTGCAGGTTTTGTAGATCTAAGGTAAAGGATGGCACTCGAAGAGTTGTAAGAGGCATGTCAAAAGTTGGAACAGTGATTACAGGTGGGATAGAAACAGAATCAAGCATGTCAACATTTTCAAGTCGCTGGTCCATTTCTCTCAAAATCTGTGGAATCTGCTTCATCCAATTGGGTACTGTTAGTGTGGTTTTTGGGATATTAAAAACGATTCCATTTTCAAATACTTTTGCAGGCAGTGAAAACAGTGTTCCATCCATGCTCTTGGTATATACCAAATGAGTAGCAACATTAAAGAATTGTAATTGGTCAGGGCTGGTGGCCTCATCAAACTTCATCACATCCCATAGAGTTTTCTGATAGATAGGCAGTCTGATAGACTTCAAAAATACAAGATGACCTTCAACAGATTCTGCAATCTCCATGCGTATCTCAGATTCATCGTTGGACAGCATCATATCACTTGAATGTTTAATTGATGCTAGTTGTTCCTTGCTACTCCAGATGAACTTCTGTTTGCCTGGGGTGACAGCTAGATCCACATTCTTCATTATATTTGCAAGACCAAGATTAGATGGCTGTGATATATCAATATTTAGACTAGCAGACAGTGTTGTCAGTGGAACAAACTCAATAGTTCCCTTTGCAGTGTGCTTTCCATTGGTTGAAAAAGAGGCAATATTCACCTCATTATTGTTTGTATAATTCACTGTGGCATAAACACGTCTAAGAGAAGCCTCAAGTTCAATGTTCTCAGTCATGTCCATGTTCCAGATTTTAGCCTTCTTATAATCAACATCGGAGGTTACAGCTGTTTTTAGAGTGAAACGTAGACCATTGGAATTTAGGTATACTATTGCATCATTGTCTAAAGATTCTGAAAAATGTCCCTTCTCCATTATTGTTCCATCTGTCTTTCCCCTCAATGAACTCTCCACAGAGAAATAGGATGAGAGTGCCTCAAGCACAAGATCATGTTGCATGTTTCCCTTCCCTTCACTTTTAAATGTTGGGAGAGTGTAAGTGTATTCAACCTTCATGTTTGAGGCAAGATTAGGCTTGGTCTTGGTATTCCCACGAAGCTGCTGATTTAATTCCATTGTAAAAACAGGCAGGTTGATTTTAATAACATTTGCTAGGGAAGCCTCTATACTCCTCTTGGTGAGACTGACACTGCTGTCATGAGTATATGCCGCATTTTTGTGCTCCAGTGACAGAGTTGTAGCCACTTTCAGACACCTCTTTCTAGTGATGCTGGTTGTACCATCAAGTTTGCCCTTAAGGAACTCAAACACCGAGGTGGAAGATGCTCCCAGTTTGACCACAATGTCAGACTGGTTGTAGAGGCCGCCATTAGAATTCACAGTAATCACTGGTGACTTGAATGAGAAGTCATAGGTCACATTTCCTAGAGCAGGTATCATGATGTTGTTCTGAATATTTGGTAATGTGAATGTAGGTAGCGTCAGCTCCCTGAGGGTCTCAGGCACATACAAGACTGGCAGTTCTAGAGATGGAAGTACAAGAGTATAGGAGGGCACTGAAAAACCCATCATAGGAACTTTGAAACTAGGTGTGCTAACCTCTTTGGGGATGAAATAGCTGAATGCAGGCAGTTCAGCTCTAAAGGCTGATACTTCAATATTTAACAGAGGTACAGTGTATCCAGGGACAGTGAAATACCTTGGGGGCTGTTTGGTTGTGTCAATATTGAGTTTTTCAAACTGGGTCCTGGCTTGGTTATAAGAATTTGTTAAGGCATCAAAGACTTTGTCCCGTCCAAGTTCAAAATGTACTCCTAAGATTTTAGCATTTTCATTAATAGATTTATAGATGGGTTCAAGATCTAGGTTAAACGTGTGTTTGTCCATGTTTTTTTGATACTGGAGCTTAAAATCAATGTCAAATGTTTGACGAGGTGTGGTCAGTAGGTCTTTCAGGCCAAAATCCTTCCACAAAGAAAAGTCTTTGATCATGGGTGTTTTAATGCCAAAGCATGGCAGTGTCATCTCTGGAATAGTTAGTGGGACTGTCAAAAAGTCAAGATTAGCCTCACCACCCACTGACACATAGATTCCTGCGTCATTTTCACGGTTATCTAAAGTGAAGTTGTGGTTATATTTGTACTGATTAAATCGAGTTAGACCCTCCCAACATATATGTTGCTTTTCAGAATTCAAAATGATCTTATAATCTTGCTTGAGATCAATCTTTCCAGTTAGTTTAAGGGGCAAGACTATTTTAGAGTTTCCTTGATTTTTGCAGTCAAGAGTGATCTCAAATGGTTGAGCCAAAAATTCACAAGAATTTGATAGGGTTCCACTGACTCTTCCAGTCAGTTCTGCATTGTGTGAGGCAGTTAGTTCAATTCTGAGACCCTCCATTTGGGCTTTCCCTGTCACTCTCATTACACTTTTCTTCATGAAGGGAGTCTCTGTCTCAGCAGTGACATCAATGATAGTATGACTCAGGATGACAGATTCAGCGTTGACTGATTGTTTTGCTATCAGGATTTTGCTGTTTGTCTCACCATCAAAGGTTAGCTTTGCAGTACCTGAATTGACACTAAATTCCAGATTGCTCTTGTGGATGCCTTCATCAGCATAGTCCTGGATTGACCACTTCCCATTTCCCACATTTTTGCAATTCACAGAGATGGTTCCAGATTCAAGGCGAGCCTCAGCGTTTTTCGTAATTGTGGCCTGACTTGAGATTTTCATTGAGGGTATGTTTATGTCATGGTTGTAGTTTGTGTTCATATTCACAGATATTCCATTCTTTAGGACGACTCCTACATTGTTTGTTAAGTCAGCTTTGTATATTTGAGTTGTAGCCTTAGCATCTGTCTTCGCTGTTGCCTCAGCTGAAGGGCCGCTGAAAATAAGTGAACCTTCATGACTGATAGTAAAAGCCATGTGGCTGGCATTTATGGTCTCACTAATCACCATTTTCTTCATGTTAGGGGCTTCAATTTGAAGCATTGCATCCAAAGAGTAACCAAGAACTTCTAGAGTTGACTTTACCTTTGAAGTCAGAGTAGCTTTGAACTGTGGCTCTAAGCTTGTAGTTGTTGTATTCTGAATTGCTGCCGCTGTCATTATTGTGTAGTGTGGGGAATTTAATTGGAATTCTCCATACAGCTTCCCAAAAGCAGGCACACATGGTTCTAGTAGAATATGAGGCAGCTTGATGTCAGGAATAGGCAACATGGTGATCTCAAAATTCTCCAGATTTAATTTTGGTATATTTATTTCTGGGAACTTTAACTCTACAAGTCTGATCTCTGGGAGAGTGAAGTCAGGCAGGTAATACCAGTAAAGTGCTCTTAAGTCACCAAATGTGGCCTCGGGATCCAGCTCTGGAATTTCAAATGCTCTGATTTGGTCAATGAATTCAATTATCTTCTGTTTAATTTCCTCAAAGTTAATGGAGACAGATGGAACATGGACAAAATCCAGAACTGTGAATGCAGGTATTGTTATCACAGATGGAATGTTCATATCTTGAAGCCTAGACAGATTTATGTCAAAAGCAGGAACGTGAAGTGTAGTGAATGGAATTGTAAAATCCAGTATTTCAATTTTTGCCATTTTCAGAAAACTGAGAACTTCTTCCATAGCTTGTTGAATCTGAGTAAGTATTTCTTGTTCACCAGATAACTTGCGTATAATCTCAATCAAGTTATGTAATTGTGATGAGACGTAGGCAAGCATATTGTTATAGGATTCACTTGCTCTTTCCAGGTAAACAAGGATTTCCTCTTTTATGTCCATGTCATGGATTCTCTGTCTCATATCTTCAAGGGTGTCCTGAATCTTCAGTTTAATATCCTTGTAAGCGGTTCTGTCTATTACACCTTTAATCATCCTATAAAGCTCAGCTACCTTAGTGTTTTTCAGTTGCTCTAAATACTTGACAGTAGAGGCATGCGTCTCTCTTAGAAAGTCCCTGGATGCCTGTATTTTCTGTGGGATTTCATAGAGCATTATTTGTTCATTGATATAATTAATTAATTTACTGATATTCTCATTGGCTTCATTGACAAATTCGTTGTAATCAAAAGTCTTGAGATTCCTAACAATCATTTGGATATAATTATTTAACTCATCAATGTTTCGCTTAATGTCAACTAATTTCAGTTCACTCATAATAGCATGAAGTAGTTCAATGATCTTGTCTGAAAAATATTCAAATGGAATAGACTTTAAAGTCTCTACCATTGCCTCAACAGTCTTGTGGATTTTGTACTGCTGGATAAGAGTGGTTGCCTGTTCTATGAAGAGTTCCATCTTCTTTTCAATTTCATATCTCTGAAACAGCTCACCTATTTTCGAGTAAACATAATTCATTTTTTCCACAAGTTCATATTCCTCAATCCAGTTTACAATGACATCCTTTATGGAATCAATCACTTCTTTAATGTCTTCAGCTGGGATGTGATCAGACAGCTGATTCACATACTGCTCCAAATCAAACGAGCTTATATAGTTTATCACATCCTGAACAAACTTTGTAATGTCAAAGGCCTCTATTGCTTGCTTCAGTTCACTCAATTTTGTTTGAAGTTTTGCTCTAATATCATACTTGGCATCAAGCTTTCTCAACCAATTCATGCTGCTGTCCTGCAACTTTTGCAGATCAATCTGACTAATTACATCTTCAAAGGCATTAATGACTTTAAGGATTGTACTAGTAATGCTGTATCTTTCATCAAATGTTTTGAGCTCATTGCCAATTTTTTCCAGAATTTTTGTCCATGATCCACTGTCAATAAAATCTTTTATTTGGGCCTTAATATCTCTTATTTTGATAGCAAAATCAATTAAGGTTTTTTCCAAAGCAATCTTAAGCTTTTCCATAGATGCTTCTAAATCATCCAAGGTAACAGCATAGTCTTGTGCTAAAGAAACCACCTTATCCTTGGCTATGTTTAATTTGTTCTCTAGATCAAGTTCCTCCATGAAGTAACGAACATTTTCTGGAACTTTGTCCAAGTTCTCTCTGAACTGCCTGACCAAATCATTGATATCCAAGCCATTGAGGTACTGCTGAAGGGATTCAAGAATATTCACAGTTGTGATTTTCATTTTCTCAAAGGCGACAGGAAGGCTTTCGATGAAAGGCAAATCAATGATGTGACAGTCACTGTTTTTATCATACTTGAGGAAACCAGAGATGCTGAATTCCTGGGTGTCCAAAGAATTGTCACTTGATTCTCCATACAAGAGATTTGTGTGGAGCACACTAGAGAGCTGAACTCCCATATCTGCTTCTTTGTTGTAAATACTGATGTCTTGATTGTATGCATGGTTATTTAACTTAGACTTGAATTTCCACAAGATGGACTGCTCATTGGGTATCAACAAGCCATCGAATTTGTTTTCAATGTGAGTTTCTGCTGAATTCCCATTTGGTAACATATGTGTGGCAGAGGCTCTCCAGTCATGGGACTTAGCAATTGCAAAAGGTTCTGCTTTTAAGAGGAACTTGCTATAGAGTTGCCCAGTGTGCTTACCATACAAATTCACTGAACCATCAATATTCAAAATGCCATCAACAGTAAGGCTAAATGGCATTGCCATTGTACGGATGACATTCTCAAGGCGCAAAGATCTGGAATTTAAGCGGGTCTCACTTTTAAAAACAGAGGACAGTCCAGCAAATTCCAGTTCAGCGTTCTGGCGGATCTGGGATTCCAGAACTTCTCCAGTTGAGTCACATTTTATTGAACCACTCAAGTCAGAAAAATTGATTCCACAAGTGGTCCTAATGGTATCTTCCTTATATTTGCCAGTAATGCTTCCAGTTGCCTCTAACTTAAAAGGTTCCAACTTCAGAGAGCCGTCATTGCTGAGGGTGATGTCAAACATCTCAACTTTACTGTTTGAGAGCACAGATGTAACAAATGGCCTCATGTTAACCTTGATATCATGGTTGTATGATGCACCATCACAGATGAAATTGTCTGTTTGGGAGTGGAATGCCAGGGTCCATAGAGTTACAGTCAGGGTATGAGTGCTTTCAGTCTTCATTTTCTGTAAGGTGCCTGTCATAGTGTTGGAGACAGTCAGGCCCTTCTCATTCAGAGCCAAATTCATTGTGTTTCTTGCATGACCCTCAAAAGCACTGCCTTTAAAAATGCTGTTTAAGTTAACTTCAGTCTTAGAGATCTTGCCATTTACAATGAACTCGGCCGTATTGTCCTGACCTAACGCTTTAGTCATAAGAGACAAGGAGGCACCATCAGTTCCATCAATACCAGCATTTAAGACATTCTCAAATGTCATTGAGCTACACTGAAAGGTTGTTGTACAACTTGTGGCCAAGCCATTCACTCCAAAAGTAAATGTACCTTTGTGTGTTCCATGGCTATTTTCAAAGTTTAGGGAACCATCCAAGTTCACTTCAAGTCCTTTGTCATTCAGAGATCCCATGAGCACGGAGTATGCTCGATTTGCTGCATCATCAGCGTGGGTCTCAAATCTGAAGCTGGCTTCTTCCTTTGTCATATGTAGGTCAGTCTGAATTTTAAGTGCTTTGTCCAGTGCTCTAACACTAGCAGCTGACTTCAAAGACAATTGTCCATCTTTGTACTTCACTTCAGCTGTATGCTTCAGAGCATCCTGTTGTGCACTTGTTTTGGACACAATGGATAGCTCTTTATTGCGATATTCTCCCTTGGTCACAGTTTGACCCTGGATGACTGAGGAGTCAAATCTCAAGACAGACTCTCCCATTCCTTCTTCTTTGAGGAGATTAATGGTGTAGGATTGGGTATATGTGGTGTTGGCATACAGGGGTCCTATTTTGAAGACTCCATCCACATTTCCGTCTACAGTGATCTCATGGTCTGTGGTAGATGACTGAGCAGAATAATACAGGGAGGTTTCTAGTCCAAATGGGCTTGTTGCTTCAAGCTTGTAAATTGCCCTGCATTTGTCATAAACAGTCATGCTTTCAAGAACACTGAAGCTAGCATCAAGGAAACTGTGGTTCAAGGAGCCATTCACAAGGAACTTAAAGGTGTCATCAAAAGTGCCAGAAACCAGAGCTGTACCTTGATGAAGAAAAAAGGAACATTTTAATCAACATTCTTATTATGTTTTAAGATACTCTACTTACTGAGCATTAAGTATGTTTTCAAAAGTATTTTCAGGCGAGAATATAATTATAACTTAACAACTAAATAATTATAATACCTTCGACTTTATATGAAAGAGGTGTCACAGGACTGGTGGCCATAACTTTGTATTTAGCAATGTAGCTGGGAACATCATCAGTGTAATTTCCCCCTTGGAATGAGCCTTCCCAGTCATAGAAGTTGCTGTTCATTTTAGCAGAAACCTCTCCCATGCCAATCAAGGGCAATGAGAAGTCCAAGCTCTGAGGGATTGTGAAGGAGGGGATTCTGTACTTAGTTTCAGGCACATCTAGCTCAAGGCATGGCACATTAATAGGGGGGAGTGTTAACACAGAGGGGATGTTTAACTCTGCAGAGGATTTCCCGCCAAGAGGAAGAGGCAGTGAGAAGAATATTTTGCCCTTGTTGAACTGGTACCGGAACAGTGCATCACTAAAAGAAACAAAACAATGAGACACAAATACTTTAAAATAAAGTTGAAAAGAGTTAATATTAGTTATATTCAATGACCAAGTAATGTAAAATATACCAGAATTTGGGATTTATCTTGGGAATTTTTGTGCTATTTGTGATGTAATAAAATGATAAATGACTCACGATTTGAAATACAGATTCTCTGGTATTGAGGGCAACATGAGTTCTGGGACATATCTTTTGCTCCTTAGATTCCTCACATATGGAATGTCTCCTCCAAATTTCTCAAGCCAAATGTTACCTGCCTGAAGATACAGAAAAGAATTGTTAAGGTCTAAAAAGCTCTAAAAAGTCCAAATATATAGAATTACGTATATTACATTAATATATTACTTTTTCTTGTTTCTGTAAAATATTTTTCACATGAAGTCACAATCAAGATTTCTCAATAAAATGATCAAGCATTTCAACTGTCAAAAGTCTAATCAGATCATTGTCTTAAAATAAATGAGGTAAAGTCTTAAAACTCCTACCTCGATTCCTTTTGAAACAATATGTCGAAGTTTCATATCAGTTTTGGCCACCTTTTTATCAAGGATGTCATCAATTAACATTTGTAGCTGGTTACGGTAGTTTTCAATGTCTGGGATGAGTTTTGTAACCTCAGAATTCACATCTGACTTAATCTCCAGCTCAATCTTGTTCTCATCTGTGAAACACAGTGCATCATGCACAATGAATCAAAAAATACATCCTGCAATTCTCATGTGTAAATAGAAAAACCATATGGGATAATAATACCATATCTAAGAATGACTTTCTGCCGCGATGAAGCCTCTGGGACGTTAAAAGCCGTTTCAAATTGTAAAACAAGGCCATTCACTTTCTTTAGACTGGCAGTGGCAGAAGCATCCAGCTGTAGAGCAGGGACAGCCATCTCTAGTTCTAGCATACCATCTTCCATAGACTCTAGTCTGCTCGTAGACACAAATTCACATCCCTTAAATTATGACTCTGACTCATAGTAACAATTCGATTAAGTACTTATTAATAGAATTATTAGTAGAATTAGTAGTATCTAGTGGTCATATTTCATCAAAACAGCAGCTGACCATATTATAATCAGACCGAAAGCAGCAAAATTCATTTAAGATATATAGCCTAAAAAAGTAGAATTTAGTGGTATTAGTACAATTTGAAATGATAGTAGCCTACAACGTACCTGGCACGTCCAACCAATGACAGTTGGAGATTCTTTCTGTTGCTTATATCAATTGTAATACCATGCATCTTTTTCCCTTTTCCAGTGTTATCCATGACTGCCAGCTTAATACCAGCCTCAACATCAAAGTCTGGTATTTGAAGCTCACTGGTAAAGATTTTCTTGTTACGGTTATATTTCAAAGTGGCAGTAGCCACTGAAGGTGTGGTGCCTAAAGGAGGAAGAGGAATTGTATTTAGGTATTATTTTAGTATACAAAGAATGTGGATTACTAATCACTCCCCTGATGTTTCAAGATTTTCTACCTCCTTCCACATCCAACCCAGATCATGAAGAGTATAATAATTAGCTGATGATCCCAGTCAGATGTGCAGTGAACAATGAGCACTTGCAAACATTAGTAAAACATTTTGGATTACTTACCCTCAGCCTTAAGAGAAACAACCAGTGAGTCAACCTTATGGCGACCTTCTTTGCCTTCCTTCAGGACTTCATAAGAGACAGTTGCAGTGTATTCTGATACATCCCCAGTGGGCTGAAGCTCCATAGCAAACCTGAGAAGAAATGGTTAATTCAGAGAAACCTATTAGAAGGCCAGTGTTTTCCCCACATAGGTGATACTTGGTGAAATTAATATTCGCCCAAGTATATTTTGTTGTATTGATTAATCCTCTGCAAAATGTGTTCTGTTCCCCACATGGGGCTCTCATGAACAAAGCCCAGTTACAATATTAATGATGATTTAATCAGAGTCAGAGCATGTGTTGCTGTACAGGACTGCAGCTTCTACATTACGCTCAAACACTTTAATGCACAGTAGTCATGCATTTTAAGTGTCATAAAGTGGCCAATAAAGGTAATTTAAATCAATATTTAATTGCCAGTGATTTGGCGTAATCTGGAGTGATCATATACCGAGAAATTCTATGGAACACTGGAGGTTTAATGAACATTAATGAACCTAGAACACCTTTACTTGATGCAAAAAATTCACAAGAACAATGGAAAAATAAGTGTCTTGATAAAAACAATGCTGAAATAGTAACCCCAATAACTTTGTCAATGTTATTTTGATGTGAAATTGTAATTGCAGTCACCAATGAGAGTCAATATATATATATATGTGTGTGTGTGTGTGTGTGTGTGTGTGTGTGTGTGTTGACAGCCTACTTACCTACTTTCTCCAGTTAGGGGGTAGTAGGGGGAATGGGCAGAGTTGCTATTGTAGTAGTTTAGTATGGTGCAGTACTTCATTCCAGGGAAGATGGGGCTGCATTGTGTGGAGTCAGTTTTGTCTTCCTCATTGGGAGACACTTTCTTGGCCATAGTGGAAGTGATTGAAAAGAGCTCATTGCTGTTTTTAAAGGACATAATATAAATATGATAAATTCAACATAAACTGTTAAAGTGAAAACTTATATACTTTATTTAATCTGCATTGTAAACTACATCTTTATGCTATTAAGATCATTTTATGTTCATTTTTCCTAGTCATAACTGTATATCACAGATAGAACAAGGCCATTCACGTTCTTTAGACTGACAGAAGCAGAAGCATCCAGCTGTAGAGCAGGAACAGCCATCTCTAGTTCTAGCATACCATCTTCCATAGACTTCACAGACTTTCCTAAGCTATTAGCAATTCTGAATCTCTGAGCTAGACACATTATCTCTCTTTTTTTAAATGGGTTAAAAATTAAATCCGTAATTCCTCTCCATATGTTACTCTCTCCTTTACACTCAATATAACGCTAGTTAATTTTCAAAAGCCAACCAGTGTGATTTTGCCAAAATTACTAAGTTACTAAAACATTATCGTTTCTACCTAGACATTTTTGGATTGCACTAAATATGATATACACTCAGCTCCAGAAATACTGGCCCCCTTGGTAAAGATGGGCATAAAAGGTTCTGAAAAATGCCTTTGTGGTCAGTTAGCTTAATCTCACACTGAAAGAAATCTAATTCATTTAATTTAAGTATACTCTTAGGGATTCAACCATGACTTCCTGTTTCACTGGGGGATAAATATGAGGTGACACAGAGGCCAAATTCTCTTAGTCATTCATCAAAATGTGGAATTAGAGAATCAGAGAATAGTGATTTTTTGCCAGACTAAGCTAATTTACAAAGACATTTATTCCTTACCTTTCTTACCCATCTTACCGAAGGCTTTATTAGGAAAAGACATTTTGGGGTTCTAGATTTAACCGTTTTTAATGTGCTAACCATCAGTGGTATTAGGGCACAGCATTTTTGGATTTTTGGAAATAAATCTTCATCACTAAGTTCATGCATGTGCCTTCTTATTGCACCATGAATCATCAAAAGAATGCATGCTTTTGGGAAAGCAAATGCCACTGTTGTAAATATTATGTATTTTTTAAATCCTACCTGATGCTTAGCAGTTGGGTGTTCTCCTTTGTTACAGGGATAGAAAGCTTGACTTGGTTGGCACTCATTGTGATTTTGGATTCCAGGCCACTCTCATGGTATATGTTTGTGTGCATTCTAATACCAGAATCTATAAATTTTGGGAAATAGATGCCCATCTGGGTAACAAACTCCACTCCCATCGACGGCTTGAATGCGAGTTGTTGCTGTCAATAATGACAGAAAATGTTACAATTAAAAGATGCTCCATTTTGTGTGCAACACCCGTATTTTGACAACATTCCCAAGCACCAACTAAAATAATACCAAACTATATATTCTGCCACTGACTAGTGTTTTTTGTCATAATTATTACATATAACTCCTTTGCTGTCATCATTATATACACAGTAGAATTAATCACAGGAAGTTATTACAATAGTATGCTACTAAACTTTTAACTGACCAAATGCTAAGTATAGAGTCATTTAGTCTTTAGATTAAGTTCAGCTGTGTATTGAGACTCAAGAAGTTTACCATGCCACGTGTAAACTTCAGGCCTCCGGCTGCACCAGGGGCAAAAATTCCAGCCAAAGAGAACTTCAGAGGGAAACCAGAACCTGTGGGTAGGGTGAAGGCTTCATCCAGGAACATGTAGTGGGCAAAAACCTCATTATCTGTTGCAGATAACAGTTTCTGCAGAAACTGCAAACATGAGAGAGGTGTAAGGTTAGTTTTTAGATATGACTTAGGAATACTTTTATAGTGTACCAGCTGGTGCAGCGGTATAATATTTTCAGTAGTCTAATTGTACATACTTGTGATAGAATGTCACTGAAGAAAATATTTGTGTACGTCATCATATTTTCAAGAATGCCAGTGAGATCGCTTGTCTTCATGTATCCCAATTCTGTTCCCATAAACTGGAGGTAGGCCATGGCTTTAGGGGCATCTTTGTTTTCTTTAAGGGATCTGAGGCCTTGTCTGAAGTTGTCAATGTTGTTTTTAATCTGCTCCAAAATGTTCTGGGAGATCTGTAGGGACACTAGTCTGTAAAATCTATTTCAATTTTCAAAATTAAAATATTCCACTATACAATATGTTCCTTGTTCCTATTATACCTCTCGCTTCATCCTGCTGCCTTTTAAGGGAGCAATCCATTTCTCCAGAACCTTGCTTATTTGGGGTGGAACCTGGTCATTTGCCCAGTACATAGCCTTGGAGATGGTATCAGGAAAGAATCCATTTTCACCAAACAGGGCCTCAATGGTTGGCTCTAAACCTTCACCTTCCAGACCAATCTGAAAAAAAAAAAAAAAACAGGATGGCATTTAATTAAGGATATTAAAGACCAAATATATAGTGATATTATGTGACATTATTAGATATAAAAAACTACCTCCAGTAACTCCACGTTGAAAGTATCGAGGGTGGTTGCCAATGTGACTTCTCTGGGCATATAATTGGCAGAGTCAAAGATGACATTGCTCTCTACAGAGCCAGTCCATGGCACCTTAATCTTGTAATTATGAGAAAACTTTGTGAAATCCATAGGAGATACGTCCTCATCACTCTCCAAGGCTTTTTTAATGTAATCCTTTGAACTGTATGACATGAAGAGAAAACAGAGGTGTGAATATAGACTGGTGTCTTTATCAAAGTTGATTTTTTCTTATTTAGCATTTGGCTAAATATATAAATTTTAACATTTAAATATTTTAACTGAAGAATAACAGATAAGAACAATATTTTTAGCAATACCTTATACCAAACACCAGAAATATCAAGAAAAACTAGAAAACATCTTACTGTAGTTGTAATGCATGTCTGTCTAAAACATAAACTATATGATTATATCATAAAATATAATAGGATATATAGGCTTTTCAAACATACGTCTGGAGATTTGGATCTTCTGTGTCCAAGAGGTTGGTGATGTGAGACACAACAAAGCTCTTGACCTGCAGATCCTTCTCATCTTTCAGTGTCTTCAACACCTCCTCTACTACATCAGGGTTCCTCATTAACATTAAATATGCAGCAATACGTTTCTGGGCAGGTGCTTCAGTGTCCTGGTACTGCTGTAACAGGGCGCTAGTCACCTGGAAGCCAAGAAGAAAAAAAAAAAAGATTAAAACAAAGACACTGAAATCATGATATAATAGGAATATTTTGCAAATGAAACAACAATGAAAAAGAAAATGTTCATGAAACAATTGTATTGTTTAGTTTAAATTAGTATTGTTTCAGAAATAAAAGTTTGGTTATAGATTTGACTTACGTCAGAGTCAAGTTCCATCAGTCTGAAAGCATGGATGGCTGATTTTTGTACTGACAAAGAAGCATCCTGCTGGCGCATACAGCTTAAGAGAGTGGATTTTAGAGATGAAAAGCCCTCCATATATTTCCCCATGACACCAATGACCTGCAAAACAATCCTGTTTATTCTCAGTAATTCTCAGTGATTATATATCTATAGTTATCTAACTTAGCTATGATTATCTAAATGATATTTCTGCCAAGAAATGCAAGATAAAATACTGTGTGTACCCTCAGTGTGAGAAAGGTTTTGTCCTCATCTCCTGAGCAGTCACCCAGCATAAACTCCATGAACTCCGCTACCTCTTTCACCTCAGGAATATTAATTGCCTGATTTTTGGAGAATCTATAAAAACCACACATTTAAACATGTTCAGTAAGAAATTAAAATAATTGTACCTAGTAATTTATCTTCCAAGTCTACACATTAAATAAGCCTACATGAGGAAACTGGAAGCTAAAAAAAAAAACACTCACTTTTTCACTGTGTTAGCAAGGGCATACATGATGGGCTTGCTCTGGCGGTGCTGGGCCATGCTAAGCATGTCTCTAAGGCGCTGTGGACTGGCTTGTGGCAGAAGACTCAAGGCATACATTATGGCATCTACCTCCCAAGCCGGTTCATCGATACCTCTCAGGACCTGCAGAATGGCACTGGTGCATTCACTGGTTCCACACTGGAGCAGAGCTTGCCAGGTCAGCCATTTGGAAATCTCAATCATCTTGTCAACGGACGAAGACAAGGTCTCATTCTTCATTCCACGGATCTGTGAAACAAGTTTATGGAATAGACGTGCCCTCTCCTGGTTTCTTCCAGAGCGAGGCAGGCCATTGAGGGTTTTCATCAAGTTAACAATGTCCTCCTCGGTCTCAATAAAAGATGTGCCTTCCACTTCTTCTTGGAAAAGTGTTTTCTCAGATGTGCCTGTTCAAAAAGAAAAGAGAGGAACCCTTATTACAACTCTCTTAGAAAAGGGGTTCTTTCAGTAGTTCGGGGTTCTTAGCTTCCTAAAGAGGTTCTACGTGGAACATTCTCTGATAGGGAAACACCATTCTGTACAGAACGATTAAGGGCTTCCACCAGGTGGACAAACTAGAACACTCAATCTTAGATATACAGTGACGAATTACTAAGACAGCCACTATAAGACCACCAGTCTATGGAACTGTACTGGTGGATGGAACACCATTCTACCAAAAGATATTCCTTCACAAATTCCTGATGGTGGTGGAGAGCACTGTCTAACATGTCAATCCAAAATCTCCCGTTGGTGTTCAATTTGGTTGAACTCTGGTGACTGAAGGTCACAGCATATAATTTCCATCATTTTCATCCTCATCAAACCATTAAGTGAGTCATTGTGTTCTGTGGATGGGGACATTGTCTTGCCTTCAACATTCTTCCCTCTAAGGCAGAGGTGTTCAAACTGCAGGTGGGGCACAAATAAATATTTGAATGTCCATTTTAGACCTGCCAACCTTTATGCATTTTGCATAGGAGCTTTGCATTTTAACAACAGATTGCAAAGATACACCAAAAAGATACACCAAAAATGGGGCTCATGGGGGAAAAGTTTGAATACACTTGCTATAAGGGGACAACCAGACACAAACCATGCCAGCAAAATGCCTTTAAATGTTTCCTTTAAATTGTCGCACATCTATAGTTATGTGATTATGTGATATACTGAGACTTTTTTCCTTGGAGGTTACATACCGTCTGTGTTGAAATATCTGTTGTTAATCTTCACTGACTCTTGCAGAACCAGACTCTGTTTCACCTCAGAAGAAATACCGTACTGGCCCCTAAAGAAAATGCTAGAATTAAGCTGGAGTTTTCTTATTAAATATGATGCTTTTATTATTCAGCAATTGAATAAAGTTTAATGTATGATAGACAGAAACAGCAAAATAAAGATAAAATACACTAGGTATTGAAATACAAGAAAGAGTATCTGTGGAATTATAATGGAGCAAAACCTGCATACAGGCTGCTGCTGTGGAAGATTTAAATAAATCTATGTTGCACATAGAGTAGAGTTTGATCAAAACAGAGGCATGTCTCAGTTAGGCTGACTCTGATTTTAATTTTTAAGTTTAAGGTTAATTTTTGTTTTGTTTTTCTTGCAAATATTGTGGCTTGCACACGTATTCAACCCTTTGGACTTTTCCACATATTTTAGTGTTACAAGGTAGAACTGAAATAGACCTAACTGGGATGTCATGTCATGAATCAATACAAAATAGCCCATAATAATTGAGTGTTAGGAAAAATCAATATAGGTTGCAAGACTGTTTACAAATAAAAATTGTGAAAATTTGTGATTGCAGAAGTAGTTATACCCTTTGTTGTGAAACCCATAAATTAGTTCTGGTGCAACCAGCTGCCATCAGAAGTCACATAATTAGTTCATAATTAATCCACCTGTGTGTGTTTATTTGGCAATAATTTTGTGAACTATATTGATTTTCCTCCCAATTCAATCTCATGGTCTGTCTTGTGTAGGTTCATGACATAAAATCCCAATTAAGTCTATTTTAGGTACAGTGGGGTGAATACATTTGCAAGGCACTGTAACAACTCAAGAACCAAGCAGCATTTAGTCTAGGATTTAGTGAATTTACTGTACACTACTGCATTACTCCTATGCATTACTCCTACGAGAAAAGCACAAATGAAACAAAAAAATAGGCATAATTAATTAACTGGAGAACAAAATAACAAATCAAGAATATGAAAAAGAGTACAGCTTCAATTTCATGACTTTGATTATGGCCAATTCATGTAGGTATTACCCATATTGGTACATTACGATAAATTTTCTGTGAACACAAATTAACATAATAATCACATTGAGGCCAGTCACCTCAATGTATTCACAATACATTCAGATACTTTTAGATGTTTGATTGAGTTCTTTTCTATAGCACTGGATTAATCTAAAGTGCATTTTGTATTGTCTCTTGCTTTTATGCTCTCTGTAACTACTGAAACAACATTTAAGAATATAATATTGCTGGGAAGATGCACTGGTACTTATTACTCACTCATGAGAGAACGGAATGAAGAGGTGTTTCTCTGTGCATTGGGCCTCTGTCATGTGCTTCTTCCTGTTGTCAAACTGATAGTTGCAGGTTTGGGTGCTAGTGATGAACTTGCTGAGAAGTCCATTCTGTAAAAAAAATGTTGTTGAGCAGGCTTTTATGTACAGTAAACATCTTTAAACATCTTTCTTTATTTAAAAAAACACGTTATCCATCAGTAACGTTCTATCTTACCAGGTCAAGTAGAAGGGATAAAGGACTGGTGGGGAGGTTGTGAGGATAAAAGTGACTGCATGTTGACAAATCCCTGACCACAGTGACATCAGTGTCAATATCGTTCCTCAAGTTGACAGTGAGGTCAGTTGGACACCTACCATGTATGGTAGTCTTTAAAACAAAGGAATAATGAGACATTCATGAAATAATGGCACAGTAATGACCACATAATAACATAGGCATGGGCATTCTTATAGGTATATCCTTATTTGTAATGTATTGTAAATATGCCACTTATGCACTTCTGGTTAGATGCTAACTGCATTTCATTTGCTTAGTACATGTACTTTGAACAATGACAATAAAGTTGAATCTAATCTAATCTAATTCCATGACAACATGACTGAAATGTCCTAAACAATCTTACCATTATTCTATTGTGCTCCTCCTCAATGACGGGCACTAAGAGAGCCGAGATGATTCCTTTCTTTATGTTCACTATATTCTCAGGTTCGTCCTTTTCAGGATAGATGGAAACTTTGACCACCTGCTCCACCACAAAACTCAAGGGACTCCTAAATACACCAGAAATTCACTCCAATTAGTAAACAGTCCACATTAGTAAGAATACATTCTCCTTCACGCTTTCTAGTCATCCTTTGACAGTGTTTGAAACCTTAGAATGATTGCATTCACCTCTCCATGGCTGCCTTGAAGGACTCAGTTCCAGGAGCTGATGTGTAGACTGGCTGGCCCTGAGCATCGATGTCAGTCACTTCACTCAGTGCACACTCAGTGGTGCGCAGGACAAATTTGCATGTCTGAGGAACCTCAAGTTCTACCTAGATGAGGAAACAGGTGAAAAATAGAGAATTAGGAATGCCACCCCAATGACATTAAATATATTATGAACATATTTTGTGACTAGGGTCTTCCTCAGTGATAAAGTCTTCAAGAATAGTACACAAGTACAGTTATCTAGAGTTACTCTTAAATTACAACAAACAGCTCAGATACTGACAAACACACCACTATACCATAATGCATATTTATTTCTAAGATGTGGAAACTAAATGTTATTTAGTTTCTAAGTTTAGTTACTATATATTCTTTTGTATTTTCTATCTAATTTCTTTTAGAAATGTTTGAAAAATTTAAGTTTCCATACCGTACATTATAACATTTTTCATACCTTACAGGATATTCTGGGCCCATTCTTGGTGTCAGCTGTTCCAGGCACTCCATTTGTGCTCTCAGCTGTGTACTGATAAACATATTTTCTGAAGTTCCTAAATCGTGTTGCCACTAGACATCAAAAATAATGGCAAAAAAATAGTCAGTTAAACCATTTGTACATTATTATTATTATTATTATTATTATTATTATTTGCTGATCAAGAAGATACAACAGCACAACGTATGTTTTATGCACACAGATCAAGTCATTAGTAACTTCATGTGATGTGTTTATGGGTTGTTTTGAGCCACTTCATAAACAGTTCCAAATCAGCATTTTGACCTGAGAACTTTGAACTGTTCCCTGACAGAGTGGCACCTCTGTGAGTCAACACATTCATCAATACACTGTACTCATAAACAACAGAGTACAAAGGTTAAGTGTTGATATCTTTTCAGTTTACATGAACAAAATCAATCCAAACTAAAATACCAAAGTCTGACTGGGACTGGTTTCATATGGAGACAGCATTTGACAAAAACATTATATATATATAAAACATTAACATTATTTTAGTGGATAACTTACATGGGCATAATGATTCTTCTCCTGCCACTTCACCAGTCACTTGAGTGCTTGACTCTGGGCAAGGAAAATTAAAAATATATATTGGAATCAGAACAACTCAACTCAACTCAACTTCAAAAATAGTTAATATAGTTAATTAAATTCCAGTTGCTGTCTTCCAATTAGATTACATTTATAACTGTTCACTGATTTGATCAAGTAAAAACATAACACAGCTCTAACCTAACACCAGACACCAAGGTAAGAGAAAATGTCTAGCAGGGGTGTAAGTAATGAAATCGTAAATAGTTGCTTTTGAAATTATGTCATATAGGTATAAATGTAATCTTTTTCCAGGTATGGTGCATCCCCCTGAAAATATGCTAGAAGATTAATCTAATTTTAAACAAGCATATATAAGAGAACATTCTACTTTAGTGTTGTTTTCATTAACAGATGAAGGCTAAGAATGCTTAAGAATTTATTTATATGTCACTTATAGTCAATACAGTGTGAAGTTGTAAGCATTGTCATATACTGAAAGTATATTGTCATATACTGAAAACCGATATTGGTATTTGTGGTATATTTGTATATAATGTTACTTTTCTTTACTGTTCCACCCCTGAATTTTGCATGAAATAAATAAAAATAAATAAATAAATAAATAAATAAATAAAAATTGCACCCAGGGACCACTAATTTATAAACACGCATAAATTATTGTATAATATATCTATATATTTGCAAGAGATTGTCCATTAATAAATACAATTTCAAATGAATTATATTGAGATGGAAGATAACATTTTCCTTGACAAATTTTTTCTTAACATTTAGTCATTTTGAAAAAACATTTTAGAAAAAAAAAAAATTCTTAACATTTAGTCATCTTCATCCAACCACATCATTTAAAGGAAAATATAATGTAAGGCTAAATTCAATTCAATATAAATTTGAATGTAAATCTTACCAGCCAAGGCATAAGTGCTGAGAAGAAGAAACAGACAGAGCTTAGTGTCTCCCATGATGGACACTGAAAAGCTCAGGTCGTTGCTCTTCTTTTTTCTTCTCCTAACCAACTCTCACCTAACTGTGTCTGACTCCCAGACAATCTGTGCGTATTTATAAGCCTCCCTACCCTTCACCCTCTCCTCCAATCAGATCACAAACAGTAGACTGGTATCTATATAGTTCCAAAGTCTTCTATCAATCCAGGCTTTGAGAATGAAGGATTAATACTCTTTTTTCAACTCTTAAAACCATACATATGTATTAATTTGAGTCCAAGAAAAAAAAAAGATGTATCTGCATGGTAAATTTGTATTTTAAATCAATGTCTCTTTGTAAATCTATTATGGTAGGCCATTTTCAGGACAATGTGAAGGAAAAAAAGTATGTGTTAGTCCGAGGATTTCATATAATATGTTAGCAGTCTGATTCGCAGCACAGAGGCCTAAGTGATTCTGACATTCAGGCTGCCTTTGTGGACAAAAAAATCTAGTGGAAAATTGTGGATGGATCTAATGGATCTTTTTTTTTTTTGTTGTTTTGAAATTTTGCAACTATGTACTACCATGATATATAGAAAGCAAAGTATGTTATCTTTAAATATTACACCCTACATTACACTACTGCACTGCTTTAAATCCTCCTAAAGAATACAATTTCTCAGCACTGGAGGAAAATAAGACACTATAGTAACCACTAATATACTGTAACTTAATGAGCTCAGCTGGTAATTTCTGGTTATTTCTACACTGTAAGTCTCATACTTTCACCTTGGTCACAAACTGAACTCATGTCTCATACATATTACGGAACACATCTGTACAATGTGTCGAACTTTGCTCAGGTTCCCTCTGATTAAATACAAACTTTGGTCTGTTGTAAAAGGTGATAAAACATGCTAACATGGGCCTTTGCATGCTGGAATACAGAATTGACGTGCTCAAATATCAGTGTACTGACAGTTATCTAGACCAACAGTCTACAGTAAGCAATCTCAGAGATACAAATTACTTTAGCTAATCTTGGCAGTCTGTTTAATTTCCTTGATAATTAGTAAATCATACTCTCTATAATGATTTTCTGTTTTCATGGCAGTTTCTAAGACAAATATTTTTAACATTACCATTTAACATTTCACCTGGGCAACCTATAAAAAGGCACCTCCTATGTCACATTGTCTCTCCATCCCTATTAACCCGAGTGACCAGATAGCCTGGTGGTCCTTTACTTATTTGCAAAAACACAGTTACATATATAAGCTACTTCCTTATGTTCTGGACCATCAGAGCTGTTTCCTTCTAAGCTAGTGGAGGTCACGTATCAGGGTCATTTTGTGTGTTCGTAATACTTCCCTGCCAGACAACAGAAAACACTAATAATAATAGATGATGCCATATTTTCACATAGGTTTATCAATATGCTGAGATGTCAAATACTTTGACAGGAATGCTGGATTCGATTGCAGTCTGACATGTTTGAACTCTGGTCTTCAAAGTAGACACTGTATGCTGACCAATAACACATACAATTCACAGACATGTCTGGCTGTAGTGATAGTCAGTGTAGCAAAAAGCTGTCTGAGAGGAAAAACACTTTGCATGCTCTTTGGCCCATATGGCAAGTTACTCAGTCTTGCTTAGCAGCAAGTCTGAGTCCACTACTGAACCATCATTCTGCATGGAGCTCAGAGACATTCTGTTCCCTTGTCTCTGGTGTGCAGATGATGCTGCCTTGTGCACCTTTTTCTGTAACACCTACATCTTTTTGTTCAAATGTTGTAAAGGCGGCCACTCTTCCTGCACAGGGCTGAGCAGCTGAGCCTTCTGCCCATTTCTGTTTCTGTTGCAACAAGGCAGCAAAGAAGCTCTGCAGGTGTCTGCTGTTCACGTCACTCCCTGCTGCAACAACAAAGGATGAATAGGAGGAAGGATGAATAGTCCGCAGTATTTTCCTAGCCTGTGAGCTTCACACATCACTGTTGGCAATATGCTGAATTTAGGACAAGGCTCTGTACATGTTTGTTGAATTTAGGCATTAGTTATGTCCATAATCCAACTCCATATGGGCCTTGCAGAACAAACGGCTTGCCCTTTGCCCTGAAATACAAGAGGTTATGAATTTCTGAATTTATAAAATTAGGAAATTAGTTACTCTGTGTCTGCACAGCCCACACTACTACACAGCAACACAAACAGTAGGTCATGTGTCTGTTTTAAGGACACAGTCATCTGTGACAAACACAGTAAAGAGTCAAACATTAGATTTCCTGTTACATAAGATGTGCAACAACACACCTGATGGTGCAGATATACCAAGAACAAAATTAGCAAAAAACAAATGATTAGATATAGAATACAAATGTAATGCAGCAGGGAGCTTATAGGCTACCCACACAGGGTCACAGTCAAGAGATGATAAGATTGCTATATGGCAAGGAAATGAGCGAATAGGAATACTCCAGTAGTTCTGAAGGACACTGCCTTGGTGGTTTATATATATACCTTAAGATTTCTGATCTGAATATTTTAATGACATATGATTTACACACTATGTGGCCTGCATTATATCAAACCAACAAGTTTGGATCAGGGCATGTGTATGCCTATTAAGGAGGAGATTATATTGAAATATATGTGTCATCATACGAAACGGGTGCCATTTCAACTTTGCAATTTTCAAAATTTTCATTAAGAACAAACTTTCTTTAAAAAGACTACAACTTGAAAGACATGTTAACCCTCCAAAAAACACATTTTCCCACCTCAGGCACAAACTCCTTATTAATATTATCGTTTTTCTTCAGGCGAGGGCGCCTTTCTTGTACCACCCCATTACGGGCAATATGTATGCCATTAGAGTAGTAAAACAAGAAACAGATTTTAAAAATTTTATGTTTTCCTAATAGTAAAATGTCCCTTTTTTGGAAACCATCAATAGAGAGTCTGTAATTTAATTAATTTTTTTTATTCTTAGATTTTTAATCTTGAAATTGATTTTGACATTTCAGTGGCCTCACTTTTTGTAGTGAAAAAGCAAATTCACTTAAAAAATACAAATAAAGTTGCAATTATTTCATTAGTCCACACAATAAGAACATCATTCAACATTAATTTATGTAACATTTCATTTTCTTTCTATAAACTTTTAACAAAATGACCCTGTGACGGGGTGGTTCACTGTGATGGGGTGGTATGGACAAAGTGTTTCTCTATATGAACTGCTGGTTTTAAACTTTAAAAACTGGGGGAGGGGAGACATTAAAATAGGAGATGTAATGGAAAACTTGCTCATGCTCTGAAAAACTGAAATGAGCATCATAACAGTGACTGGGAGAGTCGCATCCACACATCCTTCTGGATTTCCATGTGGCGGGATGTCACAGGCGTGTGGTGCTTGAATGATTTCAAGCACATCATCAAAGAGATACCACAGGAAGTCATCTCTTGGAGGCCAGAAGAACCTGTTGGCCCCAACACAGTGCATACATTTTACAAGGCCATGTGTTTCATCTGTATCCATGATGATCCCAGGATAACGGTCATTGTCATATTTAATCACACACCACTTTCCAATTAGATTTCCGCTTTCCCAATCAATTGCTTCTGTTGAAATGCTGTGTGTTGAAGCACTGACATCTCAGCTGCTTTTGTGTGGAGCACATGCAACTAACTTCCCGGTAAAGGATTTCTCCTGGAGTGAATGTGACCACTTGGTGGGTTTTCATTGTGGATGACACTGGTGGAATCTGGCCTAGCATCCTTTCCATTGCCTGCTCCACTGCTTCGGATGCTACATAAAACAACTTAACAGTTGTAGCTGTTTCTGTGAGGGCCTTTTATAGCTCATGGGCATTGAGTATGTCACGGCCGTTGGTCACCAGCTTGTCCGCTGTTCTTTTCAAGGTTCCCCCAACACCGTCAGGGGCCCCCTTGCCATGGCTTGCCTCAAAAAAGTTCCATATTCTCCCTTTCAGATCTCGTCTTGCGAGATCTGTGCTGAAAAGGAAGAAATTTCCTTTCTGTTTGCATTGGGTACACGGTCCATCACTCATAAAGTGTAGAACAGATACATGTGGGTATGTGGCTTGTAGATAATTGTGACGGGGTGGTAAATTTCATCCCAAAATGGCCGCAGATCTCCCATGTGGTCAAGTTCCTCACCTAGCATACATGCATTCAATCTGAAATCTCTTCAATCTGAACAGTTTTTCCTATCTACATTGCGTGACGGGGTGGTTGGTTTAAGCTTGACGGACCCTGCCTAATATGAAAAAGCATGTTGGTGGCTGCAAGACTCAAATGATGTCACTTCTGCTTTGTGATATCATTTAAAGCAACAGTACATTAATTATAGATAAAACAAGTCAGTGTGACGGGGTGGTAAGTTAAACTGAGGGAAACACACAAATCATAAAATATTTACAAAAAAAATAAGGTTTATTTTGAATAAATATATCTTATGTACACAGGGACACACATATAATCCTGAAAATAATAAAAGTTTGAAAAAAATATATAACTTATATGGTGATATTTTAGATGAAAATGTCATGTTGGTCAACACGGACATGTGAAATTGGCTATGTACTAATGAAAAATGATTAAAAAATAGTATGTTACTCTTTAAGAATAGTGTTTTATTATATATCATGTTAACAAGAACACTTGAATTAATAACTTTATGCTTTGGAAACACACTTTAGGACATTTTTGTGCCTTAAGCATCTCATCAAACGTTGCGGACCCAAATGGCACCCGTTTGGTAGAATGACTCATATAATGCTAATACAGTGAATTGTTTTGCAGCATGCTGTAATTCAACCTTCATGGCAAGGACCAATTTTCTATGCGGATATTATTTAAAGCACAAAAACATTATACATTTGATTTATATATTTATACATTATATATTTGCTTTGATAATATTTGTAGATGGGAGGTGGCATACAGCATGGCCACCTAATAGTTCCAGGGTCCACAGTTTGATTCAGAACTTGGGTTACTGTTCGTGTAGGGTCTCTGTGCATGTTCTCCTCATGTCTGTGTGGGTTTCTTCAGATTGTGGGTAATTGGATTGGTTATGCTAAATAAGCCACAGATGAATGAGTGTGAATGTGTGTGCATGGTGCACTGCAATGGACTGGATCCACCATGACCCTGACCAGGTTTATGCCCAATCATATTTAGCTATCTATTAATTATGTACAAATGACAAATCAAGGTCCACAGGGTGCACATGATATTCCCAGTTTTTTCACCAGTTCTTATTCCTGTATCTCATCTTCGTTTTGTCTCCTTCACAAATCCCTGTTAAAGCATTGCGCACGCGCATAAGTTCTCTCAATTACGTCAGTAAAAGTGACAGGCCGGGAGTTGTTTCAGCTGGATCGCAAAATGTCCCGGAGGAAACTTCGCAAATCCAAACAGAAGTGGAAAAACAAAAAGGAGGACAAATCGAAAATCTTCAGCTGCGGTGAGGGAGAGTCTGTGGGAGCGAAGTGTGAGGAGCTTTCCTCAGAGCTGTGTGTGTGTGAGCGCGAGCCGCAGAAACAGCAGCGCGCGAAGTCCACTGGCCGCAAAGAGAAATCACCAAAACAAGTGCATTTCACTGTGCTGCCGGACAAATACGAGCCTCTGGAGGAGGACACAGCCTCGGACACAGCCGCAGAAGAAGACCACGGCGAAAAACAGAAGAAATATAAGAGGTTCAGGAAAGTATGTGCACTTTTGTTGAAGTTTGGATGTGCTACATAACTTTTTAAATGGTATTTCACTGTAAGTCTTCAGGCTGTTTGGTCTTCAAGTCACGTGACTTAGTTGGGCCAGCAGCACTGAGAGGAGGCCACAAGTTATTAATGAAAATGTGTCAGTGATCAGGCTGTTTTTCTGGCTATATTCTGGTTTAATAAATAAACGTAATTTAAAATGTAACAATTATTTAATTTAATAATAATATAATAATTTAAAAAATAATTTAATAAATAATTTAATAAACAAAATTAAAGATAAAGCTAAATTTCAACCCTTAATCACAACAAACCCCATATATGTTTTTAGAGGTTTTTCTAACAAGGCAGTGTTAATTTCTACATCATCAGCACACGATACCACTAACATGATGTGTAACACATATGATTTTTCAGAACTCCAGACAGGATTATTAATATTTTAGCTTCTGTTAATAGATTTGATTTAACATGTGTAAGTATAAGTTCCACCACTACTGCCAAATGAGATGGGTTTATTGGGGCTTAAATACAAAATGATGATAATAATAATAATAATATTATTATAAAAAGAAATAAATGCTTCAGAACCACATTAGACCATGAAATTTCGCAAACTGCACCAAATGTAATTAAAGAAAGAAACAAGAAAGAAAGAAAGAATATACAATGAAATAAAATGACTTTAAATGGAAAACCCAGAGGAAACCCATGCCGACTTGGGGAGAACATGC
The DNA here is from genome assembly GCA_022985145.1 of Pangasius djambal. Taxonomy (NCBI): domain Eukaryota; kingdom Metazoa; phylum Chordata; class Actinopteri; order Siluriformes; family Pangasiidae; genus Pangasius; species Pangasius djambal. The sequence continues at coordinate 17,521,575 of CM040984.1, read as the reverse complement.
ACTGAAACTTCACACAGACAGCAGCTTGAGCTCAGGGTCAAACTAGAGACCTTGGAACTGCCCTACTGTGCCATGCTAATCATGTAATATTTTATATGTTTTTTCCATATGATAGTACTTCCATATTAAATGATTTGGCAGTGTTACTTATGAACCAAGTTTGTGACTTGACAGCGACTCAATTTGGACCCATATTGGAGAACTCGTATATGAGAACATGTATTTTAAGTTAGCTAATACAACAAACCATTGGTTGTTATTGTATATTTTGACACATTGGGCAGCTGTAATTGCTCAGAATACACTATATGGCCAAATGTTTGTGGACACCTAACCATCACACCCATATGTATACCTTCCCCAAACTGTACCACAAAGTTGGAAGCATACAGTTGTCTAGAATGTCTTTGTATATTGTAGCTTTACAATTAACCTTCACTAAGGGGCTTGAACACAAAGCGAGCTCCAAGAAGACATGGTTTGCCAAGGGTGGAGTGGAAGAACTCGAGTGACCTGCACAGAGCCCTGACCTGAACCCCACTGAACACCTTTGGGATGAATTGGAACGTCGACTGCATCCCAGGCCTCCTCACCTGACATCAGTGCCTGACCTCACTAATGCTCTTGTGGCTGAATGAGCACAAATCCCCACAGTCATGTTCCAAAATCTAATGGAAAGCCCTGTGAATGGGATGAGTACATATGAGTGTGGTGGTAAGGTGTCTACAAACGTTTGGCCGTATAGTGTAATATGAGTAGTGTATAGTGTATAGTATAGTGTAACCGTATAAAATGAGACCACCCTTGACAAAAGTAAGATGTGAGCTTGTTGTCTAGCCAATAACTAGATGGCTAGCTCATCTTACTTTTACCAAGGGTGGTCTCAACTGGTTGTAGAATTATTAATTGAGCTTTGTCGTCTTTTGCAGGAATTAACCTGATATTTAATGTAACCCCCCCCCCCCCCCCCCCCCCCCCCCCCCCCCCCCTCTCTCGTTCAGAACTTTGGAAAAGCTCTTCGCTACACCTGGAAGTGTCTGGTTGTTGGACTGCAGAGTTTCAGCACTTCATACTCCGGGCCTCTGAGTGCAGCTTCCACGCTGGTGCCTGAGATCCAGAGGACAAGGCCCAGAGCATGATGGTACAAAAACCTTTGATAGTGAACCAACCCCCTCTCAATATTTTATGATGTTTTAAGGTACGATGCTTGGAAGAATGTAAGGAATTTCTGTAGCTCTTTGGATATGATTGATTCTTTAATAATCCTGATGTACTGTGGCTGTCACTCAAGTGTTATAAATTGCTCTTCTCCATCTTAGACACCTGCAGGTCTGAACATAATTGCTTATAATTGAGCGTAAGTCCTGTCATGCATGAAGTACACTGACTATTAACTGGTTTAGATTCTTATTCTCTTAAAAAGAAGGTGTACTCCTTTTTTCATACAAACACCATGATGATGTACAGTTGAAGGTAATAAGAAGTTTTTTTAAATCTTTTTTTTTTTAAAGAAATTAAAAAAAAAAAAAAATCTGTCATGGCAATCTTAAACAATACTTGTGAATTTGTTCGGACTGGTTCTGTGTTGAGAAGGAGAAAGGGGTGGACATGAGGCAGACTTTTCACAACTGATATCCGGAAGAGTTATCTTAGAAGGATTCAGGCTTGGTAGCGTTTTCTTTGATTATGATCTAAGCAGTCTAAAGACAGAGAATTATGGTGAGTCAAGCATGCAACCTTTCACCTAGTGCCAGTAACCTAATCTGTAGGTGTGATTTCATCTGTTAATCATCTCAGGTCAATAATAGATGTTGACGTCTACTATAATTTAGTTGGGAATAGCTAGTGGCAATGGGGAGTTTTGTTTGTTTGTTTTTTTATAATTATAAAGTTTATGGTAACCTTTAGATATACTAAAGTTGCCATAAAGTTTACTGTATGATGAAGTTTTTCTGCGCTCTTTGAAGAAATGAAAATCCCACTGAAAAATCTAATGTGAATGTAATTGTGTCAGGAAATGTTTTAATATTTAATAATTACTTTAATAATACTGGTTTACAGGAAAAAAGGGTGGGACTGTGTATGCTGTGTGGTTTTTTTTATTTGCATATTTATAGATTCTTAATTCTGAAAGAAAAAATAATGGTTTTAAAAACAAGTTTTGGTTGATTTCAAAGGCGCAGTGATTTCCATTGAAATCATTGATTGTCTACAAAGAACACAGAGATTTGTGCTGCTGTAGATCATCCACAATTGATACTTTTTTGTATTCAGTGTTTTGAATATTTCATAGTACTGACAAGTATTTAATCACTGAAAAATCACTTAATACAGACAGTGCCATAGTGACAGTAAACGCTCTGTTGAGGACATGACAAGCTGGTGTTTAGAAAGTTAGTGAACAATTATACAGTCATGCAACATATGATTTAGTTTTTTTCCCTTTTTTTTTTTTAAAACAAATTGTAGTCTATTACTTAATTAAGCAATGTTGTGTTTACACATTTCAATTCAGAATTCAAAATCTCTAGTATTTCCTCTTGTAAGGTCTTACACAGTGTAATGTTTTAAAGTATGGTTGTTCCAATTTATAACACAACAAGCTCAAAGCTGGCTGTAGGTCACTTTTAATTCATTTGTGAAAAAGTAGAGTGACAGTTTGTGGAATGAGCATGTTATTTAGGAAACAAATTCTGTACCGATGGCGATATTTATTCACCATTGTGGGGCAATATTGTCAGGAACGACACAGAAAATAGACTTTTAAACATTTTCTGTTTCAACAGGTAGCTTATATGACAATGAAATTATACATACTGGAGTGTCTCACAGTATCGATAAAGTAACTACAAGGTGACTATCATGTCTTACAGTGTCTGTTCCATTTCAATGCAGTCCAATATTTGCATATCGTCCTCCATTTGTCCTCCATTTTAAAGATGGCAGTAAAACAGTGTCATGCTTCAAATAAACCACAAGTGAAAATGATTGGTTTCTTCCTGAATTCTTTCTTTATGTTGCTGTTGTCTTTTCCGATCAGTCTGATTAAGAACTGCCTTATCTGTGAGAGATTTATTTACATTATAGTCGTAGTAATTTATTGAAGTTTTCTGAAAGAGTAACCACTGAATGTAAATATGTAATGAGTGTAAACTGGCTTTCATGGAACCAAGATGTCGCACATTTCCTAAAAATAATATTTTTTTCTTAAAATGACCTTTATTTTAAAATATTAAAAGACACCTAGATTGATCATGAGAACAGTGTACCCAGATGAGCCAGTGTCATTTATTACTGTACATTGCCTTCAGACTTACCTACCTATAAGTAAGCAGAGAAATGTTCTTAGTTTCATTAGTCTGGCTTTACATATTTAAACTCCCACTTAGTACACATTAATATGACATCCCTGAGGGGTGATTGCTAATGCTCAGCAATCCTCAGCCATCTCTTTCTCACATGCATCCACTTGTTTCTGATGTTTCCTCAGCCGTAAGTGTTCATTTATTTATCTGTTTCATTCCATATCACTCCATCTGAGAGATATGCCAAAGGTTTTCCTCTCAATACAATTTCTAATCATAACATCATTCGTCTGTGCCAACATTATTGGAAAATAATGTAGAAGGAAGCTATGTAGCAGATTTCTTAATCTAGTTTAGTCATATGTTTATTTGAACATTATTCCATGTTCAGGGTGCATGCCTAGAGTGATCATTGACCTAAAAGAGATATCACTTTATGACTATATTTGCTCCCTTTCAGGACACTACATCCAAGATTGTGCTTGATAGGTGGCATTGACCTCCCAATTATAAGATAAGAACATGCTCTGGTTATGAGTTGACTAGTCTGTCAGGGTTCTATTACAAATTGCAAAGAAAATAGTGTTTATCCCTGTTGTTTGCCTCAGCTCCACACTAAACTCTTAATAACAGGGTAGAATGAAAAGAACCTCATTCTCTAACCTCATACCTTCAGAACACAAGAGATCTAGCATACTAGACTATGCAATAGTCTGCTCTACGGTTTACCCTCCAGACTCCTCAATAGACTTCAGTACATTCAGAACTCTGCTGCCCGCCTCCTCACCCGCACCTCCTCCTGTGAACACATCACTCCTGTTCTCAAAGATCTCCGCTGGCTCCCCATTCCTCAGCGTATCCAATTCAAGCTCCTCACCATTGTGTACAAGTCCCTCCATAACTTGGCCCCCACCTACCTCTCTGAGCTCCTCCACTACCACACCCCCACCCGTGCCCTCAGGTTAGCTGACACCAACCTCCTGTCTCCCCCCACCAGGACTAAACACAAGACCTGGGGGGACAGGGCCTTCTCCGCTGCTGCCCCCACCCTCTGGAACTCCCTGCCCAAACACATCAGAGACTCATCCACACTCCCCATGTTTAAAAAAGCCCTGAAAACCCATCTCTTTAAAACCACCTTTCATTAACTGTCTTAATTCTTTTTTTGCCCTCGTTTGTCTCTTCATGTAAAGCGTCTTTGAGTATCTTGAAAAGCGCTATACAAGTGTTATGTATTATTATTATTATTATAGATCATAGCCTACTGTAGATCTATATGGTATATAGCTGTTAGAGGAACTGACAGTGATACAATTGCTACCAGTGTTGGGGAAAGTTACTTTTAAAAGTAATGCATTACAATATTGATTCACTCCCAAAAAAATTGCGTTACTTAGTTACTTTTTATGGAAAGTAATGCGTTACGTTACTTTTGCGTTACTTTTTTCTTACCTGGCTGAGGCTTGATCTCTTTCAGGCCTTGCAAGTGTTTTTTTGACTAAGAAGTTCTGCATTCAACAACATAACCTAACATAACAACACATAACCTTCATCTTCATTTTCTTTTAAAAACACATATATAGAATAATATTATATTCTGAGAACTTCCTGACCCCAGAGCTATGCATGCCATATAAAAGATCTCTTAACATTACAGACTATTGAAAGTTGAAATTAATGTGTTTGTTACTTTTATAATTTTTGTGTGGGTAGGCTATGGCCTGCATAAAGTAAATTCACCCTCCACTGAGATAATAAAGAGTGTAATATATGCTAGATAATTGCCATTGTGAAATAAATTATATTAGGGCAAAAGACAGATCTTAAACATTTAAAATGTTTAATAACTTATTAGAGAACAATGAGATGATACTAGAGAACAAACAACATCCCCAATTAAACATATTAAACACATCTTTCAGCTTTAAAATTTGAAACATTGCTTGACATGGCCTAAACAAATGTATCAGTTGATTCCAAGTGACCAAAACGCTTGAGTTTTCTACTAAGTGTCCTCAAACCAAAATTTGTTTAATGCAAAAAAAAAGTCCAGATCACTTCTGCAATGCAGTGAAAAACAACAACAACACACATTTGTGTGTGTGTGTGTGTGTGTTAGAGTATTCTTATCTTAATAGTATGAGTTCACTATTTCATCTGGGTTTTAGTTTCAAAGTAACGATTGTAGCGCAGCAGGAGAAGTCTCTCAAAATGCTGGTCTGTGAGACGGTTTCTTTTTGGGGTGAGGATGAGACTTCCAATACTGAACAGCCTCTCAACCGCCACACTGGAAGGTGTTGCTGTGTTGGCTTTTACGAAGATCTTCAAAATCCTGGGGAAATCATGTAAATTTCCCATATCAGCTGATTTAAGGTATTCACATATCTCCATGTCCACAGTAGTTGCTTGTCATGTTGTTTCTCCTCTTCAGGAAATGTGAAGAAGTCATTTTCATGGTCTCTGCTTTTCAGGAGACTGCAGTGGCTCCTTCTGTGGTATCTCAACAGTGAGAGCACGACACTGTGCTGCCAGAGTCATCTTGATGGTGTCTTTTCTTGTTTCATCCCTCAGCCAGCGCAGCTTGAATTTTGGCAGGGTTACTGCAGCAAGCAAAGCTTCATCACTGTCAAGGATGGTGCTAAACCATGATCTTGATAGCCTGCAAGAGAATTTTAGAAAGGTTACACGGTTTATAAACTAATAGACATGCATTCATACCAGAATAATTAAAATTATGTCAAGAAAAAAGTAAGTAGAATTACACTTAATAACAGATACATGAACATATTGACTTGAATGCACTGACACTATTGTATGAGAACTGAACTGAGCTGGATGATGACATCACTGTTTTCTCCAGAGCTGCTTAGACTCATGTCTATTCTGAGTGTGCTACACACAGGTGAGTGGGCTATACAAACCAACTGTAATAACACACTCTTCTTCTATGAATGTACACTGAACACTTTGTATAGACACTCTCTCGCACAAAGACTCTGTTTGGATAATATATGTTTACTTGTGCATTTGCACTACAAATCATCTTGCACTATGCGCTGCTTCCCTCAAAATATCTCTTTTGCACAATTTCATGTACAAAATATCTCATTTGCACATTTTCACTTACAGTATGTATGTAAAGTTTTTCTAAAGTTTTTCTAAAGTTTTGTACAGTATGTATAGTCAACTAAATTGTTTTTCTTATACCTCTATGTTCATATTTATGTTTAACTTGTATGTAGCACTGTGGTCCTGCGAGACATGACATTTCGTTCCACTATATGTCCACACATGTAGCAGAATGACAATAAAGTTCAACTTGACTTGACTTGACTTGCTTTATGGCTATATTGAACTCATTTCATAATTGATGAACTACAGTTACTGAACCAAACTAAATAAACACTGAACTGATTTCAACTTAATAATGACTGTTTACTATTTTCTTTTTAGAGCTGCTTTACTGCAGAATTGAATTGTGTTTGCATCATCGAATCATTTTCCTTTTATCACTGTTAAGCTGCTTTGAAACAGTCTGTATTGTATAAAGTGCTATAGAAAGTGACTTGACAAAATAAAACTACAATAATAATAATAATAATAATAATAATAATAATAATATAATAGTCTATTGAACAGACTTACCTGAACTATGAGGTCTGGGAGGTCAGCCATCATATGGGAGAGGCCCTCTTTCAGTGCCAAGACTTTGGCCATCAGGATTTCAAGGGTAGGTGGAACGGTGCCATAGAAACAGTCATCTTCACCTTGTAGCATATCCAGTGCCATACAGACAGGTTTCAGAACCTTGCAGTATTCCTTTAGGAACTGATATTCTCTCTCCGTAATGCACCTGATGTCCAGGCGATTGCAATGTTGATTGAGGTCCACTAAGGGGATGTCTGTGACTCTGCTAAGCGCATCATGAAACGAGTTCCACCTTGTAGTTGCAGGGACCAGCAACTTTCTTTCGCTGAATTCCACCAGGATCTCTGATGCCACAGTTGATCGACTAGCTTTTGACCACAAGGCTGAACACTTTCCAGTTGCACTCCTGTACGCTGCTTTGCAATCAACCTTTGCCGAAAGAAATTTAACTACGTCGTTTGTGCATTTAAAGTTAAGGGTGTGGGATGCAACGGTGGAACGGTGATGTGTGCCGTGGCAAATACTTCTGCAAATCCGAATAAGAAAAATGAGTTACAAAGACAAGGGGTTCTGGATGCCAAAAATCTATAGACTTTATTGAATCAGACAAAAAGATGAGATGGTCTGCAGAGCACCTGATTTACATAGTTGTAGCCCATGCTTTTATACAATTCTAAAACAATGATCTCATTGGATGGAGTTTTCTCTTTTTTCTTTTAATCACACATCTGCCTCTCGTCACAATTATTTCACTGTCCCCTTACCTTAGTTTTAACCGAGGCGAGAGTTCAGTCAGTTTATGTTTCAAAAACAACATTAGCCTTGACCTACAAAACTCCATCTACAAGGTCACACCGGTCCGTTCTCACAGAACCATCCCTGCAGGATCACAGGCCTAGAGTCACCCTTCCAAATGTGCCAGAAATGGTACAGTGTAGTATATAAATGAAGCTCTGAAAGTTAATACATGAGGTGATTTAAGGTCACTTTTCAATACTGTTGCATAGATACTGATTGATATAATACTGATTAACAAATGATATTGATATAGATAACAGGAAATTCCTCCATATGTGGAGGGAGAACATACCTTTCGCTGGTCTCACTGTCATCCCGTAAGACTTCGGGCAAGTCCGTAAAGATGAACTCGTCTTCGTTATTCTCTGCTTCATCATCATCATCAGCTTGAAACATTCTGAATGCTTTTACAAAGTTCGCGCCATTGTCCGTGACAGTGGCAGTTATCTTACCACAAAGAGCACATGAGCTGTGAATGAGCTGTGTGTCTCCCACGAAATCCAGTGTACAGTAATACCTTCCTTTATTCTGAGCAGTCCATAGATCTGCAGTGGCGGAAACATATTCCAGGTCTGCAAACGTTTTCTTCAGGTCTGTCTCCATTTCCATATATGCATTGTCCAAAAAGGGCAGCACGCCCCCCGTCCTTTTGCCTGTCACTGACATTTTGCTGATGATATTATGAAATGTAGGCGCCTCCACAGTGGACAGTGGCTGCATCTCCTCAACAATTAAAGCAGCAACCAAATTTGGTGAGTTCAGTCGAACTAATTGTTTTACCTGGTGAAGGTGAACTGAAATCAAGCTTTTGTTGTTTAGCTTGAGGCGGGATGCAGGTATCATTCGGCTCTCCCTCGTCCAAATCTGTAGTGCTGTGCGTTGCATGCAGATGTTTTTTTAAATTTGAAGTGGTGTTTTTTGCATTTGGCAAGAGTTTTTCACCTACACATAATCTACACTTAACGACAATGCCCTTCTCCTTTTCTTCGACAAGTTCAAAATAATGAGAATACTTCCATCGCAGAAATGTAAAGCTCTGGCCTGCCATCTCCGTTTCTGACTATGTCTGTTCCCGCGCACGCATTGAGTGCGTGATTCTACGTGACTACGTTCATTTTAATTCAGTTTGTTCATTATTTTTAATGCAAATTAATTAAACTGAGAAGTAACTTGCGTTACTTGTAACGCGTTACCCCCAACGATGTCTATCATTCACACAACAAAACAGTTAACATGCAAAGTGGAAGTAATAAACAGTGCTTGATTAAGTGAAAGGTAATGAATAACTGAACTAAAAGGTCCTGGAAGGATTGTTTGGTCTTCATATAGCTATCATTTTATTGAGCTGTTTTAGCTAACTTTGTGTCATTTAAGCATTATCATATGAGCATTTATCTACCTTGTTTATCGTTTAATGTGGATCACTTTCACAAATTCATTCTTTTACCTTCAGTAAAGCACTTTTTCCTGGTCAGGGGTGCAGTGGATCCAGAGCCTCTCCTGGGAACCCTGAGTGTGCAGGAGGAATATATCCTGGATGGGACACCAGTTCATTGCAGGGCTTTTTTTAAAAAAAATTTTAAATTTTTTTTGTAATTCTTTTTGTATTTTCTGTAAGCACTAAAGCCTAAAATGTGCAGATTCTCCCTTTGAATTAAGGTGTGAATACAATTATATCTACATACAAGTCAAGTCACAGAAACACTGATTTATTGAAAAAGGAGTGTGATTCAAACCCTTTTTGGTCTTAAAATGTTTTCTAATTTTAATGTTTAAGAAATTTCTAATTACCAATTTCTAATTTTTTTCATTACCAATTTTTTAGTGCAGGTACAAGGATAAAACAGTATTCTCCGGAACTCCCTTCCCATTACCTGTAGGCTTCGCAAGTAGACACAAGCAGTGACTAGGCAAATTTCAATCTACAACTGAATGAAGTCTTGTAAATTAGTAAATTGGTTGCGACAGTTTCCAGTACTGCAGGACAATCACATATTCCACATAATTACTTACCAGTATGCTTATTTATTTATTTGTTTGTTTTGGTGAACATCATTATCAGGTTATCAAGTATGCTCCAAATGAAATAATGTATTTACTTAATTATCTTTCCATTTCTTAGAAGTGGCCTCAGCAGTGTTTTCCATGTTACTGCGTTTTCATTGTGCCACATGAGAAAGCGCTTGTGCTGCCTTATTGATCAGGACTGAATGGACAGATTGTGTGGGTCTCTTACTGGTTGAGTCACTGACTGAACATGTCAGTGCATGTCATACTGTGAGGTCTGAGGGGGTGTCACTACAACCACACGCCTGTCATTTGATATATCGCTATCAATATTTGACATTTGGCATTGTGACCAGCAGTCATGGATGTGCAAGCTTTATTTAGATTAATCTCAACTAGACACCTTACTGATGAATTTTTTTTATTTAAACTACTGGTCATCTCTCCTCTATGAGTTATTACTGTTCAACCACTGCCAGCCATAGACAGTTGTGTTCAGTTTTGGCTGTCATGGACTAGATGGATAAATAAAATAGATGAATAAGTAAAAAAGATTCAATGTAAATTCTGAGATGATTAATTGACATGATGTTGGAGTCTGAATTAACCAATACACAGCATTTCACTGTTTTATTTATTTTGAATGAAGTAAGTAATGCCTTGCTCATTTTCTAAAGAACATTTTCATTATGATCTGTGGATTAATTATTTTAACTACAGGTTACATTTGCTCTCTGGACAAAAATTTAAGGGTCATGAAATTTGATTGAGTCCTCTGCACATCCATCACTGTTTGATTTGGCTCAGCCACCCAACAAGACAAAATCATGTTACAGGGGATAGTCAGAACTGCAGAGAGGATCACTGGCACAGACTGGCCCTCCCTCCTGTACCTGTACTGTTACAGAGACCGAAAAATGACAGTGAATCTTTCCAGAGGCCATCAAACTCATGAACAGTCAATGGGCCTTACAGAAATTCTTAATCTTCAATACAGTACCAATGTGATCGCTACACCATATGCAACATATACACTCACCATCCACTTTAATAGGAATACCTGTACACCTGCTCATTTATGCAGTTTTCTAACCAGCCAATCATATGGCAGCAGCACAATGCAGAAAATCATACAGATACAGGTCAAGAGCTTCAGTTAATGTTCACATCGAACATCAGAATGGGGAAAAGTGTGATCTCTGTGACTTTAAGCGTTGGCATGATTGTTGAGGCCAGGTGGGCTGGTTTGACGATTTCAGAAACTGCTGATTTCCTGGCATTTTCACACACAATAGTCTCTAGAGTTTACACAGAATGGTGCAAAAAACAAAAAACACTGACTGACCAACAGTTCTGTGGGTGGAAACACCTTGTTGATAAGAGAGGTCAGAGGAAAATGGCCAGATTGGTTCAAGCTGTCAGGAATTATATAGTAACTCAGTCACTCTTTACAGCCATGGAGAGCGGAAAAGCATCTCAAAATAAATCAAACCTTGAGGTGGATGGTGTTGTAGCTTAGGTAGACACGGAACAGAGAAGAATCATCCTTTTAAGAATTTTAATGAGTGCTCAGAACTAGCATTGCAACATCTCTTCTCTTATCCATGCTTAACTACAACCAGGAAACTTGAGTGCCATCTAGTGGTGCATTAATGTAAATACATCACACTAACACATCCCAAAGGTGTTCTATTGGATTCAGACCTGGTAACTGGGAAAGCCGCTGAAGAATGTTGAACTCATTGTCATGCTCATGAAACCAGTTTGAAAAAACTTTTACACCACCTCCACCAGCCTGGACTATTGACACAAGGCAGGTTGGATTCATGCTGTTGGTGCCAAATTCTGACCCTACCATCTGTGATCCTCAGCAGAAAACGAGATTCATCAGACCAGGCTATGTTTTTCCAGTCTTCAACTGTCCAGTTTTGGTGAGCCTGTGCCCACTGCAGCCTCAGCTTTCTGTTCTTGGCTGACAGAACATGGTTCTGCTGTTGTAGCTCACCCACCTCACGGTTCGACTTCTTGTGCATTCGGAGATGCTTTTCTGCTCACCACAATTGTGCAGAGCAGTTATCTGAGTTACTGTAGTCTTTCTGTCAGCTCGAACCAGTCTGGCCATTCTCCATTGACCTCTCTCATCAACAAGGTGTTTCTGTCCGAAGACTCTAGATACTGTTGTGTGTGAAAATCCCCGGAGGTCAGCAATTACAGAAATACTCAAACCAGCCTGTCTGGCAAATAAGTGAAATCACATTTTTTCCCCATTCTGATGGTTGATGTGAACATTACCCAAGGTTGCTGGCCTGTCTCTGCATGATTTTGTGCATTGCACGTCTGCCACACGATTGGCTGATTAGATAATTGCATGAATGAGTAGGTGTACAGGTGTTCCTAATAAAGTGCTCAGTGAGTGTATATTTCAACATTGATAACTGAAAACTCTTTTAAGTTATCAATGTTGAAATATACACTCTCTGGTTTGTCTTGTAATGATCTTAAATAAACATATTGTGCTATTTTAGTACAAATTGTTCTCTAATTACTTTATAGATTTTCACAGGGAAAGTGTCATGTCTATTAGGAACAATTCACTGCCACTCCACCAGAGGGCAACCTCCCCTGAATGCTAGTGCTTTTCTTTTCCAGTTGTAACAGGGACTTCCTGTTTGTAGAGCATGTATATAAATCACATGGACACTTGGCCAAGTGTGAAGCTTTGCTGATAACCTACTTGTATGTGTGACGTCTGTTCCTTTATTTCTGATTGATGATCTGTGTATGACCCTTGTTACACTTCTTGGTTTTCTTGATTCTTTGATTTATCCTCTGGTTCTAGTAATCTTGTGTCTGTCCAGTGCTCTGACTCTGGCCTATCGTGTTGACCATGTTTACTGATTAACCTCAGGATCTGGAAGTTAAGTGCTTTTTGTGCGTGACCTTGGACTGTTTATCGTTTATGCTCTTTGGATTGTGTTTTTTTTTTTTTTTTATCTTTAATACTTCTATTTCCAGGTAATGTTGCTCGGTAATAGGTAATCCCAAGGTAAAAAGTCAAATATTGAAAAATTCTTTTGAATTTTCTTTTATTGAAAACAGCTATTCATATGTCAAAGGAAATCAGAAGTCTCAAAAGATCTTTAATCATTGCAAGTCCAGGCCCAGCCCCCATGTTACACCCGCAGCACAGACTAATTACTTTAAAATATGACAGGAGTCTCTCATGTGTTAGTGTTAAATTGACTTTAGTACATTTATAATTCAGAGGTTTTATTAAAGTAAAATTAGATTATCCTGAAAGTGAGGATCAAGAGCAGAATCAGTGAGAACAATGATGGCTAAATCTACTTCAGATGAGCTACTGTTACACTATACATTATATTTGAAAATAATGTTAATTTTATATAACTGGATATATATATATAAACTGGAGTCTGTAGTAGGTGTACATGTGCATGTCAATTGATTTTACTCCTTTTATAAATAGAACTTGGCTGTAGTTGAAACACAGGGGGACACGGTTAGGAAAAAAACATGACAGATACACAAAACACAGGCCAAGGTCAAAACAGCAAGAAGCTAACACACATCTAGAAAACTAAATTACATAAAAGTACATTCCACAAGAGTAAATGCAAGCTTCAACTGTGTTTTTTTTTTTTAAATTAAAATATATTTAAAAATCTCATCTTTTTCATACTGTAAATAATCTTAAATATTTTGACCAAATCAGAAATAAGCGTAAAATGAGTCATAATGAACCAGTTTTTGGATCGTTAAAGCAACCCAGCACAGTGAGTTCTACATATACCCCAATAGTTTGTACTCAAATTAACCGAAATGTGTTCTGTTATGTATTAACTCAGCACTGAAATGACTCGAATTGTGTTACATTTAATCCAACATTTTTTAGAATGCTTTAACTGCAGTAGGCTATGTCTTCCCTACTCCAGACGTTCAACCGAGTAGCTAAATAATTTATCAGCTAAGCCCTTCATTAATAAGGAGTGTTCTGATCAAAGAAAAAAATTAAATCCCTGCCTAGCAGTGGATCCTTCATGACTGTAGTTGATATCCACTGGCTTATAATATCACATTTAACTCTTTATTGAATTGTGTGACCAATAACATGACAATGACGTTCAGCAATTTATGAAGGATGTTAGACATATTAGTGCTTGCTTCTAGGAGACAGTAAAATATTTTCTCTTTTGTATTTTACATTTTTCAAATATGTTTAAATATATTCTTATTAGAAATACACCCCTGAGTGAGACATGTCACTGTGACATCAGCTGTGCCTCCTGGTTGCAAAAACATAGCAGGAGACTCTCTGATTTTTAAGGGATTTCTAAGCCAGAATTTTTAAGTTTTTTTTTTTTTTTTTTTTTTTTTTTTTTTTTTT
>CM040984.1:17476135-17500635 GCA_022985145.1 Pangasius djambal | reverse complement strand
TATATATGGGGGATATATTTATTTATATCTTTCTATTTTCTTGTTGTTCATTTTACACAGGTCAAGCAGTAATGTTGATGGCAGTCAGACAAGACAGCAGCTTTCCAGAGTTACTCTACATTTAAAACCAGATTACTGATAATTATGTTTGTTATGTGGATTGTGGAAGGAAGAGCAAGAAGTTGTACTTTGTTCAATTGTACCGTTTCAGCATTTTAGGGCATTTTAGACAGCTTGAAAAAAAAAATCAAGTGAAGCCTCTGGGGGCTGATCCCCTTAACGCTCTAGACACACCCCTGGGCCACACATGATTTACTGGGATTAACAGATATGTAGGCCAAACCCTCTCCTGTGATGTGCTTTGAATCAGTGATTCCTTAGACTCTGACTAGAAATACAAAAATTGTGACAATTAGCCTCTAAACGATTAATTCTTCTGCTTAATTTTTAAAAAGGAAAAAAGAGGAAATTGCGAGAAGAAATTTAAATTAAAATTGTTAATTAAAAAATAAATTTGTATTTATTTTTAACTCTATTTTTATTTCTTCTGTTTCTATTTACTATTCTTCTTCTTAATGTTTTATATTATTATTATTATTATTATTATTATTACTGCAGCTCATATTAGGTCCTCACTTGATTGTTCTTATCATCTGTTCTATTGTCTTTTTAATTTCCTTGATAGAATTAATGGAAAGATTTAGTATTATTATCTGTTTGTAAAAATTTTGTGTGCTAAGTTGCTAAACTGTGCATGCTGTTTATATTAATGTGGCTATGAGATACTAAATCAAGATCACGAAATTGTCGAAAACACACAGTGTACTTCAGTTTGCTCGTCTGTGTTTTTAAAATTCATAAAATTATGCCCACAATTTATTGTTTGTAATGCCTCTATAATATTTCACTCAAATGACATGTTTTAGTTCTTGTGTGTATTTACTTTGTCCAAGTACATGTTTTAAGAAATCTGGTCACCTCAGAGGCACGAACTGCACAGGTCATTTTAATAATCTAAATGTTGTGCTTGGAAAAATTCAGCACTTGAGTAGCACCAGTCTATATACTCAGAACTTTCCCAACGTAAATACTGATATATCTTTGGAACTTAAGGTGTCAACTTTGGATTTGGCTCTTAGTGACCGTCTTTGTCTGTTTCTCTGGAATTAAAATGACACTTTTCTTAGGGATTTCTTATATTTCAGGATTATTTCAGATAAATCATTCTAATAATTACTTATAATTCAACATGCAGCGATCAGCTTTTTTTCATTCTGCTGGTCTCTGTGGCTCCTCGGGCTGTGAATGAAGAAAAAAGTCTCATGATGTGGACCACTAACATCCAAACAATCATGGCAAAATAATGGCTGGATTGCACCAACATGGATTAAATTTATATTTTTTTTATTTTTAAAGTTTTATTTTTTAATTTGACTTGTGCTACACCACTTAATTATAAACATGGCATAAAATGTCCGCCATGACAGATTATTCGGTCTAAAAATAAACAGACTCTTTAAATTCAATTTCTACTGATTTTGCAAGGGAAATTATAATTATTGTAAGGATATTTTAAAGATAAAATTAAATTCTTACATAATTATATTTACAGTTACCATTAAGTTACCAAATTTAGGGCTGTTACTTAACTATTTTACTTGAGTAATGCTGCTTACACACTAGTTGTTTTGTACTGATTTGGGGAAAAAAAGCTATTCACATTACACGCACTGTAACAATAATAAATGCAATCCAACAGTGTAGTCATTTTTGCCGACTGAATTTACAGAGGTTCTAAAAAGTCTACACACCCTTTAAAAATTGCAGGTTTTTGTGATGTAAAAATAATTTAAACCAAGATTTAAAAAAAAAAAAAAAGTCAGTTCTTTTTTCACCTTTAATATGATATTGCAACTGAGAAAATTCAAGTGAAAAATAAAAAGAAAGGTTTTAGGGGAAAAAACAAAATGAAAAATCTAACAAAGTTGCACATGTGTAGCTAATACTTTGTTAAAGCACATTTTGCCTGTAACACAGCACGTTTTTGGGTAAGAGTCTGCCAAATCACATCTTGCACATCTTGATTTGGCAAATTTTATTCCACTCTTCCTTGCAATATGCTCCAGATCTATCTAATTGCGAGGTGATCTCCTGTACACAGCCCTCTTCAAGTCATTCCACACGTTTTCGATAGGGTTAAGATCTGGGCTCTAACTGGGCCATTCCAAAACATTGATCTTCTTCTGAAGCCATTCCTTTATTAACTTTGATTTGTGCTTTGGGTCATTCTCTTGCTGGAAGGTGAAATTTTTATTCTGCTGTCTAACAGAGGCCTGCATTTTCTGTTCCAAAATGGATTGGTACACTCTGCCGGGTGGAGAGAAGCAGCCCCATAGCATGATGCTGCCACCACCATGCTTCATCAGGGGTATGGTGTACTTTGGGGGAAAAGTGGTCATGTTTTTGCTCCAAACATTTTTTTTTTTTTCATAATTATGCCCAAAAAGGTTTTACTTTGGTCCCATCAGATTATAGCACATTTTACTATATGGTTTGGGGTGATTTAGGCAGGCTTGTTTTTTTTTTTTTATTATTATTATTATTATTATTTTTCATGAGAAAATGCTTCTGTCTAGCCATCCTATCCCAGACAGGTGACATTTTTCTTGTTCTTGTTTTGCATCACAAAACCTTGCAATTTTAACAGGAGTGTGTAGATATTTTAATGTTATTATTTACAGGTCCTTTTTATACTTTACTTTTGCAGATATATCTCATTCAGAAAATGATATGATTGTCAGCAGATTGCCAGATAAAATATTTGGATGCGTCGCTTTTCGAAATAGTAAATGTGCAAACCATCTCTGATTTGGAGATGGTTCAGTGAAGCCCACATGAAGCTGATAAATGGAAAACTGATATCTGATTATATGGAAGGTGAAAGTGTTATAAAATGCAGTTTCTCAGAAAACGCTCATAAAATCTTATGTGTAGTCAGAGCTATTAACAACGTGATTTCATTTCTGACCTAACTTTCCTATTATGGCCTTTCATCTTGCATTAAATTCGCAGAAACAATTAAAAAAAAAAGGTTTACAGATAAAAAAAAAAATACCTAGCCAGCTAGGCTATAAAAAATGGCAGGGCTATATTTACGCCCATAATAAAAATGCCTGACTTCCTTACATAATACCACTGTTTATGTGAGGTTACTATGTAGCAAAAACATAACCTCACCATGGTAACAGCACATTCTGATGCATACCATGACAACAACACATTCCCCAAACCTATCCAAACCTAAACAACACAATGAGATGGAGTTCCAGCATGCAACTGAATGATGCTGGAACAGGCACAGATCACTCCGAATGAACCACATGCTGTTTGGACACTTAGGAAAGCATTGAGAATTTACTGACACATCAGGGCTTGTTGTACATATTGGCTCAATGGCTCATTTGTCTGCAGAACATGGGTGGAGACGTGATAAAACTTTTATCCTATCTGGAGAAAGATGGTATTTGAGTTCTCTGAAATGATGTGCCACAAACAGCTGCAGTCACTAACGCTATGTTGACTTTGGCTCAGTATTCTTAATTGCGTGCGAATCGGTATGTTCATAGCTACTTCCAAACAAAGCTATTCACCATGTTATCCGCCTTACTGATAGACTTGATTGCCAGATGTCCAAGCATACCATTTTTCTTGTTCTTTTTTTAGCTTATGTATTGCATGGAGTAAGAATTATAGTGCCTTCCAGAATTAATTGCACCCATATTGAACATGAGAAACATTTATTATATAAAAAGAATAACTTTTGATCAGTTTTCTTCAAACATAATTTTTAAGTCGTGCAGTTTTTCTCCAGAACAATCATTTAAACACCCTTACAATTAATATTTTGTGATGCCTGCCATGGTGGAGTTGAGGAAGACTCTTGGTCCAGTCCTCCATGCAAAACCTTTATATTCTTAGGTTTGTGCATGTGGACGTCCCTCTTCAAATCAAATAACAGCATTTTTTTTTTTTAACATTTCTGTTTCGATTTGTAAGTATGTTTGGCTCATAAGCTCTACCTATGACCAAGTTTGAACCTCCTGGCAGAGGCAAACAGGTTTTGGGCTGGAATAACATTTGAATTTGGTCTCATCTGACCACAACACACAATGCCAACTGTAGTCCTAATGAGGCTTGGTAAGGTTCAGGTGCTGCTTGTCGTGGGATACTTTTGGGAATGGCTTCTTCCTTGCAATGCTTCAACAGCTTCAACAGCTTGTTGTTTTGAAAGTGGAATTTAAAATTTCATTTTGAAACTTGACACACAAGAATCAAGTACAATGTGATCTTTGGGCACAAATTAATTATATGATTCATGTAAAGATTTCACAATAGTTAACCTTATTAGGGGGCCAAGCCCTGAAGGTGCATAGGCACCCTTTAGTGATTGTATGTTTCTTCTTCTTCTTCTTCTTCCTATGGAGTCTATGGCAGCCCATAGAATGCTTCTTATGCTTTGGCACAGTGATAGAGGACAGTCTCAGCTAACTTCACAACAATTTTGGTGCATGCCATATATTTTATGAAATGCGATTCTACTTTCCTCTGATTTTTTGGGTCAAACATAGTTCAATAGACACCATGATGTAAATTTGGATTTTCCATCATTTTGTTTTTATGTAAAAAAAAACATTTTTTCTCTTTTTCTCCTACAAACTTTGTTTCATCATCACCAAATTTGAATTATAGCATTGAGACTATCCCCAAAAAAGTTGTTTCATTGAGTTTTGATGTATGATATGGTTTGTCCATTACAGTAATGGTTTCCAAGAAGATTTGTCTATACTCACCATTAGGTTGCACTATAATGAACAAATTTGTAAAATTGTTCATAACTTTTGAATCACTAAACATTAAATCAAGATTCGTATTCTTGTTGATTCCCTTGAAGGTGCCAATATTGTGAATGTAACAAATTTGTGATTTCTCAAACAGGAAGTCATCCATTTCGCATTTAAGTAGCAACAGATTTTTTGCATCTTCTTCTACACATTATGTCCAATCATCGGCAAATTTGGCAAGCAGCATTGGGAGACTAGACTGCTAAAAATTTGTTACTCAGATTTTTGATGTACATGACGATTCGTCCATAACTTGCAAATGAATTTGATGGTAAAGCTGCCAAACAGGAAGTGAGGGCATATCTCAGCAACTGTACGAAGTATTTTGACCAAAATTAACTGAAGGACCTCTTCCTAAGAGTATCCAAGAAATTTTGTCTAAATTCACCTCTAGATGGTGCTATAATTTGCAAATTTGTAAAACTGCTCATAACCTTTGAACCGCTTAACATCACATCAAGATTTTTGTTTCTGTTGATTCTCTTATAGCTTCAGAGTGTTGGTAATCTAAGCAATTTGTGATTTCTGAGCAAGGTGGCCATTTTAAATTATAACAAAAACTGTTTTTGCTGCTTCTACCACAAATTTGTCAAATACACATGAAATTTAGCACTGGGAGACCAACGCAAAGAAAAGTTGATTCTCAGATTTTTGATATGATGGAAGGTTCATAATGCTCAAATGAATTTGACTGTGAAGTCACCAAATAGGAAGTGAGAGCATATCTCAGCAATGGTGTGACATATTTTGTAAATGAGTAAATGACCTTATCCTAAGAGACTCCAAGAAGTTTTGTCTGAATCCCCTCTAGGGGACACTATAATTCACAAGTTAGTAAAACTGCTCACAACTTTCTCCATTGCTAAGGGGTGGAGAGAGAAAGTGCTTGGCCCCCTTAATTGCTGCTTGCAGTTACATTTATGAGTAATATTTTCTTTGACACTTAAGGACTGGGTATGCACTAGTGTTATATCTATCCTTGATATTCATTTCTTTGTTACAGATTATTTTGTGGCATTATGGGTGGTGACCTTCTGCTAATTTTTGGTCAGGGTATTTTAAAAATAAAATTTATTAATAATATTAGTGGTCATTATACTAAATTGATTAATTTTCTATAACAGCACGGCTCAGACAATAGTGTGGTTGTTTCACAAGGCTGTTCAGCAATCTGGAACTATAAATGGATAAAAAAGTATGACCTGTCGTTCTTTATTTAATATAAACTATAATCTCTGGTACTGTATAAGAGGAACAAGACACTTTAGGATGTGATGTTATAGGGAGATAATCAACATGGTAACACCTTTTATTAAATAAATTAAACTTTTATTAAATAAATAAAATAAACACTGTTTATTTTTCCTATAACAGCACATGCTTTATTCTTTACTTATGACATACTGATGAACAACACAGTCAAGATAGCAACATATTGTTATTGTCCTAATGTTGGCTGCTGCTTTTCTTTTAATGTCTTCTTCTCTGAACCTAATTTAGATATTTCAGCATTTTATAAGCCTCAAAAATTATGAAATAAAAGTCAGCCATGCTATGGGCTATATTCATTGTATATTGGTCTTCATAACCCTGTAAAGGTGCATATTTTTTAATAAATAAAGATGAAAGTTAAATATTTTAAAGACATCAACTCTTAGGCTTGTAAAATTGTATGTATGCATGTATTTTGTAGTAGACTTAATGAAAAAATCTAAAGTTTATAAAGTCCCAGCTATTAAGTGTCTAGTTAGAAGACAAAAACAAGAAATCAGGTGTGAGACTGAAGTGAAGGGTTTTAACACAAATGTTTTAACATTACATTAAATTTTAACTGTATAAACGAATACAAGAATGTAAAAAAATTGATCTGATTACATATTGGATTTAGCTGCTACAAATGCTGATTTGCCTAACGTCACATTTATTAAAATATCCCAAAATGGATATTATAGTTTACTGTGCTATACTGCATATTGTTCCCTCTTTATATTTTTTAATATGGTTACCATTAAAATATCCAGCACTTGTGGAAGCAGTAAAAAGCTATAAAAAAAAAATGGGCTTAAACGACACAGAGTGAATCATAATTAAACTGCCACACCAGCTCAAAACTGACATGAAAACATTTGCAATATCTGAAGACCATAAACTGCTATCCAAACAAAGTTAAATAAGCTGACGTTTCTGTCTGTCAGATTTGTAAGACGTGACAGAGGGCTTCTGCACAGCCACCACTTCTGTCATCAGGTTTACACCTCACAGACTTTAGAAAGAGATTTTGATTAAGTTTGATTAAGTGACGTGTACGTGTGTCAGTGTATAAGTGTGTGTGTGTGTGTGTGTGTGTGGGTGGGTGGGTGTGTATCTGTGTCAGTATGTGTACACAGCTATCTATCTGCCTGCAAATAAGACTACATTATCCAGTATCTCTAAGAGCTCAGTGCAAATTTTTTATTAGCTTACAACATGTAAGAGATGTTACAGTGTGTGTTTACAATGCAGATGCTAGGAACATCCAAATGCTTCTTTCCTTGTATCTTCCTAGTAAGACATTTTCTTCATCCTCATTAACATTACTCTCTTTCCCTTGACTTTTCCTGGGTTTCAACATTATCATGTGCTTTTTCACTAAAGTTGTGTATTCATTTATTACCTGTTAGATAGACATATCAGATTATCATAAGCAGATGTGTTTTGCAAGTCTTAAAACGAATCAACATGACATGCCTTCTCCTCCAAATGACTCATTTTTGCACCAGCTTTGTTTACTATGCCTCTGAGACTGTCGGTGTCACGCACCATGAAGGAACGATGTTTGTTTAAATACTGCAAGGTTTATAATTTCAATTCTTTTTAAAATAAAAGATAAACCATGCATAGTAAACAATAGGTACATAGTCAGTCTTGTTGACATAGGCAACCTTTACAAGCTAAAATTGTGTTGTTAGCTGTAAAGAAATCCACTGTTCCGTTAAGTGTTACGTCACCTTCCCAAAGCACCGGGACATAGCACCCATAGCAAGATTTCCTGTTAAATTCTGTGTGGGAGATAAGTTGAGACCATATCTTACTTGGCATTATTTGCAATCAGAAGTCGTTACAAGTGGATGAACAATCTAGGCTACCTAGTTCTTAAAATCTGCACATACGTACGCACACAAATCCTCATACTTCAATTGCAGTTAGCATCACAGAATCAATTACATCAAAACATTATTCTGCACTTTCCACTTCTAATTTCTAGCATTTTGTTCATTATTTAGTTGTACTATTGCAAAGTATGTTTATTTTAACATTTATATGGCCTTCAGTTTATGGGAGGATAAAGTTAGATTTGGTCTGTTCATTCACTCCAGTATTCTGCAACCTGCCAATTAAATTATATTTAGATCTTGATCAGATCTCTTTTTTCATTGTACATTCCAGCCCATAACCTCTTCTGCAATTTTCCTGTATGCAGAATTACCAGGCCAGGGCAAACGTCTTTACTGCTTTGTAAAACAAACATAACTAATAACTATCTAACTATCTATCTATGTTAGAATGATATTGCTATTTAAAGCCAATTTAATGGGGTGGTACATATGGTCCAGTTATTCACCAGTTATATTTAAAGTCAGTTCAGTTTCTGCCCTTGCTCTCAGTAGTGTAGAGTGAGTATATCATGCAGCACTACTGTACTGTACACCTTAGGATTAAAAGCCTGAGAATTGGGAATCACACACAAACATATCTGCACAGTGGGAATCACACACAAACATATCTGCACAGTGAAAGATATGTACAAAAAATACATCAACAGAGCCACTGTTGAGGCTTGGGGATGCAGCTGCATTTGGTTCTGGCCTTCTTCTGATTAAAAGTGCAAGGGCAAACAAGTCAATGTGTGAAAATGAAGGAGTTGTAGCAAGCCTAGCAGGCTGAAAAAAAACAAAAACAAATTCTCTACTGGCAATATTGTTATGATGTTAAGGATTTCTGGATGAGGGTTGTGGCTCTAGACATTTTCACACAACTATTTAAGTGTGAAAAACATTTTCACCTCTTTGGTATGTTCTTTGCAAAATGAAGAACAACAGTGATAAATATGTTTGGTGGACTATTGGATGATGCCAAAAATAATGAAAATGTTTTGACCAAAGTTTAGCTTTTTGGCAGATAATATACTTTCAGAAAACCTAGACACTAAATTTCAACAAAACAATATGGAAATGTTTCTATTAATTTTATAATAGTCACTGAATTTATTGTTTATTTCCCCACCAATCTAAGAGCAGACAGTGAACAGTTTAAATGTCGTGAGTGCTGTTTACCTCACATGATAAAACCAGAGAGACTGAGATGGAGGATGCTGATGGTCAAACTGAGTACATATTTTCCCTTGTGAACATATACTTCCTTGCATACTGCAATGTACATTCTGTACTAAGATATTTATTGTTTTTCCCTACACTGTATTGTCCTGCACTGGGAAGGCAAATTATGTCATGTGTCTTACATATCTTACATGCCTTATGTGTCTTTACTCTTTGTAATGTAATGTTTGCACCTTTTGGGAACTTGCATTTAAGAATCTCACTGCAAGAATTGTATACTGTATAACTCTCTGTACAAAGGAAGAACTTGACTTGGCAAAGACTTTTCCAAAATCAGGTACAGGACAAAAGTGTCTGCCAGCTAAGCTGCTAACTAGGTAGCTCGGTTTCACTGAAGAAAGTAGTGACAGCTAGGTAGCTAGTGTTAAAACATAGTGTATTTGAATCTGCCACAGGAGCCAATAGAAGCCAATAATGGGCTTGTCTAAGCAGCTGACTGAGGATCTGAAAATGAATCTAATTGATGCCTACAACGCAGAGGGAGGCTATAAAAAGATATTAAAGGGCTTCCAGCTTACTTCCTCTGTCTGAACTGAAATGGCAATTAAGGAGAACTGTGGAAGTCAAGACAACATCTGGAAGACCAAGAAAACATTCCGGTAGGACTGCCCTTATGCTAGCCAGAAAGGCAAATTATAACACGCACATGACACTTAG
The DNA here is from genome assembly GCA_022985145.1 of Pangasius djambal. Lineage (NCBI taxonomy): Eukaryota > Metazoa > Chordata > Actinopteri > Siluriformes > Pangasiidae > Pangasius > Pangasius djambal. The sequence continues at coordinate 17,490,701 of CM040984.1, read as the reverse complement.
GACCTGCAGGGAGGTTTAGCTGACACAGGAATGGTGGTGCACCATTCTTGCGCAAACATGATCTGCATGGAAGAGTCATCAGAAGTAAACCTTACCTGCGACCTAATCACAAAAGTGAATGTCTGAAGCATGCAAAAAAAAAAATATCTAGATTAGCCAGAGGCATTTTGGCAACAAGTGCTGTGGACAGATGAAATAAAAATTTTGGCCACAATCACCAAATATATGTTTTGGAGAAACAAAGGAACACCTTGCCAACTGTTAAACATGGGGGTGGATGTATTATGCCTTAGGGTTGTGTGGCAGCCAGTGGCAGGGGAAACATTACACAGGTAGATGGAACAATGGGTTCCAGTAAATATCAGCCAATTCTGGAAGCAAATGTGACACAGTCTCAAGAAACTGAAGCTGAAAAAAGACTGGCTTTTACAACAGGACAATGATCCTCAAACATACCTCAAAATCCACCATGAACTACTTCAAGAAACACATGCTGAAACTTTTAGAATAGCCCTCACTGTCCCCTGATTGGAACATCATTGAAAATATGTAGATAGATATTAAACATGCTGTGCATACAAGAAGGCCCAAGAATATCTTAGACCCAGAAGTGTTCTGCAAGGAATAGTGGGTGAAAATCCATTTAACAAGAATAGAGAAATTCCTAGCTAGCTGCAAAAAAGTGTTTGCAAACTGTGATATCTGCCAAATGGAGTGGTCAGCAGTGGTCATCAGCAGTAAGAACAGAACGCCAAATCAGAATTCACAAAGAAATACAGAGATGAGCGACAAAAGTTCTGGAACCAAGATTAATCTCTACCGATGTGATGGAAAGTGTGGAGAAAGAAAGGATCTGCTCATGATCCAAAGCATACGAGCTCATCAGTCAAGCATAGTGGAGTAGTGTCATGGCTTGGGCTTGCTTGGCTGCTTCTGTAATGGGCTCACAAATCTTTATTGCTGATGTAACTCATGATGGTAGCAGCAGAATGGATTGGAATGGATGGAAAAGTATCACAGAAGTATCAAAGAAGAATACAAAAATTTGGTGATGTCAGTGGATTGCTGGCTTGACGCAGATATTGCAAACAAGGGATATGCAACCAAATATTAAGTGTTATTTACATTAAGATTATCAGTTCCAATACTTTTGCTCACCTAAAAATTGGGTGGTCTGCCACAAAAGATGCCATGTTCTAAGTTGTTTAACACATCTATATGTAAATATCAGGAAATGAAAGTTGAAATTCTGATCTATTGTATCATATTCATCTTTTGATCTCAAACCCAAACATTTTCAGTGTATAGCAAAAACAATACAATTGTCCTTGCCATTCGAATGCTTTCAGAGTGGACTGTACAACTGTATAGAATCTATCACTCAAATACTTGAAACAAGCCCAAGCACAATTTGTGATGTTAAGACAATTTTGATTTACTGTATATTTTTTTCATTCTCTGCAGTATCTCAATTAAACGTTTCCACAAGAAGTATATCCTACTTCTCTTTTTTGAGGCACATGTGCATATGTTCGTGGAAATTAATGGTAAGCCTTTCTTCACGTTCTGACCAGAGACACCAGAATTTTTTTTCTGAAATTTTAACGAAGTAACTGTCACAGAAAGCAAAACACATTATCAAAATTATACAGGGATCACTAACCAACTAGAGAAGACACTGATATACTGTGGCATTGGTGAGAAAAGAGCTTTACTAGGAAACGTTGTTAAAGCAATGGACTTTGTCTTTTATTGGCAACTCACGATGATAGTACAAACACAGGCTTGGTGGTTACCACAGAACTAGCTCAATAGGGGGAAACTGGAAGGGGTGACAAATCCCATTTGGCTTCATAAAAACAGTGAACACAAACACAAGATAACTGAAACTGTACAGTTGAAGGTTGGAAAAAGACCAGGCTTTTTTTCCCCAGCAGTTTCTGTGAGGCTGTGTCCACTGTAGCCTCAGATCCCTGGTTTTAGCTGACAGAAGTAGAAGCCCATTTGAGAAAATGCTCAATTCTGTGCATTCTGACATGCTTTTCTGTACACCACTTGTAAAGAGTGGTTATTTGATTTGCCATAGCCTTCCTGTCAGCTTGAATGATCCTGGCCATTCTCCTCTGACCGTTCTGATTGACAAGAGCCATGCAGAACTGCCGCTCACCAGATATTTTTTGCAGCAATCTTTGGAAATTTTAGTGACTGATGTGTGTGAAAATCCCAGGAGATCAGCAATTCTGGAAATATTCAAACTAGCCCACAACCAGACCCCAACAATCATGTCACTGTTAAAGTCACAGAGATCACATTTTTTCCCATTCTGATGTTCGATTTGAACATTAACTGAAACAATTGAACTGTGTCTGTGATTTTATGCATGATATGATTCCTACTAAAGTGGTCATTGAAGGTAAATTAAACATTGAAATGGCTCATGGGAATGTACAGCGACAATACAATAGCTGCTAAGATTGCTATAAGTCTTGTTTGATGTTGGGGAACACAGATGTATAATTTAATGTTTGAATCAACATACACTAAATATGTACTTGGACAGATCATTTTTGTTATTTATTTACTACTGTATGTACACAACATGAGAGATTTCATGAAGGGTTTAGCATGGTCTAAATGAAAGTGCTGTAGTCTAGAACAATCAAGATGTTGTATAGACACTGTAGAGATACAATCATAAAGATAAACTATTTGGATTCGTCAATCCTGCTTGATGTAGTAAAGTTGTGATGGAATGTTCCAGCACAAACTTGCCTCAAAATTTCTGGAAAAACTGACATCTACAAGTATGGCCATGTAAGGTTTGCTGGCTTGTGCAAGATGTGGTGTCAACTGACAAGCTGATGAATATCCATTCTGTAGGTCTGAGATGAATATCCATGAATATCTGATAAGATAAACGAATGAAAAAGTGCTGTGAAAGCTGTGTATGGTATCAGCTTCAGCAAGGAGTTCAGGACAGATTAAAGCTGTGGACAGGGAACTAGCACAAACTAAGATTAACAAGTTAATGCCTAAAAAACGATCAGTGGATTTTGGAACCTGAAAGCTCTGGCTTGGACTACACAGTACTACAGATTAGAGACAGCTACAATGTAATAAACAATAACCAAACAGCTACACAGCAAGCTTGGTCTGGCAGATGAGAATGGATCTTTGAGAAGGCACCATCATGAGGAAGACTAGTTGAGAGAAGGAAGGATGTGGACATGCCAAGTACTGCTGCTTACTCTTCACTAAATGGATATCACATTTAGGAATAAAAATCTGTGCACCTACAAGGGACTCATGGGGGTTGAAATATATGACAGGGTGTTTAGATGTTAATAGGTAACAGTTTATGGAGAAAAGCCTTCAAGAACAATGTAGAACCACACCAACACTGGCTGGGAACATTGTGTCACTGCTGGGCTGAATGTCCACTACCAGATACAGTTATAGCTGGTTGGCAATGGTCCTATAGTCTACTGATGGGTAGGGGGGTTGGAGTAACAGTAAATGGTGTGCCTGATAAAATGGTCAAAGTGTGTAGATACAAGGTTGGTTAAAGCTTAAAAAAATGGCAATGAACTGTATATACGTTCCTGATAGACAAGCGAATAATACATGCCTATCAAAGATTTCAACGTGGGATCAAATCACTTCAAAATACTCTTAATTACATGAATATGCAACATGAGCTAAATCTTCAGAGCTATCCAGTATGACTTCATTTGTGCAAACATCTATGAAGCAACTATAAACGTAAAGATACAGGATCTTGTAATGTATTGTTTGAGATGAGGCTTTCGATTCGATACATAATATATTCAACAGACTGCCTTGTAAAGTACATTATTCGTCATAAAATACACTTGTATTAGATGAGGAGTAATAAACTTCATCAAGCCCACACTCCTTCTTCTGAAAAAGTAGCTTCATCTGTCAGGCGGCAGGGACGGAAGCAAGTGCAGGTACACAAAAGCTTTATTAAGAAAGCTTGCAACAATTCCAATACGTTGAGCAAAAGTCAGGAACAGGAAGCAGACAATGGTCAGGTGATCAGCAAACAGCATAAACTAGGTAAGGCAAGAGTCAAAAACCAGATACAGGGACCAAACCAGAATATCAAAATAGTGGAACACAAAGGCTCGATATCGACTGGTAACAAATAAACAGAGTGTATACTTCACGCCGGACAAAGAAACACGAGGGCTTAAATACAAAGAATAATTAAGGGGTGAGCTGAAAACAGGTGAAAGTAATCTTGACATACTAGGGAGACAACCAGCATCAAGACAGGGGTGGAGACAAGACATGAACCAAAACAAAATGCACATAGCAATGTAAACAAACACATGAAAACCTGGAAGGAGGTGCCGTAGCACTGACAGCTTTTATATTTCTTTAAATATGCTTCTAAGCACGTTGTTTTTCACAACTGGGAAGTTCATATTCAGTGCTGGAGATTACGGGATTCAAAAACACATCTGGGGCTACAGAGAGCTGCATGACTGACAGCACAACTCTCTGACAGCAGAATGGGAAAAGCTGCATGCTTCAGACACTCCTGCTTGTGAGTCACACAAGTGAAAGCTAAGCCATATTTAATTTTGTTCCAGTCTAATGCACAGCTCTTGTTTCTTTATATGCTGCTAAGAATCTGAATTGATCATGCAAACACTGTGTCATTATTAAGTTTCAATTATTGCATTTTATAATGTTGAATGTTTTAAACAATGGAAATCGGAAACCTTAGGCACATAGTCAGGCAATGTTTATAAAATGTGTATCATATCAAGACACACAAATTAAATTTTGTGTATTGTTACACCCCTGTTACACAAGAAACAAATGTAGTGAGACACACCATGCAGGTTAAGGTTTAGTGTACACAGTTAAATGACTTACAGCGTGTCTTTACTTGTGTTATCTGATGTCCTCTCACTCTTGTGGTTTGTCATGCCTGCTTTAATAAATACTTTACATTACAGAAGCCAGCTTTGAAGAGCTTCAGGCTTATAAAGCATCACCCCTATAAGAGCACAGGTGAAAAAATAGGGGTGGCAGGAAGACTTTATTTCAGAAGAAATGCTGACTCTGCCGCTGCACAGTGGAAGTATTTTATCATCACTGAAAAATAAGGGAATAGGATATGGTGTGAAAGTAGAGGTGGTAAAATGGAAGTGAAAACTAAGTGCAGGGGAAAGTGTGAGTGATAAGTGGAAAGTAAGTCGGGGTGGTTTGGATAATAAATTCCAAATCTTATAATCAGCGTTGCCTCTGATACTACTGTGATTAAATGAACTAATAGCCATTTAGCACCACAGAGAAGGGGATGCTAATGCAAGGCAGGGGGAAAAACTAATATTACTATTAATAATATTTTTAATAAGAATAATAATTATTATTATTATACTAATAATATTACTATAATATCATACCTAACTTTCAACATTATTGATAAACCAACAGCAATTGATTAGTCAGCTAGTCATCTAGCTAGTCATCTAGCTAGTCATCAAACCATAACTGCAGCCTTTTAGCATGTTTGCTCACTACCAAGCCTATAACCTAATTAAATGCATGAAATATTTCACAAATATGCTTTAGTGATCATTGGTTTAGCTGGATTTTTGAAATATGAGATTTTTAATGAAGGATGGTTAACATTATCTAGGTTGGCAAATAGGTTATGACTAGCATGAGCTAGGTATGATAGAAAAAGCCAACACACATCACTATTTTACCTCTATTTTCAAAAATGTTCGTTATTAGAAGAAAATTTCGAGGTCAATTCAATACAAGACATATAAGCACTTCATCTGTGAAATGGACCAACAAGATGGAGGACAAACTGGCATAGATTGTGGAATTTCTGGACTGGTATCAATGTTGTAATGTATTATGTAAAAATGACCACAACTTGACGGTTCTTGTCTGTTCAAAGGCCAGTGTAAGATTTTCTACATTTTTAAAATCTGCTGTGATATCATAGGTGAAATTCGATTTCTATTTCTGAAATTCAAATTCTATCTTGCAATTAAGCCTGTTTTTAAAAACCTTAATTAAAACCTGACAGTGCAAGCCTATTTTTTTTTTTAATTATTATTTAATGCATTGACTTAGTGATAAATATATGAAATATATATTACATTTTACTATTATGTAACCACATTATCACACAGTTCTTTTCATTCTTTCATTTATCTCCAGTAACTGCTTTTCCTGGTCAGGGTGGCAGTGGATTGGCAGTGGATTGCCTCTCCCAGGAAGACTGGGTGTGAGGCAGGAATACACCCTGAATGGTATGGCAGTCCATGACACAGCACCATCTGACACACACATTCACACAGTCATTCACACCTAGAGACGGTTTAGCAACATAGATGTTTTTGTGAGGTGGGAGAAAACCAGAGAACATGAAGGATCCCAAGTGAAACTCTATACAGACAGTAACCAGACTTCAGGGTTAATCCAGGGACCGAGGAGCTGTACCACCATGCCACACACAGTTCTTTTAATTATTAAAAGTAATAAATACAAATAAGTTTGAGAAGACTGTAAGAAGGGAGAAGACTTTCCCTTCATTCTGATGCCGTTTAATTCCCAGATTATGACTGTATGTTATTATGCACATTTAGTGTTAACACTCAGACACATAGCTGCATGCAATGTTGTTTTTTTCCTTTTCTCTGCCACACCTTTGGCACGCCATCTAGTGTCACACTTCAGTAAATCATGTATGTTATTTGATTTGCACGTGCATCGTCATCATGATGTCAGTCCTGCTGTGTTCTGTATCAGCTAGTGAGGGGGGTTTCCTATAACACAGATTCTGAACCTGCTTCCTGAAATGTCATAAAGGTTTATAAACAACAAATCACAAGGATAAAAGACCAACTAGGATGGCGTCTTGGCACGTTGATTGTGCATTGATAGAATTATTGTGGATAGGGTCAATACAATGAATACTAAAGGAGCTGTCAGGATTTGTGAATTGAATATCACCTACAGAGACTCACTGTGTGGCACTGTTGAGCCACTGTTTATTTTATGATACAAGTCTACTATAATGCGCTGCGTCGTCCCTGGTTAAATCTGCGGCACTCCACCTGGGTGTAATAATAGTACCAAAGCTTTATAATCCTGATCATGATTACCTAAGGGAACTGGTGCTATGTTAACGTGATACCTCCCCGTGACTGTTTAAAGGGAGGCTAAAAACAGGGAGGAGAGTAAAATATGAGTGGTTTATTTATTTATTTATTTATTATATATATATATATTTTTTTTTTACATGCTTAAAGGGAGTGGTAATTTTGGGATGGAGTAAACGAAAGCAGATAAGGCCTGGCTGTTCTCACCTCGGTCCTCGTGCGATAAACTATGCATTTGTCGCGTCACAACACCGGCTTCCTGCTCCAACGCACCACATGCGCGTGCACACGGGCTGTTTCAGACTAATTGAGCCTAATTACGTTGTCTTTTGGCTTTCCAGTAATGGAGCAAGTGAAATAAATAGGAATCGATTGCGGTTTCCGATACTGGAAGATTAAAAAGGAGTGAAAGAGAGAGAGAGAGACAGAGAGAGAGAGAGAGATTAAAAGACTAAAAGACTATTCAACTACAGGTCCATGTTTAGAAACGCATACACAGATTCCCGTTTAAGGGAATGAAAAGCTTGTTTGTAGCCTAAGTGGAGGGGGAAACCACTTTACCTGAACCACAAGTGGACTTGTGCAGCAGTTATGAGACGGTGACCGGAATAAAGAAAAAGCAGTAAAATGCGTTTTTGGAGGAGCGCTCCGACATGCCGGGACAATCCGCATGGGACGAGTCCTTACGTCTGCAGCACAGGATAAAAAGCGAGGGAACTCATGCCGGATGAATGTGACACAAACATCACCGAGAGACGCGACGGAGGAGAAGGAGGAAAAAAGAAGAAGGAGAAGAAGAAAAAGGAAAGGTCACCGGCTTTCTCTCACTTCTCACTCACTACACAACTCACAGGCGCCTGGAAACGCAGCCTGTAAACAGACTGGGCTCTCTGTCTGCCATGGTGCACTAGATCTCTAACAGGAGAACTACCTGTAGAAGCAGAAAGCAAGCCTACCGACTCCTACATTACCGCATTCATCTGCTACCACCCCGGGAGGACACCCCACCACCGGGACAGTCGCGCAACAGGTAATAATAAGGCTTTAGGGCTTGCGCGTAAAATGCGTCTGGCTTTATGCGTCTAGTTCTTTCAGGGTTTTTTTTTTTTTTAACAGTTCTACTAACTCAACTACTTTAACAGCATGCACATTTACTTAGGCGTGTTGCTACAAGTTGGACACTGGTTCAGCCGTTTTATTTGAGATAAATTCAAACAATTCCTGCTCTGTAGTTTTGCAGCCAATCTTTGGCACGTCAGCACTTCATGCCAAGTAGGAGCAGAGGAAAGCCATGGTTGGGGCGTAACTTCAGCTAAATTCCTTCGAGTCATTCCTTCAGATTGCACCGTGTCATTGCAAAATAAACTTTCGAATTAGCTATCGTCATACCGATGCGCGCGCGATGTGCTAAATACGTCTGAGCGTAATGGGACGCTTAAAGCTTTGCCCACTTGCGTGGAAGTGTGGCAAAATCGGGGTCTCTGAACACAGACTTGTTTTCAGATCAGTGTGTGTGCTTCGTGGTGTTTTTTCGTCCAGGGCAGAAGCTCGCGCGCCTCAGCAGCGAGAGAGGCACGCTACAGCTGCGCTTCAGCATGAGCGTCCTGCGCGCGCCAGTCATCACTGCGCTCGCGCTGCTGATCGTGAGCGGCGGTTCCGGCGGACGGAGCGGCTCTGCGTCCGCGCGCTCCACCACCACCGGCCTGCTGCAGCTGCTCACGGCCAGCCGGAGAGAAGCGGCCGAGCATCACGCGCACTCCACCGAACACCAAGCACACTCTCCGCTTCCCACCAAGACCGACTACTCCATAGAGTCGAGGGAAGGGAACGAAGTCAACAAATCCAATCAGCATGACCAGACACTGGGTAAAGTAGACTGTTTTACTGCAGTTAGTACACTACTTTCATAGGACACATCTGTAGGATACTTTTGAGCTCTGGTTCTCAGATTGGGTTCTCATCATAACCATCATAACCCGTGCTTGTTCTTTTTTTTTTTTTATTCAATTTTGTTACAGTGATGGAAATCAACCCAACACTATCAGAATTTATTATTATGAGGTCTTATAATTAGCCTAGTTGGTCATCTTAATTGGTGATTTGAATATAGGTTTAATCTAAACCTCAACTCCAAAACATGTAGCCTAGAAATAATGAATAAATAATCAATTTCGGTCTAATGTGTTCTGTCAGTGGAAAGTTCAGGAATAAAAAAAACGCTCTGTGGTGCCAATAAATAGGTAAACTTTTACTGTACACTTTTAAGTAAGAAGCTTAATATTTGAACAGTTGTATTATGTTCATAAAACTGTGTTGAAGGGGTCCATAGAATTTATTTTACAATTAAAGGGGTTCCTGGATGCAAAGTTTTGAGAACCCCAGCTTTTGGCAGACTATTACATGACAGCGTCAGATATGACAGGAAGTTTTTCTGAATCTGCCCTAAATGTTGAGGCGAGACATTCTGAAACCTTTTGCAGCCAGGGAAAGCTGCGACCCACCTCTTATGATTGTAGCATATATTTAACTTCTGAACACAATTTAATTCTTCAAGTAGTAGGCACATTAGGCACTTGTGTACTTTAATTGTTTACAGGACCTTTTTTTAATCCAAACCAATTACATAATGTTAGCATGTGCTTAGGTTCAAAACTTATATATATATATATATATATATATATATATATATATATATATATATATATATATATGTGTGTGTGTGTGTGTGTGTAACTTGTTATTAAGTTATTGACGTTTGGTTGAATTCATTTTATAAATTTAATATTAATTATAACAATTCTAATGACATTTACAGGGCTTTTTTTTTATTTAACCCTGGTCAATATCTTTTGACAACACCACCATTCTGTTTCAGGGACCATAGCTTTCTTTATAGATCACCCATAATAGCACAAGTATTATGTACTATACACTCACTGACCACTTTATTAGGAACACATGTACACCTGCTTATTCATGCACTTATCCAGTCAACCAATCATATAACAACAGCACAATGCATAAAATCACACAAGATGCAGGTCAAGAGCTTCATTTAATGTTCACATCAAACGGGGAATGGGGAAAAATGTGATCTCAGTGACTTTGACTGTGGCATGGTTGTTGGTGGACAACAAGGGACAGTTCTGTGGGCGGAAATGCCTTGTTGATGAGAGAGGTCAGAGGAGAATGACCAAACTGGTTTGAGCTGACAGGAAGGCTGTGGTAACTCAATTAACCACTCTGTACAACCATGGTGAGCAGAAAAGCATCTCGGAACACACAACACGTCAAATCTTGAGGTGGATGCTCAAAAGCAGGCGATCATATCGGCTTCCACTCCTGTCAGTCAAGAGCAGAAATTAAGTATTGGTAAAACCTCGTCTAGTCTTTTTTCCCCCCAATTTTCAGCTGGCCAGTTTCAGTGAGCCTGTGCCCACTGTAGCCTCAGATTCCTGTTCATGGCTGACAGGAGTGATAACTCGATGTGGTCTTCTGCTGTTGTAGCCCGTGCGCCTAATGGTTTGACATGTTGTGTGTTCTGAGATGCTGCCACATGATGGGATGGGATGACTGGATAACTGCATGAATTTGCAAGTGTACACGTATTCCTAATAACCTCCCCCAATCCCGTCTCTGGGTAAAAAAGACTCTTAAAACGAAAAATGGCTCCAATGACAATAACAGAAAATGACATTTATATTTAGTCATTTATATCATTTAAACGAATTACAGACCCTCAGGCTATGCTTCACAAACGCCTTAGGGTTCACCTGTTCTCACTTTGATCACCACGGGTTTAGGCAGCTCTTTGAACGTTGGTGTGCGACTTATAACTTGCCAAAATTACATTTTTAACTAATCAATTTTAACTACTTATATTTATTGATGTTATCAAGTAGTATAATGGTTTGGTGACATTCTCAAAACTCTTGTCAAATTTATAGAAATGCAGAACTGTATTTAAGACTAAACTCTTAGTTACAATAGTAACACAACTAATAGTTGTTTGTTGATTTTGGACAGACGTCTTTCCTAGAGATCTGCGGCAGAAAGAAAAGTTCCTAAAACATTTAACAGGTGAGCAACAGTCCAGCATTCAGCATAAACATGTGTATTGTGGTCTATGTAGTGTAAGTATGCATGTGATTGGTGTCTGTGTTGCCAGCATCAGCTTGACATGTTTCTGAGTGTTTCTGTCTGTTTCAGGGCCTCTCTATTTTAGCCCAAAATGCAGCAAACACTTTTACAGATTATATCATAACACCAGGGACTGCACAATACCAGCCTGTAAGTACCACCACCATACATGACATAGTATAGTTGTGTTAGTCTTACTGAACTTGCTTTATACATATTACCATGTAAAGACATTGCAATATAAAGATTATCTGATAATTCTGTGATTTTAAAATATTGATGTTTTATAAAGACATTTAAAAACGTTGAGCTATTTTTATCCTGCATTAGGTTAATGCAGATATAACGTCATATTTTATGATACTTTTAAATAATATTTTGATGTAAAACATCTATATAGTCAGTGGAATGTGTTATAAAATGTGTATTGTATTTATGTTATAAAAAATGTTATTCTAATGTAATTCTAAGGTTTCAGTGAGTAGAAGATCACATAATTCAGACTTGCATGTTATGTATTCCTGCTCATACTGTTTAACCTGTACACACTGTAGATTATAGAAGATGTGCACGGCTACTCAGAAGGTTAGCGGAGAGTCAGCGGTGTTCTGAGGGATAGACGTTGCAGGTAAAAATTTAACTCAAAGCATTCAGTGTAATACTGCCACTCTTGTTCGTTTCTGTGTCACATTTGCAGTATCACATTCGGAAATGTTTTCTCCGAGCACAAACAGACATATTAAACAGTCATTTATTGTCTTATCAGGCACACAGGTTATCAGTATACCACTTATTAACTGCAGCATTCTCTAAGCAGTCTGTAAATGTATCCCACTGGGTTATCCCAATGTATCCCAATGAACAATCTATATAAATAAGGTTGTAAAGCTGGAGTAAGGTGACCAGACCAGTATCAAAAGACAAAACTAAATCCAATAATAGCTTATGTAAATATACATTTTTGCTCCAGAGTGGTAATTTCTTCCAGTAAGAAATAATTTGAAACTTAATTAAATTCTTTCTGAGTTCATTAAATATTTATAGTGTGTCTGAGCAAGCTAAAAAAACCGTCCTAATCATTCAAGCTCATTAAATGTCAATTCTCATATCTCTTTGCAGATTTCAACAAACTTAAGAAATAAGGAGGACCAAGAAAAAAAGTGCCTTGGAAAAGAACAGGGGGGAAAAAACGACACCTCGGAAACATATGTCACTATGAAGCATAATTTGTCATCATATTTTTGTCAAACTCCTCCATAGAGTTCTACATACAGTACCATGGAAGTCTTATTGACTGACAAATCAATGTTGTCACTGAACTTTCTGATAACTTGAATGGTGCAAGTGAAGATCCTGTTTTACACGATTTAAAAAAAAAATCCCACTGCCAAAATCTGTGGACAGTACGGTGTACTGCAAATACATTTATGGTTATGCAAATGCTGTTGCCGTTCACTGTGTTTTTCAGTAGTTGTGATCAGAGCATCATTAATTAAGCACAGCTTCTAGTCCAAAACTCTTGACCACCTCTGCTACACAAAATCAAAACCTGTTAAATCAGTGATTGAATTATGAATTGTATTTGTAAGACATTTCTTTTGGCAGATATTAGGGATGAAAGTTGCTGTGTATGAAAAAAAAAAGTCAGCATTCTCCCTGAATATGAATGTCATATATACTCTATTTATATATTCAAGTTATTGTCAGTTGCTGGTGTCGAACTCACACGCATCCCAGCTAGAGTGCAATATGTACATATTGTAAATAGAAGAAAATCTATCTTCAAATAAAATTGTTTGTTATATAATGTTATATTGTAATGTTATTTGATGAAAATGTGGTTTTCAGTGTAAGTGTAAGGACCACAGGACTAAAAATGACCATGTTCCTTCACAATGTCAAACTGGCCAGTCACGATAGCAAAGTTTGACTTTAAACATTTGACTTCAAACAAACGTTTGTATGATAAATGACCACGTGACACAGAAAGCAAGGATTTATAGTAGACCACAGGCACATGGTTAGCACTTGTTTTTGTTTGCACTTCTTATTCAAAACTTTTATCAGCACAATGAATGTCTTAACTACTCAAGCTTGTTTTTAGGCTATGTTGATTTTTGTGACTAGAGTCATGTCAGCCAGACAAATTACTGTGAAATACTGCTATAAGAGCATACAGTAATGATGCCACTAGAGCAGCCTGAGGCAATTTAAGCAGTGGTCAGTGGCTAACTAACACATTCCTCAAATTCTGGTTTGTTTGAATGAGACTTCACCTCTAGCCTAGTGTAAAACTTTCTCCTCTTTAACTTGTGAATATATGGTTCGCTTTTGGCAGACATTAGGCCCCTAGCCCACAGCACCCACACACTTATATTGTGTAATGTGCCCAGGCATGCCGCAGTAGCACTCACACTAACAAGTTTACAGAAATTCTTCAATCAAAAGTCAGCCGAGAGAAACGCCTCAGAACAAACATGCAATTAAGAACATTATCGACTCAGTCCGCCAGTCAGATTTGTTAACAGGTGTATCTTCATGAGAAGACACATCAAAGGATCATCGCGTGTGAAGGTAGCCGGTGATGAATGAGTGAAAAATGAAGGAGACATGCAGCTAATGTGTTTAATTTAGGAATGTAGACAAAGTGAAGGTAGATATGAAAAAAAAAAGTACCCCTCAGATTCATCTTTTCACGTAAGCAATTCCTTCCACTTCGAACAGATCTCTGTGTGTGAATCAAAAAATTCCATAAAAGTGCACTAGATTTTAAGAAAACTCTAAATGCATTTTACGTAACAATTCGTCACCATGTCTGCAGTGCCATTTAGTGATTTGAAGGTATGTATATAAGTGTATGTGTTAGCGGAGAATATCTGTCAACGGAGGCAATCTCATTCCCTCCACATGGGAAACTCCCACTATATTTAGCTGCCAACAGTGTGGTTTAGCTGGTCTGACTATCGGCTTGGGTGGCAGCCAAATCAAAGTAAGAGGGTAAATCAGTGAGTACTATATTTAACATTTACACTTTATGCCCAAAAGTTTGCGGACACCTGACCATCACACCTACACTATATTGCCAAAAGTATTCGGTCACCTGCCTTGACTCACATATGAACTTAAGTGCCATCCCATTCCTAACCCATAGGGTTCAATATGATGTCGGTCCACCTTTTGCAGCTATTACAGCTTCAACTCTTCTGGGAAGGCTGTCCACAAGGTTGAGGAGTGTGTTTATAGGAATTTTTGACCATTCTTCCAAAAGC
>CM040984.1:17457603-17476035 GCA_022985145.1 Pangasius djambal | reverse complement strand
GCATCCTATGACAGTTCCACGCTGGAATTCACTGAGCTCCTGAGAGCGGCCCATTCTTTCACAAATGTTTGTAAAAACAGTCTGCATGCCTAAGTGCTTGATTTTATACACCTGTGGCCAGGCCAAGTGATTAGGACACCTGATTCTGATCATTTGGATGGGTGACCGAATACTTTTGGTAATATAGTGTATATGTGCTTTTTGAACATCCCGTTCCAGATGTAGTCCTCCTTTGCTGTGGCCGTAGTCTTCTGGGAAGGCTTTCCACTAGATTTTGGAGCAAGGCTGTGGGGATTTGCCCATTCAGCCACAAGAGCATTAGTGAGGTCAGGCAGTGATGTCGAGAGAGAAGGTCCGGGGCCTTCCAATTCATCCCAAAGGTGTTCAGTGGAGTTGAAGTCAGGGCTCTGTGCAAGCCACTCAAGTTCTTCCACACTAACCTTGCCAAACCAAGTCTTCATGGACCTCACTTTGCGCAAAAGGGCACAGTAACAGATTTGGACCCCTTAGTTCCAGTGAAAGGAAATCTTAATATTACAGTATACAAAGACATTTTATTCAACTCCGTGTTTCCAACTTTGTGGCAACAGTTTATCAGAGTGTATCACAGCCATATAGTGTATCACAGTGATTGACAGATGACTATTGTAAAAAACAAACAAACAAACACGAGCCACAGTTATACTTAATCTACTTAATTATGCCCGGGTGTCTTACTATGTGAGAAACTTTATATTTTATGGTTTTACGTTCATCCTGGTTGAAGGATGGAAAAGAAGAATGTCAGAAGCCAAAGAATTAGATTTAAGTTCCAATTTAACTTAATTATTTATTTACATGTATTTATGTTCCACATGTTTACTGCAAAGTTGCAATTGTTAAATTTGTTTCTTCTCAGTGGAAAACCTATGAGGAAAATGTAATGAGAAGGAAAAACATTCATTTAGATTTAACATTGCAGCCAACCAAAAAGGTGTAGACAAAGATCTACAGCTATTGTTTCAGTTAACCATCAGTTATCATGCTAAGTTTTTTCTGTTAGCTCCTAAAAACCTCAGACCAAGAGCTTCTTTTCTCATGCATCGTTTTGCAGTGATGTTCAGTGTCATATTAATGCAAGATCCAATTTAGAAGTAGTGGAGACAGTAAAGTTTGGACCCAAAGTTCCAGAAATCAATGCGACACAGTTGCACTGAGTTAGAGCAGAGAGTAGACTCAGCTAGTTAGCAATGTACAAGATAATAAGGAAGATGGCACAGACAGAGGTATCAGCATGAAAGTTGAAGCTTTGGAACCCTAAATATTTGAGCAGAGTGTACCGATGAGAAGGTGAGAGAGATGGATGGACTAAAGGACTAAAGCATTGCTGCATCGATCACTTTGCATAGAAATGAGGCACTAATTCCCACTGCCGCCACTTTCAACAGGTAGTGGAATGACATTGAGGGTAATGCAGGAAGCCATTAACTGAGTGAAAATAGATGTTAATGAAAGACATTTAAGCAAAAAAGTCATAAATAAATATTGGTCATCATTGAAGATATCATCTTAAATATAAAGATTAAAATGCATGTTGTTTCGAGCGAATTTTTCCCTTAAGGCTCAAGATCCTCTAGTCTGGCATTGCTGGGATTTGTACTCGCAACCTTTAAGCCACTACAACATTCCAACATTACCCTTAACCACTGCCCTTGTGATGTCGGCTAATGTTCTCCCCAAAACTGATTCATGCATACTATCACATATTCAATAATGATATTTTCGTGGAAAGTCCCTTCAAAGTTGCTCAGTGGATATTTTGCCCAGTGGGCAGTGCTAGTGAGCAAATTAAACTCAGTGAATTCTTAAACAGCTTGCAAAAGTTTTCAGCAGAGCTTTTGAAAACTGTTTAAGAATTCACTGACCATCATTTTTGTCCAATAAAACAGTGTAATGACTAGTGACAAAATGGCACTTTTCACACATGCATGCTACAGTTCTGTTCAACAAAGTGTTGGCTGAATTTGACTCAGAGGTGGAGTGACACATCATTTGTTCATACCTTTTACTGACAGCCCTACCTTTTTATTCTATTATTTTCACAGCAGTGCCAGTGAAGGGTGTACGTAGCTATTTCATGCATAAAAGTGATGCAAAAAATTATAAAAATTCCTGCACACTTAAACAGAGCATATTTTTGGAGTCACTTTTGTCAGTACTAATGATACAAATAACATTACATTCTTTGGCAAGATTGGATTAGAGATCACATGTCATTTTGTTTCATAGGTCACAATTTGCCTGGTGTAAAATTTATGTTTAGTCATGTTCTCTAACCAGTGTAATATTTAAGAGCATTAGTTATTGCGATTACTGGTACAATGTAATATGGTGAAGTGGCAAAAAACTTTCATGTCATGTTTCATGTCATTATTCATTTACTTGATATATGTATATATACAGTTAGGTCCGGAAGTATTTGGACAATGACAGAGTTTTTGTGATTTTTGGCTTTACACACCACCGCAATGGATCTGAAATAAAACAATCAAGATGCGATTGAAGTGTAGACTTTCAGCTTTATTTTCAGAGGTTCCACAAAAATATGGCATTTACCATTTAGGAATTACAGCCATTTTCAGCAGAGTACCTCCATTTTCAGGGGCTCAAAGGTATTCGGACAAAGTGACATAATTGTAAATATAACCATAATTTTAATACTTGGATGAAAATCCTTTGCAGTCAATCACTGCCTGAAGTCTGGAGCCCATGTTCTCAAAACTCAAATTCTGAGTTTCCTCCCTGGAGATGCTTTGCCAGGCCTTCACTGCAGCCACCTTCAGTTGCTGCTTGTTTGTGGGTCTTTCTGCCTTCAGTCTTGTCTTCAGTAAGTGAAAAGCAGCTCTATTGGGTTGAGATCAGGCGACTGACTTGGCTATTGAAGAATATTCCATTTCTTTGCATTCAAAAAGTCTTGAGCTGCTTTCGCAGTATGTTTAGGGTCATTATCCACCTGCACTGTGAAGCGGCGTCCTATCAATTTTGTAGCATTTGGCTGAATGTGAGCAGAGAGTATAGCCCTATACACCTCAGAATTCATCTTGCTACTTCTGTCAGCAGTCACTTCATCAATAAACACCAGTGAGCCCGTTCCACTGGCAGCCATACATGCCCATGCCATAACACTTCCTCCACCATGTTTGACACATGATGTGGTATACTTTGAATCATGAGCTGTTCCTTTCTTTCACCATACTTTTCTCTTCCCATCATTCTGGTTCAAGTTAATCTTGGTTTCATCAGTCCAAAGAATCTTATTCATGTTTTTATTCCCAAAACATGGGAGGCTTTTTTAGATGTTTTCTGGCAAAGTCTAATCTGGCTTTCCTGTTCTTGAATGTTACCAGTGGTTTGCACCTTGTTGTAAACCCTCTGCATTTACATTCATGAAGGCATCTCTTGTTTGTTGTTCTCCAGAGTATTCTTGACTTCTGTTGATGTTGCGAAAGGGTTTTTCTTCACCAAGGAAAGGATTCTGCGATCAACCACTTCAGTTGTCTTCCGTGGTCTTCCAGGCCTTTCGATGTTGTTGAGCTCACCAGTGCTTTCCTTTTTCCTTTTTAAGAATGTACCCAACTGTTGATTTGGCCACACCTAAGGTTTTTGCTATCTCTCTTATAGATTTATGTTGTTTTTTTCAGCCTAATGATGGCCTCCTTCACTTGCATTGAGATCTCCTTGGACTTCATATTGGTAGCTCCAGTCGAACAGCTGCCAAATGCCAACTCAATTCCTGATATCAACTCCAGACCTTTTATCTGCTTCATTTGTCTTGAAGTAACGAGGGAATGGACCGCACCTGGTCAGTTAACTTCTTGTCAGTCAATTGTCCAAATATCTTTGAGAACCTGAAAATGGAAGTACTTTGCTTAAAATGGCTGTAATTCCTAAATGGTAATGCCATATTTTTGTGGAACCTCTTAAAATAAAGCTGAAAGTCTAGAGTATAAAGGCAAAATCACAAAACCTATGTCATTGTCCAAATACTTCCGGACCTAACTGTATATACAGTATATACAATATATATATATATATATATATATATATATATATATATATATATATATATATATATAATTGTATTATTGTCTGAGCACCACAGTGCTGTGAGGCCACTTTATTTTGCCTGAGTTTCAGAATACCCAGTAAAACCCCCGCAAAAAAAAGTTAATGTTTAACATTTAATATTTACATTGGTCTTTATCTAGATACCACATTCCTCAAAAATACCATTCTCAACTTAAAGTATGCTTCATCTCTGCTGCCTTTTCTCACACTAGTTAACCACCTTGTGGAAAACATTTATTCTCCTCAAAGTGACATGAAGCATTCAGGGAACTCTGTAAGCTGATTACCTCAACTAAGCACATGATCTGAGAATGATCAAAGCTTTATAACTTCTAACTTTACAGCAAAGTAGCGAACACTAAAAACTCCATAGGCTTATACAGGACCTGCAATCCCAAGGTTAATGGTGTCAAACAAGGTCAAAGATTCCATCCAACAAAATTTCAATTTATGAATCGTGAAAATATTCGCAGAGTGTAACAGAGATTACATTAAAATGAACTTGACAATGAAAATGAACGAAAATATCTTCTGATCTGCTGATGTTTATGACACCTGTAACACTTACCAACTTCTACATGATGTTCATTAACTTATTCCTTCATTTGTCTCTAGTAACTACTTTATACTGGTCTGGGTTGTATCCAGGTTATATCTTTGGAGCACAGGACGCAAGGCAAGAATACAGCATGGATAGGATGCCAGTCCATCGCAGGGTATCCCAAACACAAACATTCACACACTCATTCACTTGTACCTAATGGTCTTACAATTAAATATTCAATGTTCAAAATTCAAGATGAATTCCACTGACAGGAACTTAGTAAATCTGTCTGTACTTTTCCCAGCTCCTGAGCTCAAAAATGGATTAAATGCACTAATCGCCTGCACTTGAGCAAGTGGAAACCCTCTAACAGCCCTCTTAAGGATCCTCTAGTTTGGCTCCACATTTTGGTGGGTGATGGACCTGTGAGGTAAAGAGTGCTGAGAGTTTGATCCAGACTATTATTGAGTGGTCTCTGGGTTTGTGGATTCAGAGGTGCCACTATTGAAAAGGTGGAAGGGTTACCTAAACTCTACTTGCCACATGATTTCCTAGGAGACTGCTGCTGTTACTTGCCTATACAAGTGGCTTGGACCAGTGGACAACATCCTGCACTGGTTCCTGATTGATTTATGAAAACCGAGTCCTGCAACAGATCACTGTCAGCTTCTTTAACAGTTACCAGTTTGTATTGTATTCTGGTTTATGATGTGGCTTTGGATCTAAAGAAATTAATGTTAATTTAATTAATATTAGACCTGAACTGTCCTGTTTTCATTGTCTTTCAAGTAGCTGAGCTTGAGGTATACACCAGAATATTCATTTCATTTCATAAACACAAAAGCAACAAGCATAGATTTAGCCTTGGTGACTTGGTGACCCCAGAGCGCAGCCCTATGCCCTTCTGCTGGAACAGCTTCACTAGGTGTCCCGGACTACACCCTTACACCATGATCTCAAGACAAGGCGTAGTTAAGGGGGTATTTCTAGTTTGAACCCTACCTGAAATATTGACAGTGGTGAACTGTCAGTGGTGCACATACAGCACAGTTGATTATATACAGTACATGTCTAATAACATTGTTTGTGCCCACATTTATCACATTTTATTGGCTACTATGGCGCGAAACAGGATCAACCAATCAGGATTAGCCAGGTAACTATACCGAATGTAAAATTCTCAGTTATTTGACTTAAATGTAATTAAAGTTTTTTACCCAAACATCTGTGCATTCATGCAGTACTTCTATTCACTGCTTATGTAGACAGATTTTTTTTTTTAAGATGAGAGAATTAAAAACAAACTGCACAGCACCATGACCGAAAACAGACTTGATGGAATAATTGCTCTCTGATCTCTCTTGGACATGGCAGTGACAGCCCGTTAAATACTGGAGTAGGAGGAGAATAAAAAGGTGGAATAGAAGGTATATTACTAACATGTTATTTTAATCAATTTCAGCAGAACTACTGTAAACATTTTATTAACGTGGCAAGATTGGCTGATGGTGGATACTGGCAAATTCTGAATAGCATCACTACTCAGACTACTGTCTGGCATCAACCCTCCAAAAATTAGCAAGTCACAATTATCAATATAATCCACCCCTGAAATGAATTCCTGGCTACACCACTGCTCCAAGGACAACCCTGTCTGATGTCCTGAAGGACACAACTGTATCATCACCTGTTCCAAACTGCTAACAGAAGCACTAAAGAGATATATTTACTTGCTTGGAGTATGTGCTTTGTGATTTTACCACAATAGAGGTGGTGAGAAGAGGCTACCTTTTAGACCTCACCTAGATTTTTTTTGTTATCTTACTGGCTGTGTTCGAAAGGCCATCATGCCACGCAATACGTTAATTACGCTTCTAAGTAATTAAACAATCCAGGTGTGTCTAATCAGGGGAGGAGTAGAAACTCTTGAAAATGGACTGTCCTGCCCTACAGAGACAAGAACCTCTTGACGAATAAATAAACTATTCAGTATATTTTGTATATCAGATATCAATCTTACTCCTTCTATTAAAACTAAAACCACGTATTTAACACCAGAATTTAGCAGGAGCAT
This sequence comes from Pangasius djambal, assembly GCA_022985145.1. Lineage (NCBI taxonomy): Eukaryota > Metazoa > Chordata > Actinopteri > Siluriformes > Pangasiidae > Pangasius > Pangasius djambal. Next base: position 17,469,310 of record CM040984.1, on the reverse strand, counting down.
AGAACAAGCAGCTCATACATACATACATACATACATAAATGAATGAATAAATAAATAATGCATTATATTGCATTTTACACCAAAAATCATCATCACAATGGCATGTAAGGACTACAAACAGTTCATAATAACAGGGCAGTGTAAATGATTGTATAATTTGGTATTTGGTATAATTACATTTTGATCACATCTTTAAATGACATTGTTATGTATTAGTGTTACGTAAAAATCTGAGAGCACCAGTGAAAATGCTTGTATTTTACATTCTTTTCTAATTTAATATAATTTGCATTACAAATTATATTACGGACAACAACTTGAGTGAAAAGTAGAATCTTATATTAAGATATTAACATATTAACATGAATTTCAATATTAAATATAAAATATTAACAAGAGTTTCAGAGTTTTTAGTACTTGGTGTGTCCCCTTTTTGCTTTAATGACAGTGTGCACTCGAGCTGGCATGGACTCCAAAAGTTTCTGTAAAAACTTACGATCCATTTTAGATCAAATCCATGCTTGAGTAGAAGAGAACAGGCATGAGGAAAATCTTTTGTACAAAGCAGTTAACATGGTCAATATCATAAATTTGCTTACATTTTAAATAGCGACCTAGAAATAGTGCAGAATATCGAATATTAAATATTCAAGTTATTGAACATTTACTTTCTTTCTTTTTTTAATATTTCAAAATTGTAAAAAAACAAAACAAAACGAACTTCTGTTTATTTCCGATTTTAAATGAAAAAAAAAAAAAAAATCCCAGATTTTCAATGTGGTCTCAGACGTTTGGACCCCACTGTATAGACCCTTTCTCCGCATGTTAGTAAGCTAGTATTAACAAGCAGTGGTAGCTCAGTGGTTAAGACATTGGACTACTGATTGGAAGGCCATGAGTTCAATCCCCAGCACCACCAAGCTGCTACTACTAGGCCCCAGTTGAGCAAGGCCCTCAGTTGTGTAAATGAGATAAATGTAAGTTGCTCTGGATAAGGGTGTCTGCCAAATGCTGTAAATGTATTACATTAGGTATTAATAATGACTATGTGCCAACTAAATATACAAAAGAACAACACATGCATGACAGCACACACTGTTTTAAGTAATAATGTCTCCCAAAGAAAAATAATTTTCCTTGTCTTTAAATCAAAAACAAAATAAAATGCCACCAATTTAATCTTGAATCTCATTGGATAGCAGTTGTAGCTTAACAGGCCTTTTTAAAAATAATACTAGAAAGGTCTGTGTTTGTGATAAAGTCTCGGCATAAAGTCTCTTGAGATTTATTGCACAGTCTAACAAGTTCTAATATGCAGAAAAAATAAAGTACTTCAGTTTGTTTACATTTTGGCCAGGTGTCTTTTCCAGCGCTTGAAAACACTGTTGTAGGGAGGGAGGAGGAGACACTTGTTACATTTCTTGCATAGCTGGGTGTGTATGATTGACATCTGGGGAGGTAGTAGTATAAAGCCCAGATGGGAGCAGTGAGTGCGTCTTTCTCTTGGCTTCCAGACTGGGGCAGGGAGAGCTGCTACCGCATTCTGCGAGCCGAGGGCTTCGGAGCCTCCTTGAGGAAACAGGAACCTGACGTCTGCGCAACTTCGTTGGATGACTCACATGCATGATTCATGTTTGGAGTGTGTGCTTGCGTTACTGTGCATGTTTGTGTGTGTTCCTGCACCAAGACTACTTCATTTTTAGGTCACTGCCACAGCGCACAGGAAAAGCCAGTTTAGCCGAGTTTTTGGAGCATATGAGATGAAATGGCACAATTTTAGGAAAATAAAAACAGCAGAAGAATATTCCTGACAAGTATATCCACACCAGTAGAAAAAGGGTTCTTTGGATGCTTAACAGTTCTAGCTTTCCAAAGAGGTTCTACAGAATATAAAATTGGTGAAAGCTTCTTTTCTAAAAGGTAAACACACTGATGTATGCTACATACAGCATTTATCCAGAGTGATGTACAGATGTGCTTTCAGTCAAAAAACATGTCCTTATTCTAGTACAAATAGATCACAGTCTGAGAATACCATAACGGTGGGTCATCAGTCTTTGCTAATGACTCAGTAGTTGAGGCAGCTACAGAAAGTTCATTTCACCACTTTGGTGCCAGGAATGAGAAGAGTCTTGATGCATGTCTTCATGTGTTCACGCCTGTTTCTTGATTAGGGGTACAATGCAATGCCATTATCTGTACCTGTGGATATAAACAGTCTACACAGCCCTGTTAAAATTGAAAAAAAAAAAAAAAATGTGGAGAGGGGTGCAAAAAATTTCAAAAACATTCGATGTACCCTGGAACACGTGAAGGCCATCATCAACAAGTGGAAAAATGGAGCATGACAGTCACATCACCAAGAACAGGACGTCCCTTTAAAAAAGGGGGAAAAAATGATCAGGGAGGCTGCTAAGAGAACTACGGCAACTTTAAAGGAACTGCAGGAATATCTGACAAGTGCTGGTCACTCCCTGCATTTGACAACAAGCTCTCCTATTCTTCACATGTCTGGGGTAGGGTGGCTAGACTGAAGCCCTTACTCAAGAAAAAAATACCGTGGCCCACCTAAATGTTGCCAAACCATGTGGCAAAATGTTTTATTGTCTGATAAATCCACGGTAGACTTTTGGGAATAATTCTAAAAGAAATGTTTGGTGCAAAAACAATACTCAAAGAATCACCCAAAAAAACTATCAAAAATATCACCCAAAGAACACCATACCTGTGGTGAAGCATGGTGGTGGTTGTTTTTGTTTGTACTTTTGTTTGGTTCTTGTAATTTAGTTGGTTCTCTTTCCCAAAATATTAACAAAATAGTAGCCAAATTTGAACCACTATGACCCTGACCAGGCAGTTAGTAAGGGCTACTGCACATTCATGTTAATGAACCTGGTCTTTATTTGAGCCTCATATCTTACCACTCACTCGAACCCACATGAAAATAAAAAAAACACTTCCATTGTTTTTTCCCCCCCTATTTGGCTTTGTATGCAAGCAGTATTGATGCAGGGAGCTACAGGGAGTCACAGGAATTAGGTGATGTGGGAGAACTTGGGGAGGTTAAAAACAAGGAGCACAGCTTCATTCTGGATCAGATGAAGCGTTGCAGGTGAGCTGCAATTTATCATGAGATGACAAAAATGCTGGGGTTTGAGCAGAAACGTGAGTGTACGAGGGTGGAAAGGAGAGAATGAGTTGTCTACTCCCATCAGTATAGGAGTGGTATGAATAGGTACTGAGAGAATACTATATTATATATTGGGGCGCAGTCGTGGCCTAATGGTTCGAGAGTCGGGCTTGTAACCCGAAGGTGAACCCGAAGGTCGTGGGTTTGAGTCTCAGGTCCAGCAGGGATGGGGGGTGAATGACCAGCGCTCTCTGCCACCCTCAATACCACGTCTGAGGTGAGACCCTTGAGCAAGGCACCGATCCCCCAACTGCTCCATGTGTGTGTTCACGGGTGTGTGTGTGTGCACACTTGGATGGGTTAAATGCAGAGCACAAATTCCGAGTATGGGTCACCGTACTTGGCCACAAGTCACTTCACTTCATATAGAATGGGTATAGAGGGAAAGTAGAAGGGGGCCAAGCATACGGCCTTGTGGGAAATTCTGCATGGAGCAGATGTGTCACCTGATACGACCATCCTCCAACATAGGAAGCAAACCACTGTTTCTTTTGCTTCAAGCAGTTGCAATAATTTCAATGAAAATCAAGTAAGACGGTTTCTCATGGTTTAACGCTCATCATTTAAGAACAGAGAATCTATAAATAGGGGTGAGCAAGGATGTGAGCATGTAAATTAGGTATAAATTTAAGAATAGCCGGGCGCTATGGTGGTGTAATGGGAAACAATCACAGCTTCAGGGTTGCCAGTTTGATCAGTTGAATCGCAGCTGAATCGCAGCTTCAGGGTTGCCAGTTTGATCGTGAGCTTACTGTCAGTGTGGAGAATTGCACCTTCTCTCCATGTCTGCATGACTTTCCTCATGCATGCCGGTTTATTGGCTACTCTAAATTGCCTGTAGGTGTGAATGAGTGTGTGGACGTGTGTGTGTGTGAATGGTGTCCTTCAATGGCCTGGTGTACCAACCCTCACCCCAGTGTCCCAGATCCTCCGTGATAAAGTGGATACTAGAGATGAATGAATGGAATTAATAACTTAAGAATACTTTAATATGCTTACAGACGTTTTTTGATTCAGCCTATGATGGTTTTTCTTTTTGGAAGGGTCCTCTATGATCAACACTTTTCACAATTACAATACTTTTTATAAATACAAATTTTTAAATCTTAACCACCAAAATATCACATTAGATATCCTAAGATAATTTTCTGAAGGGATAGTCCGTTTTTCTGCTTTGCTATGGTAGGAACACTGGAAACAAAGGCCATACATTCAACATATAACAAATTCACATAACACAAATCAGTAACTGTTTGACTTGATTGTACCTATTCTATGAAAAAATACAATGTGATTCACTAAAAGAAATACATTACATTTTATTTAAAATATATTTAACAACCAGGAAACCAACACTGAAATGTAAAACGGTTGGTTCTGTGTATGAGAGCTGAAACGTAAGACATACACATATGCATACACAAGATTATTTTTTGACTGTGTTTTCGTGATGTTTTTACACACTTGGGTTATGTTGCACTATAATGTTACCACTGATGAACATGAGCTTTGTTTTGACAGGACAGTGTCGAGAAGACAGGTTTTTCTTGAGACGCTAAAAACAGGGATCCCTGTCAAGATAGCAGAATGTTTTTTCTAATGTTCTGAGCTGAACACATTGACGTAATCTCAGATAATAAGGAGATTAAAAGAAAAACCTGATATTCAATGTTAGAATCTCCCAGGGGATCCTCTGCAATTTCTTAATTAGCATCAAGAAGTTTGCCTAGGTAACTGCATGCTGGAATCACATAATGCCCCCTACTGGATGGATGAAACACAGCCGTATGAAAGATAACCGCAAAGTCAAGCCAACAGGGCTGACCTAATCACAGGCCGTTATAAAAGGTCATGTTAAATTAGAGAGTAACCTTTAACTGCTGATTATCTTCTATTTATCAAGTCACCACTAAGTTGGTTATAATTGCTCCCTTTTCTAATAAATATTAAAGCTGTGAGGTATTTAATAAAAAAAAAAATGAGATGAATATTCCTGATCCTGTATGTACTGTATGTGGGTGCCTGTTTGTTTTAAAGTGTTTATGTTTGGGTAAATGAATGATCTAGGATAGAAATTTTTCCTCAAAAAGTGTTTTTTCTATTTTATACTTTTCTACTTTTTTCTACGTTATTTCTTATTTCTATTTCAGGTTTTACATTTTCTTATTTGTCAATCATTTCAGGCTGTTCATAGATTTTATTAGACTTTATTTAAACTTCATTTTAGACTTTAGACCTAATCTTGTTTCAAACAAATCTAAGTGGACGATAGCCTGTTCAGTGGCATTTCGATTATTAGAAGTAAAGCACATTGCTATCACTGTCTAGGCAGCTGAGACAAGCTACAGTGGATCCTCCTCTTGAGCCTTACTCTTGAGGACTGGTCCTTAGCCTGGCTAAATCTGGACATTCTGGATGTTTTGCTGATAAACAGACACTGAAATGAACATTTTAGAGTCAAATTTTATATTAAAAACTATTAATCATTTGTCTACATCATACATTTTCTTAATAGCCTACAATTCAAAATACTATGTTGAATCTATGCTTTATTGTACACTACAATACAATGTAGTTTCTGCTTTTTTTTTTTTTTTTTAGATAACTAGAATGGCTCTGTGTTTATATTTTTGCTTATATTGGCTAACAATTTGTCACTAAGCAATAAACACTGACAGTATGAAACATGATATGTACTCTGAAGAAAGTAATATGTAATAGTGCAAAAGGAAGGAACATGAAGACAGTCATGCTTATTTATTTGAGGAAACATCATGTTTCTTTTTTTTTTTTTTGGCTTAGTTAGGTCAAGATGCTCAAAGACATTTTTAAAGTCCTTTTAAATGACCAAACAATGTGCTGATTATCCTGATATAGTAGATATAGTATAGTACAGAGTGAGAGGGATGCTTGAACTGGAAACTGAAACATTCTCATCTGATTGGGATTGAAATTTTGAATGAAAAAAAGGGGGAATTTAAAAAAAAAATGAGTAGAATACCTTTCCATACCCAACTCACTTCTACAGAATTGATTAATCTGAATTCATTTTTTTAAGATTGTTTTGTGTTGCTCTCCCATTAGAGCCATAGAGTTGTAACCTGATAAATAAAAATTAACAAAATAATAAATAACAATAATTATTATTTTGCCTTTATTATTATTATTATTATTATTATTATCTAACACCATGGTCACATTTGTTTCCTGTAACCACAAACCAAGAAATTAGCTAGTTGGTATATATATATATATATATATATATATATATATATATATATATATATATATATATATATATATATATATATATATATATATATTACATTCACATTTCTTCATTAACAGAAATTCGCTGATATAGTTTTCATACATCATCTCAATTCGTTATTGATATTAAATTAGTAAGATATAGTTAAAGGCTGTATCAGACGTGCTTGTTTGGCATTCAGCTTAGCACCATTTTAGCGAGGTCTCACCTCTGCGCAGGTGCTGCTTCCATAGCAACGCGCTCTGGGTCCTCATTCAGCCGACGTCATTTTTTTCGGCTTTGTCCAAACTGTGCCTGATCCAAAACTGTAAATACAGTACATTGTAGTCTATTCTCTGCTGCAGAAATGTCGAATACATTTAATTAGGCTTTTTGGCGATTTTTAGAGCTATCTATCTATATATATATATTCTATAGTGTAATGTGACGTGGGTCCTTTAAGACCAGGGCAGCAGGTTTGGCAGGTGAATCGGAAATAAAGACAGGGCAGAGCTCCAGTTGCTTTACCTGCGCCAGGTGAGAGAAGTCAAAATTCTGATACTCAGCGTCTCCAACTCTCGCAAAAAGAAAGTCCACTTTCGGTAAAAAAGTAAGTACATAAGAAAGTTTTTCTCCTTCACTGTCATAGTCTCCTGACATGCAGGTCAGACAGTGTTTCTAATAAAAGTAGACTGTGTAGGAAGCGTCTGTTCCCATCAAACTGAACTGGAAGTTATGAAGCAGCATTAGTGCTAACATTCTGCAGGAAGTTTCTAAGATGCTCATAACACAGTCATACTACTGTAGTTAGATGGCTGCTAAAATACAAACCCTTACTCTGGTTACATTCCGCTCGTCATTTTGGTGGACTGGGCGATATTTAAAATATATTACAATAACAAGCTCTACTTTAAAAAGCTAGAACAGGCCAGGCTTCAGAAGGCTCACTAACTGACCGACTCACACCGCTCTGTGAGTTTAAAGTAGGGATGGCGATTCCACCTCAAGACATTTCCATCCCATACCAAGACGAGTATCCCAGGTCCAGGGGAAACAGCTAATTTAATTCGCCAAGTCTCTTCAGTTCTCTTCAGGGGAAAGTAGCTCAGGCACGCTCCAAAAGTTACTAGATTTCGTCAGAAGACGTCATAACCTGATTTGCCTATTTATTGGATCGTCACGCTCATTTGCATATTACAACGTGTAACATGAAGAAGGAAGATTTTCTGAAGACACTTTAATATGGAATGGAATACAGTAGGCTTTTTTTTTCCGATAGATTATACATTTCTTATAGAAAGAAGTCTTCTTTGGTCGTGACCCTATAAACCAACTATTTATATATTTACAATATAGTATCATTTCTGTCAAGAATGCAGACAAAAAGAAGCAGTACTAGTGACTAGCTGGGAAATAGACAGAAAGGAAATGTTTAAAGATTGTGAAATAAACACACTTTTATTACTTGTGAATGTAGCCGAGAAGAGAGTTTAAAACAAACGAAATGCAGGGGCGAGCAGTGATTGGTCACTGGGAACAGTGGAACATCTGCACTGGTAGTGAGTTGACCTGCGCTCTCGGCTGGTAGAACCAGCAGCTGTGATGTAGCTGGAGAGCCGTATCAAGTGCAAGCGCACGTCTGTTCAAAAAGTTGCTAGATTTCTCAATAGGCTTTTAAAAAAAAATAGTAAAATATTAAGCTTTTAATGGTTTTAACAACAAATCATTGGTCAGGAAATGAGCAAGAATTAAACAAATGCACTCCTGAGTGCTCCTGGGCCACCATTATTTATTTATTTATTTTATTTATTTATTTTTTTTTTAAAAGAGTAGTCATTATTTGTTTCTCTGCCACACCTGAGGATTGCAGCCCAAGCTCATAAAGGGAACCAAGATTGATAGAGTAGGGAGAGATCTACAGTATTTGTTTAATTCTTGCCAATTTCCTGACCAATGATTTGTTTTTAAGACTATTAAAAACTTATTTAAAAAAAAAGCCTAGTGAGAAATCTAGCAACTTTTTGAGCAGACGTTAATGTATTGTATTGCACGTTATATGAGCTAAGAGTGTATGTGTATGTGTGCGTATGTATATGTATATATATATATATATATATATATATATATTTCATTAAGAGGTCAAATCTAGCTAAGTTGCCAACATTGGGCCTCCTTTATCAAGTAGGATACAACTGGATTTATTCGTAAATTCTTTCTAGGAGCATTTACACAAGAAATTTGGCATTCATGAAAATCCTGTAGTTTTGGAAAAAACATTTGTATCCTTTTCGTGCTTCCGAGCAATGCCGGATTGGCTAATCTAGTGAACCAGTAGAATTCCCGGTGGGCTGTGGGTTGGCGGCACAATAAATTTAATGGTAGCGTTATAACTTGTTAAATTTTTTTTGTTTGCTTATATTTATTTAATTTGTTTTGTCGTTGGTACCTACCGTGCAATATCTTTGAAAATAAATAGTCAGCAGTGTTTAAACTGTGCATTTGTCATTGCGGGCATCCCAGTGTGAGTGTGTGGGCCGCTCAGATGAAATTCTTGGGGAGAAAGACAGTCCCACTCCGGCCGTGCTCCTGAGTGTGTATAAATTAGCGCATAAGAAGACATAAACCTCAATTGATCAGCTTCAAATCGTATAAACTGAATTGAGTTACTGCACTTCATTAAGCCAAATAAGACTAGTCATTCAGTGAAGAATGCTGCTGTATAAAAGGAGGATGGGCTCAGCCGGTGTATACATTGCCGTTTGCCACAGCATCTTCTTTTAATGCTGTGCAGAGCTTCATCAGAGCCAGCACTGAGTGACCGATAAGTGACTGATCTGGTATGTCTAAGGCTGCAATGTGTTGTATACTGACTCCCTACTTTGCTGCAGCCCATTCACTTCCTGCAGACAGGAAGCCTTTTGTTTTTCTAACGAAGCAACAAGAAGGGTGCGAGGGATTTCTGGGGTGAATCTGGCAGAAAATTTTGGTTTGGCCCAAGCAAACATTTTTAAAGAAGCCATTATTTGTTAAATATACATTACAGTACAGTGAAATTCTTTCTTCAAATATCCCAGCTTGTTGTGCATTGCATAGGATAGTCAACATTTTGGGTTTTCGACTGGATTTGGGGATAATTTTATTGACTCGCTTGTGTCATGCAGACCTGGCAGTTCTGGCCACTGGAGCAGGCAACTGTGTATATAAATGCAAGCAAAAAATCGATTATTGGCTACTGTGCTTTTAATAAAGACAATGACGTTAACACTGCTGTATTTTCATGGCTGCAGTTTTAGACAAGGCTTTAGTGTTCAACCCCATGAACGCTTGTTAAAAAATTTAATTTATTTCATTTATAGTTTTAACCTGTATCTATACAGTTGGTGTACAGGTATAAAGTGGGCCAGCTATCCATCACTAAACTATAGAGTTTTAAGAAACACTGCTGTTACTCTGATTTCTGTCCTCTGCTTGAGGTCATTTTACAAAGTAAAAGCTACAGTGTGCAGGATTTTGTGGGTAAAAATTAAAGCAAAAGCATTATTGAGTCAGAGGGAAGAAATATACTCTAAAACATGATGTTCCTGAGCTGCTGTGAGTCACGCTGGGAATCCTGTCAAAGTGATTCACAGTAATTCAGTCAGACCTTTCGGGTTCGAATTAGTGGGAAATTTTCGAGCACACACGCCATATACCAGCTCAGATATGTCCCATGTCATTGTGCTTGATAAAAGACTAGCCAAAGACCCGCCTCAAAATTTCTGGCCTGACTTAACACCAAGTCGCAGGGGTCAAAACAGAGAAGCCTTTTTTGACTTTGACTGTCTTTGGGCCTGATGGCTCACGATAATCAGTCTTATAGTCAGCTAGTATGCTTACTCTGCTGGCCTGCACAAGCAGCACACTGACACCTCATAACATAGTAAAGCATTTCTCCTTCGACAAGGTCTGGTGTTTTATTTAGCTGGCTAGCATTAGCTGGCTAGCATTAGCTGGCTAGCTTGCTACTATCGACACTGTATTGTGTTTAAATCTCTCAGAAGAACACCATTAACCTGAGGTACTGGCCACTTGGGTCAGCAATTCACGGGGTCATAATAAAACATGGGCGGCATTGTGGTGTCTCGCAGCTTCAGGGTCCTGGGTTCGGTCCTAAACTCAGGTTGTTGTTCTTTCCTCTGGTTTTGGGTTTTCTCCAGGTTCTCTGGCTTCCTCCCACTGACTGAAAGCATGCGCACAGGCAGATTGGCTAGGCTAAATTGCTCCTAGGTGTGAATGAGCGTGCTAATGTGTGTGCCTTGCACCCAGTGTTGCCGGGATACGCTCTGGATCCACCATGACCCTGACCAGGGTAAAGAGATTACTAAAGATGAAGGAGTGAATGAAACAATAAAACACAATACAGTCAATGTTGGGGTGCTAACCTCCTAATGTAGGCACATTAGCTAAAAACTAAGGAGAGAGTTTCACATAATACTTCATATTTCTGTCTATAATAAAGAGCTCTGTAAGATTTAGGAGAACTCAGTAACAGCAGCAGGTACAATTATATCTGTGAGCAGTGGCGAGGGATGCTGCGCACTCCGTGTTACACAATATTCTTTCTCAAGTGGAGTAAAAGTTTTGTACCAGAGAGGATGAACTTCTGATTTTACATCTGGTAACTGTAATAATAATAATAATCACCATCATCACTAAAAAAAATATCTATTTATTTATTTATTTATTTTTTAGGTGTTGTATTGTTTTTAACAAAACAGTTACTCCCTGTAAGAAAGTAAATCATCACTGTTGAAACAGACCACATTATGTCTACGCAGGTATTGAAAATGATAGTAAGAAAAAGAAAGTGTGCTCGTAAACAAATTACCGTTTTACTGATTTATAAAATGTTAAAAAATAATTTGAAGTAAGTAACTTTTTGACAGACCTGCAACGTAAAGATGTGCGGTAAATGGTTAGTTGTGGTGCCTCTTAAATAAATCTAGTTTTAGTCACTTAGTTTCAGTTTCAGTTTCAGTTTTATTTGTATAGCGCTTTTAACAATGGACATTGTCACAAAGCAGCTTTTCAGAAATAAATGGATTAACAAAAAATATATTATAAATATTTGAATTTATCACTGTGAATTTATCCCTAATGAGCAAGCCAGTGGCGACGGTGGCAAGGAAAAACTCCCTGAGATGATATGAGGAAGAAACCTTGAGAGGAACCAGGCTCAAAAGGGAACCCATCCTCATCTGGGTGCAACAGATGGTGCGATTAAATAA
>CM040984.1:17408515-17437943 GCA_022985145.1 Pangasius djambal | reverse complement strand
TGGGAGGAACTGGACCGTGATGTCCGTAAGAAGTGTCCAACCAGTGTGAATCATCTTTGGGCAATCCTCCAGGAGGCTTGGAGTAATATATCAAGTCAATGTTTGAATAAACTGACTGCTCGGATGCCTAGTGTTGTCCCTTATTATCAATGCAAAATGGTCACTAACTAAAGAGGATTTATGCTGCTATTGCCCAAAACCCCTATTTTGTTCAGGCGTTTCCAAACTTTTGGAGGGCAGTGTATGAATGTAAAAATGTACATGCAAGTCTCAAATGCTGAATTTGCAGTGGTCACAGCTAATCATTTAGTAAGAATAGCTTGTGATTGTGTGTCTGTTGTCTTTGAATGTGGTTTATGCAGTGCATGCATACAGACAAACCCGTCTGACTAAGCGTCTTTAACAGGAATTTGGAGGCGGACGTGGCATTCCGCAGCATGGCGGCTGTCTTCTCCTACTGCAGGTCGCGGGGCCTCTATGCTGGAGTTTCTCTCGTTGGCTCCTACCTGATGGAACGTAAAGAGACTAACAGGAAGTATGTCCTGTTAAGCTTGTACTATCATTCGGATATTAATTTGGTATTTTACATTATATTGGGCACTATTTGTTCTTTTGCAAAATGTTCTGCACTTGTTTTCTGGAAGGTTCTATTCCCAAGACATTCGGGCATCTGCCATTCTCAATGGCGACGTGGAGCCACCTCCAGAAGCCTATGACCTTTATGCTATTTTGGAGGACTATACTGAAAAATACACCAGTGATTGGCAGAGCAAAAATATGAATCCTAATAGGAAGGTCAGTGCTCCTGTCAAAACCGTTTCATAAGGGTTCTTTGGATAGTAAAGGTATCCTAAATTCTAAACCTAATTAAAACATTGTGTTGTAGAATTCTACAAAAAAAATACATTAAAGGTAGATATAAAAAAAAAGACTGCACACCACTCTTAAATTTGCAGGTTTTTGGGAAGTAAAAAAATGAAACCCAGGTGAGTCATGTTAGATCCAACCTGGTTCCATACATGTGCACTCCCCTTAACTAATACTTTTTAAAATCACCTTTTGCTTGTAACACAGCACTCAGTCTGTAGGAGTCTTTAGGTAAACATCTAACAACTTAGCACATCTTGGTTTGACAATGCTATTCCACATTTCCTTGCAAAAGTGCTCCAGATCACATCAACTTGGGACGGGAGCTCTTCTACACAGCCCTCTTTCGCTAGCTCCTTAGGTTTTCGTTAAGATTTTGATCTGGACTTTGACTGGGCCAAGTCATTGATGTTATTCTTCTAAAGCCATTCCTTTGTTGACTTCGATTTGTGTTTTGGGTTGTTCTCGTGCTAGAGAGTGAAAATTTTCTTCATCGTTAGCTGTGTAGCAGAGGCCTGCAGGTTTTGTGCCAAAATAGATTGGTATTTGGAGCTGTCCATGATTCTTAGCTACAGCCCCACTCCCAGCTAAAGAAAAACAGCCCCTTACTATTGTTACCACCACCTTGCTTCACCATGGGTATGGTGTCCTTTGGGTGATATGGTGTCTTGTTTCTGCGTCAAACATATCTTTTAGAATTATGCCCAAAAAGTTCTGTCTTGGTCTCATCAGACTGTTTTGCCACATAGATGGGATGATTAAATGAATTTTTTGGCAAAATGTTGGGCTTCAGTGTTTTTATGTCTTCAGGTTGTTTGTCCATCCATCCAAGATTCTTGTTAGTGCAGTATCTCAACAGAAAGAATGGTTGAATGTTGGTAGGACTTTATATGGAATTATCACAGATTTTGGAATTGATCCAAACAGGATGAAGGCAAGGTCAAATGTCTGAAATAATTTGTTCCTGTTTGTCATGTTACCTACCATGTTCATGTTCAGGGACTCCAGGCCATTTTCAATCTACTTATGATCACGCAGCAAAATCAAATGTCTGAAAAAAAATGTATTCAATATTCTTCCTGTGTGAAACATATTAAGGGTATTTCTGGCATACAACTAAATAACAAGAAGGACTAAACTTGTGGCAGAGGCATCCCCACTGACACTGGTGGCATCGAGTTCTTGCGACAATGAGTTCCCATATACGTTCTTTGTAAGCTCTTTATGGACCATGGTTTCTGCAGTCAGATGAAACCAAGGAGACGTCAAGAAAATCCTACAAAAACAGTTGCACTTTATTTGGGTTTAATCTGATAATGCATGATGTGCTTGACGATTACTTTAGAACATGGCTGAAGGTGATTGGTTAATTCTGAGCGCAGTCACATGTCCCATTACAAAAGGGTGTGCAAACGTATGCAACCAGGTTAGTGTACATTCTTTCTTCGTCTTTTTTCCCCCTCCTTAAATCCTTTGTTGGTTGTAATATTACAATATTACAATATTGTGATATTAAAGGTGGAAAAAGATCTGACATGATTTATCTTTTTTCATTTTATTTTATTTACTGAGGAATAAACAAAAGACCCCATGGCAAATGGCAGTGGTGCAATGCAATAACAGCTGTGGCTTAATTATGATATTAGTCATGTAGTTAATCTTGAGCATTGTTACCAGCGAGTGTCGTTTTTATAGGACATATGACATACATGGCGCTTAGTGGTATCTTCATTCTTACAGAGTATAGCCCCAAATAGACCAGCGCCCCCAACCCAGAGATCAGCTTCTTCCTTCACTCCAAGGGCTGAAGGTAAGAGCCATAAATAGGAATGAAACAACTGAACTTCTATCCCTTCTTTTGGCAGTAGTGTCTTTCTAATCGAAAAAAGAAATGCCAACTTTTGGCTTAGTGACTGGATCATGATGCACTAAGAAATTTGTTCCTAATTTTAGCATTTTATTCATACAGCCCTAATAGTTAAAATCTTCATCCACAGCTTCTTTTACAGAAACGAGGCCAGCTCTCTATCCCAGTCTTCCTAGCTGGGGGTCTGAAAGCTCAGGTGAGTGAAATACAGAATTGTGTTGAATCAGTATTACCAGAGAACATAAAATCCTAGGTGTTTTTGTAAAATGATACCTGTTAATCAGTCCAGGAAATTATCCCCAGTAGTTGTCGAGTTAGGTCCAGAATTATTGGCACCCAAGATAAAGATAAAAAAAAAAAGGTTATGGAAAAAATAGTCTTGATTTTGGCTAAACCTTTAATTGAAGAAAATTTTTATCCTAAGAAAATAGAAATATGTATTTTATTTTAAGTTCAACTCTTATGCGGCCATTAAACCTTCTGCTTCACCGAGAGGTAAATATAACATTCATCAACATGTCTGGAATAAGACTCAAGAGTATTTTGCCCTCATCACAGAAGGCCCTAACTAGAGGCTGTTAGAGACGCAAAAACTTCTCCAAGGGTCACAGTTAGAGATTTTCAGAAGATGGTAGAATTTTGGCGATAGAATCTCAAAATCTACTATCGGACACCACCTCTATCCCAACAAAATATTTTGAAGGCATGCCAGAAGAAAGCCTTTTCCAGCATGTTAATGATCCAAAGCATACATTCAAAATCAAACTTTTGTTCTGGCCATCCCAGTCCCCTGACATAAACTCTACTGAAAACCTGTGGGGTGAGCTGAAGAGGACACAAGTCCACAAAACAGGACTTAGGACCCTGAAGAATGTGGAGAGATTGTGAATTGAGGAGTTGTCTCGAATTCCTGCTATATGTTCTCATCAAGCAATCAAGAAGAATGTTATGTTGCAAAGGGAAGTTGCACAAAGTACTAAATGCAGAAGTGCCAAAGAAAATATCTTTTCTTGGAATAAATGTACTTCAGTA
Source organism: Pangasius djambal (assembly GCA_022985145.1). Lineage (NCBI taxonomy): Eukaryota > Metazoa > Chordata > Actinopteri > Siluriformes > Pangasiidae > Pangasius > Pangasius djambal. The sequence continues at coordinate 17,434,177 of CM040984.1, read as the reverse complement.
GATTTCTCTGTCGACCACAATTACATTTTTCATAACCATTTCATAACCATTTTTATCTTTACTAAGAATGACCATAGTTCTGAACCTGACTGTATGTTCTAATGAGGTCTTTATGTTAAAATATTCCATAATTTCTCCTTAGGGATCAAAAATGTACATCTGTTAACTGTATGTTGTAAATAACAAAGTAGTTTTGAGTGGTTTTAAATGACACATATCTGATACATATTGAGCTCTTGCAATATCACCATCCTTAACGTCTTTTTCCCTATAAACATTTAACAACATCGGACTAATCCAAAAATACTTTTGAAACGCTTGGAGCATATTTAGAAAATCTCCTAATCTAACCAAGATAAATAATTTGCAGTGCATGTGTATCAATTATATATGGTATGCATGATCATATGTATGCTGCAGGTACTGATTCAGTCACTGATCTAGTCCGTGTCAGTAGATGGTGTCTTATTACTGATGCATTGTTTCAAAAGTTTGGCCTTTAGTTTCTGTTCTTTAACTAAATGGAACCTGGTCTCTCTGAACTGGCAAAATGTAAAATGTATTCCTTCTACTTGACCATGCAAGACACCTGGCAAATAGACTGTAGTGTCTCTCAGAAATCAGAGCAGCTTGATGGCTTAATGCTGTTGTATTTTGAAATTTTGTTGTATGACCCTTGAGAAAATATATTCAGGTTGTCAGTATAATTTGAAGGTATTTTCATGTGTGCTCTGTATCGTTTGGATATAGCACATTGTTAAACATTTTTAATGAGCATTCCGTTCAAAATATAAAATTGAAGAAAGCAATACAAAAGACACCATTCATTCATTCATTCATTCATTCATTCATTCATTCATTCTATTCATTACAAGAAATATAAATTTTTTTGAAAAGCAGTAATTATCAATCATTTGAAAGCTTCCTGACTCCAAGACAATGTCTGAGTTATCCCTATCATAATACAGTGAATGATTTGTGTTCGTTATAAAGATCCATTTATTTTCAATAGGCTACAAAGCCCTACGTTTACAATTTAATTACAGGGTTAAATAAGAATGCACATGTGAAGCAGCCCTGCCTGCGCTCATTTCTAAGAGAATCTACTCAACTAGCTTCAAGATTTAAGCGGAGGGGATGAGGCGAGGCCTGGCTGCTTTCCCGTCTCTTCTCCGTGCTGTTTGTCATGTCAGCAGTCGTCTGCATTCTTTCCCACACAGGCATGACAGTATCATTAGCACAGGGGAAAATTACACAGACTGCTGGCCAATTGCTGGTGGGTGTCTGTGAGTAAAGGGCTGGGACAGCGTGCTCCCACATTAACACCAATGTCACAACATTTAACTGCTGACACGTTGCCTAAATGGGGAGGGAAGCAGACCTAGAAAAACAATTTCCCTATGCTTTGGGGTGTATACTTACTGCTTCCGTTCTCTTGATGGGGCTGCAGCTATTTGGGCAACATGGTTTCCTTCCATTTAGGCGTTTGGTTTCCTTCCATTAAAGCAATGTCACATAACCATGGTTTTATAGTTTTAAGAAACAGAAGTGTGTAGCTGTGGGTGAGCAGTAAACAAGATGATAAACCAGTTGATTGTCAAATACTTGTACCATTAAGGTTATTTCCAGGTGTGGTAGCATTGCCACATTAAGTGTCCTCTCGCCTCAAAAAAACACGCTGGGCAGGTATATTAGCTGCTCTAAATTGACCCCAGATGTGAATGAGTGTATGCTTGCGTGTGTGTGTGTGGGGGGGGTACCCTGTGATAGACTGGTGTCTCATCCAGGATAGTTTCCTGGATAGGATCCAGTGAGACCCTGACCAGGAGCAGTTACTGAACACAAATGAATCCAAGTCAAGTAGATATCACATTATCTAGAACATATTGGGTTGTATGTATATTTATACAAAGAGATCATCGTCCCACCATGCTACATGTACTATAATTCTATACAGTATATGAGTGGCTGATTAAGGGGATGAGCTGAGTGTGGATTATTGCTCCAACTTGACAAATGACTGCACCTCTAAAGACCCCTCTGTCAAACTCCTGAAGTTCTCTAAAATTTCTGGCTGTGTCAGGAGGGTTTTCCAGGGCTTCTTGTCTCACAGATTGGACATGCTGGTGGTCCAGACCTGCAACAGCAGAATTAACAGAAAATCATACTGTCTAAAGATGGTTAAATTCTCATTTGTGGACTGAATTTTGCCTATTTATCATGAATTATTACTGTACTTACCTGCGGAATTAACACAATGAAGGGCAGCGATTTATATTATACTCACTATGTTTTAGTGAGTATAGGGCAGCTGTTTAGTCATAGGATGGATAGACACCACCTTGTTTGTCATCCATCTGCATTATACAGTTGAATGAATTAATATGTGCATTTTCGTAAGCTCTTGTTCTAATGTGAGCCTCGATCCGTTGTTATTATTAGAACAATTTCCTGGTCTCACTCATTTCCCCCCTCTTTACTTTCTTAATTGGTTTAGATGTAATTATAGTTAATTTCTGTTATTTTTTTGTCTCTGATTCAGACACATTAGTTAGGCTCATTGAGAAGAGCATGCCACAAAACAGTAATGCCCACATCTTTTACGTAAAGCAGAAGACGACTTCTGGACAATGACTCAGGCCTGGTGGGAATGAGGGAGGACTCGAAGTATGAAAGTGCATTAATGTTTGGAATTAGGTGATCTGGGTGTCGTGATGTTTTCTGATTGTTTTAATCCAAAAAGTTGTCAACTATGACTATCTTTTGGTATGCAGCAAATGGATGTTGCATTGTTCCTGCTTGTGTGAACTGTGTGTGGTGTACAGTAACCTACTTGTAGATTAAGAAACATCTGGTCTCCTAGACAATGAATTCAGCGTGGTTAGAGATTATTAGAGACCACATCCTGTGAAAAGACACATCCATAGAATCTAATGTTTGTTATAATATACAGTTAGGTCCATAAGTATTTGGACAGCGATGCAGTTTATTTTGCCTCTGTACACCACCACAGTGGATCTGAAATGAAGCGATAAAGATGTGATTGAAGTGCAGACTTTCAGCTTTAATTCAGGGGTGTTTAATAAGAATATATTGCATTAACTGTTTAGGAATTACAGCCATTTATTACAGAGTTATTCTCCATTTTCACAGGCTCAAAAGTAATTAGACAATAGACTGATAAGCAGTTTAATGGCCAGATGTGGCTTGTTTCCTCCTTATTTCATGACAAATTAAGGACAAAATAGATAAAAGCTCTGGAGTTGATTCCAAGTGTTGAATTTGCATTTGGTAGCCGTTCATGGGAACTCTCAGTATGCGGTCCAAAGAGGTGTTGATGCAAGTGAACTATCATTAGGCTGAAAAAATAAAACAGACCTATCAGTGAGATAGCAGAAACTTTAGGAGTGGCCAAATCAACAATTTGGTACATTCTTTAAAAGAAGGAATGCACTGGCGAGCTCAGCAACACCAAAAGGCCTGGCAGGCCATGGAAAACAATTAAACTGGATGATCACAGAATTCTTTCCTTGGTGAAGAAAAACCCCTTCACAACATCTAGCCAAGTCAAGAACCTCTGGAGGAGGTATGCATATCATTGTCAAAATCTGCAATCAAGAGACACCTTCATGAATGTAAATACAGATGGTTTACCTCAAGATGCAAACCACAGGTAACACTCAAGAACAGAAAGGCCAGATTAGACTTTGCTTTAAAAAAAAAAAAAAAAAAAAAAAAAACCTGAACAGTTCTGATGTGAGATTAAATTGTAGCAGAATTATGGGAAGAGAAGAGTTTGAAGAAGGAAAGGAAGGGCTCACGATCCAAAGCATACCACATCATCTGTCAAACATGGTGGAGGCAGTGTTATGGCATGGGCATATATGGCTGTGAATGGAACTGGATCATTGGTGTTTATTGGTGATATGACTGCTCATAGAAGTAACAGTACAGATGGATAATGACCCAAAGCAACCCAAAGCAAGCAACCCAAGAGCTTCTTAAGGCAAAGAAATGGAATGTTTTTAAATTGCCGAGTCAGTCACCTGACCTCAACACAATTGAGAATGCTTTTCACTTACTGAAGGCAGAAAGACCCACAAACAAGCAGCAACTGAAGGCAGCTGCAGTAAAGGTCTGGCAAAGCATGTCAAGGGAGGAAACTCAGCATTTGGTGATGGCCTTGGGTTCCAGACTTCAGGCATTTACTGCGAAGGATTTGCATCCAAGTATTAAAAATAATCTAATATTTATGATTGTTAGTTTGTCCAATTACTTTTGAGCCTGTGAAAATGGAGGGACTCTATTTCCTAAACGGTTAATGCAGTATTGTTGTTAAACCCCTTAAAATTAAAGCTGGAATTCTACACTTCAATCACAGCTTGCTTCATTTCGAATGAATTGTGGTGGTATACAGAGGCAAAATGACGAAAATTGTGTCACTGTCCAAATACCTATGGACTGACCGTATATAATGTATCTTGTAGCTGCAAAAATGTGTCCGCTGTATGTTTTATTCATCATCTGTTAGCTTAAGGGGTGATGAATCTTAACTATCATTATACCAGGATTGTGGAAGAGGAGACCTCCGGGACTCGCCCATCACAGTTTGGATAATATTCCTTCCATAGCATTCAGATCATTAGTACAACAAATACTACAATTAAGAGACACTTGTGCTGAAAAGCTGGTTGGAGATACTGTGATTTAAAAAAAAAAAAAAAAAAATCCCACTGTAGTCTATAAATGGAGACAGCTGAGTAATAGTTTATCTAACCGCAATGTCTTTAGGGAGAGTGGGTTCTTTTTTATTATTTTTTGTTTTCTAGTGGTTTTCATGACCAGAGATGTTTATGGCCTCATGGCCCCAATCTTTCCTTTTTTATTTTCACCCATGCTTCTCATGCATCACTGAATGCCCATGATTGACATGTGGTTGCTTAAAAAAACATGCTACTGTTGTGTGATTGTTCCTAGCTTTGGTTAATTCCAATCAGATTCATTGGTGTAGATATGAGGGATAATTTAACACCCCTCCTTCTCATGAGCTGTCACTTTTTAGATGTTGCGTGCACAAGGAGAAAGCTGCAGAACTCAAATGTCACTGCTCTGCCAAAACACACCGACCTGACAGACATGAAAAACACTGGATTGTGTTGCTGTCAAACTCTGTAGCTTGTTGTGTCTTGCACTTGTGGTAAAAAAGAATTAACGTCTCGATTAGACAGTTATTTTATAAGCATTTAGAGGTGTTCCAAAAATAAAACCAGCCTGACTTGGACTTAGGACCGACTACACTCTATTTTTGATTTTTATTCCTCTTATTTTACAGCAATTTTCCAGCAATAATATTTTTTTATTTATTAAAGAACATCTCATCATCCTTTTTTTTTTTAAATCCGTTTGTAGGTATATTTAATATTGTGGAACGTCAGCAAAATGGACACAAACATTAGTTCCTGTTATCACTTACATTATCGTTGCTATAAACAGTTATTCCCTCACTTTCACTTGAAGTTGCTAAGACAAAAAAAAAAAAAAAAATTCAGCTTGTTACTGAGAAACTACAAAGTATTACTACTACATTACGACTACTGCATTGTCCTCTATGCTTAGGCTTTTCCGGTGGTGGAACATTTTAAAGGAACAGCTTTGCTTCTGATTTGTTACAAGACGATTCCTTCCAAAAATGTTAAATAAAAAAGAAACTTCACCATATCAACAGTTTTTTATCTTTTTTTATTTTTATTATTATTATTATTTTTTTTAAAATAACACGTTTTTAAATACAGTCATTATTCGACTTGGATTATGTGGCGCATCCGTGTGAATGAGCTGTTTCTATAGAAACAATAACATGTTAGATCAAGTGCATTAATATAAACGTGCGATGTGAATTATAGCCGGCACTTCCGTCAGAGCCCTGCTGTTACATAATCGAGAATCCAGAATTCAGCAGCGGTGTGCTGCTTATTTAGCTGCTTATTTTACATGTTCCCAGCCAGTGCGAACATTTAATCTCAACATAAATCATGACCTATAGAGCCTGTCAAAACATTGGCAAAGGTCGTTGCAATGAGTATCAGAACCCAGGCTGCAAAGACCGGTGTAGAAAGCCTGTTAACACCCGACACTCTTTGCACAATGAAACCAAATGATTGTGCAACTGCATAAACATATATTCATGTACTCATGTATTTCATCATCAGAAACAGAAACTCTGTTCGCTGTGTGTGTGGAGAACAGCAACTTGACTTGGTAAATCAGTGAAGAAAAACAATTGTGTGCAACGTGTTCAACATGTGAAACACACATGATTGTTTTTTTTTGTTGTTTTTTTTTTTTCTTTTCTTTAAACAAAGATTCCAGTCTGGCAAATAGCAAAGCGTAGGTGCCATATAGTGACTGTGTATGTTTAACAGTGTAAGAGCATAGCAGAGGAGGTGATATAGTATTGCAGGATAGGATAAGCATTTTGCAAAAAAAGTGTTCTTAGGAGTGTCAAAATCTTACTCAGTTAACAATGGAAGTATCAAGCCAAAAGGTAAAAACATTGCTACTTTAAAATGTACACGTATTAAAAAGTAAAAGGTAAATGTTTTTAATTGAGGAAATTTAATGTCTTGTTTTCATGTGAAAATTAACTTTTATTGCTGATCTCAAATTGTTGATTTTTTTAATTTTTTTTTTAAAGATATGGCCATATGCATGGCTAACAGTCCATATTTTGTTAGTTAGGATATCAGAAATATAATATCATTTAGATAACCACCATTTACCATTAGCTAGAGACTTTGACATGCTGCCTAGCTGGTTATGTTAGCAACTAGAATCGACGCTAGCGTAGCCTGGCATTAGTGAAGGAAACAGGCTAAATATAGCCAGTTAATGTTAGTAAATTATCAAAATTTACCTCAACGTGCTTTACTAAATGGAGTTCGTGCTTTCTAAGGAGGCAAAGGAGACACCTCATTTTATATGAGGCTTACTTTGCTTACTCCAGAAGTCTGAAACATTTTACTGAGGTAGGGCCAGGAGCGTTCATCTTCAAGTTCCATACTGCAGTCTGGTGGCTTATCCATATTCACACACACATGGATAGCTATTGCATTGCATATAACTACAATGCGTAGCATGAGATGACTAATATGCATGATTCTTCATAGAGGGAATGAGAGAAGAAAAGAAAAGAGAATCATAACAAATACTTTGTAGGTCTAAATAATAATGTAATAAATAAAAAGTAAATTATTTTCTTGGAAATGTACGAGAATTCAGTTTCAATAATGCTTGAGTAAAGCATGAATACGCCAAAACAATGCTTAAGTATAGTAATGAAGTACAGTTACTGAAAGATTTTCCACCCTGTTCTTTTCTTTCAGTTTTAGATGGAGTAGAATCCAGTTTTGGTTTTCATTACTTGCTCAAGAGAACCTTCTTTATTTGATAGGAAGAAGACTACCTTGCTGTTTTCCCTTTATCAAAAAAAAAAGGGACTGGTTATTTCACTGGTTATTAACATTGTGCAGAACACATTTGCCTCCTCTGCCTAGTCATTTTGTACTGTGCCTGTGGTTTGAGCCTCATCTTCTTTTCATAGCTTGTACAGTCCCCTCTGAAAGTATTGGAACAGCCAATTCTTCATTCTTTCATTTCCACATCCAGATGTGTTAAACAACTTGGAACATGGCACCTTTGGTGGCAGACCACCCAATGTTAGCTGAGCAAAAGTAGATAGTCTTAAAGTAAAAAAAAAAAAAACTTAATATCTGGTTGCAAATCGCTTGCTTGCAATAACTGCATCAAGTCGGCAATCCACTGACATCACCAAACTGTTGCATTCTTCTTTTGCGATGCTTTTTCAGGCTTGTACTACAGCATTTGGTGTGTGTCCCCTTTTTGCTTTAATGACAGTGTGCACTCGAGCTGGCATGGACTCCACAAGTTTGTGCAAAACCTTTGATCCATTTTAGATCAAATCCATCGGTGTGTCGTCTGAGCACATGCTTCAATAGAAGAGATTAGGCATGAGGGAAAATCTGACCTTTTGTACAAAGCAGTTAACATGGTCACACATTTGCTTACATTTTTATTAGGGACCTAGAAATAGTGCAGAATCTTTAATATTAACTCTTCAAGATAGTAAAATTTACTTTCTTTGTTTCAAGTATTTCAAAATTCTAAAACCTTGTGTTTATTTCCAAATAATCTTTTGGATCCCCCTGTAAATTGTGTAACACATCTAGATGTAAATATCAAGAAGTAAAAGCTGAAAATTCTTATCTGACGTCTCATATTCATCTTTTGATCTCAAACCCAAATATCTTCAGTGCATAGCAAAAAACAAAAAAGAACAGGCCTTGCCCTTCCAATACTTTTGGAGGGGCCTGTAAATGTCATGTTACACTGCCCTCTAGTGTGCTGTGGTTGGTAATCCTACATCATCCTGTTTTTGTATATCTGAAAACCAGTTAATTAGATAGAACATACACAGAACCCTTTCCAAACTCCCACAATTTGCACACACTGATGTGTAAATCTAACCTTAGTCAAGTATAACGATTTGACAAGCGTTGTTGAACACGATATAAATAAGATGCTTTTATAGTGAATGGTTCTTTTCGAAACACAGATAACCCTTCGAGATATGTAGGTCCAACAAAACCAAAGAAATTGTACATTCAGTCGGAAACATAACATGTCAATCTGCAGAGATTCTTTAGATTGTCCTGGTGCTACTTCTAAACAAAATGGCAATCCCTACTAATTTTCAAACTTTCCAGGTCAATTAATAGGATGAGGTTTGGGGCTGAAGGACCTGGTTTACATCAGACAAAAACTCCAGTAGACAAAAGAATTTTCTTTTCTCACTAAAGATCTAGATCTAAATGTAGATTTCTGCAAAGCTGCATGGTGACAATGTCTTGTTAAAAGCGCAGTACGAATAAAACTGAATTGAAGTGATTTTCCCAGTATAGAATCCAGTACCGTTTCCTGCTCATTGACCTGCTTGTCCTCTAACTCTCTCTCTCTCTCTCTCTCTCTCTCCCTCCCCTTACCCCTGTTTACAGATGAAGCATCAGGTGGCGCTCTTGTAGTCACGGCCATGCATGCGTTCACTGGGCAGCAGCCCGGTGATCTGAGCTTTGCTGTGGGTGATCGCATCACCGTCATCGCAAAGACCGACTCGCAGTACGACTGGTGGGAGGGAGAGCTGAGAGGACAGGTGGGCATTTTTCCTGCCAACTTCGTCTCCCTTAACTGAGAGCGCAAAAGGCTTTGGGATTTTAGGATCTCTGTTCGCCAGACTCCAACATGAAGGGAGTTTTTTTTTTTTCTTTTTTAATAATTAATAAGCTGGCATTGCTAAAGGGTCATATGTAGTTGATTATTCTTACAGTATTGTGCGGTAGTGGTATAGCATATTGTTTTTCCATGTTTGAGGTTCAAGTCTTAATTATTGGTTACTGTTTAAAGAATTAAGCAGGTCATATTTTGGGGCTGGTTATTATATATTATGGTTCATGGTTGTTTTGTATTGAATTACAGGGTTTGTTTAAATATAGTTAGCAACGCACTTACACAATCAGTGTAACGCTAACGCAAAGACTTGAGTGATCTGATGTCATGCTAGCTGCTAGTGTTTTTCGAAGGAGTGTTAAGTGATTGTTCTACGGCCAGTAGCTTCTTCCAGCTTTATGCACCTTTTACTTTAAGTATACTTTAAAATGTACTTTATGCATTTATTCACATCATTTAACACTTTAAATTTCATAATTTTTTTTTCCTTCTCACTACAGCTACAGGCATGAACAGCACACAAAATGTACAAACATTTTTATCATTTTATATTTTCAAGATATACTTGAAATTAGTTTTTTTTTTCCACATTAGCTTTGCCATATGTGCCTTTATGAATAAAAGGTAGATCAAATTATATTTGCACAATGGATGGATGTTCTTGCATAACTAATCAAATGCACATTGATCTACTGTTTTTACTACCGATGATAGATATTTTTATACGGGTGGTTCTAATAAATAAGAGACATTTAAAGCCTTTGTGATCATTTGGTAATAACTGTGCATTGTGAATTGTTTCCCTCCCTCCTGTCCCTCTTTGTAATTTTTATAGCATTGCTTAACCAGATTTTGTCCATTCATTGAGTAGTGGTGTGGTTAAGCTTCTACATGAAGGCAGTTGAAGACGAGTAGTCAAACGATCAGTCTAGAGCATTTTAAATGGCTGACATGAATCAGTTGCAGACAGTTTTCAGTATTCACTCTTGTGAATTGTTTCTGTAGTGGCACAATCACTCACCTTGTTCAGTCTGTAGCTTCACATCTCTCTTTTCTGGTCAGCCATAATAATATTATAAAAGCTTATCCTAAATGTGATTGAAAAGCATTAAAAAAAAAGTCAGACAGGTCATCTGCAGGGACAAGTATTGGGATGTCATAAATGCAAAATTGATTACCAGTAGCTTGAGGAGATAAAGAAAGTTAGTTCAGCTGATATACAGCGTCTCCAGAAAATATACCACCGACAAAAAAACCTGATTTACTTTTTTTCTGTATTGCAACATCAAATTTAAGTATATTAAAATGTTTTTTTTCCCCTGCTCCTTTTGAATTGACTCTTTGAAATGACTAAAATTAAACAAATATAGATGCGCTCAGAGTTATTTGTAGTGCTGCTTAATTGATAAAGAATTCATCCCTTCCCTTTCTTTCTGTCTAAGTTGGGATTAGTATTATTAGAACAGCGAAGTGTCCGAGTCCAACTACAACACAGAAGGAGATAAGAGAGCTCACTGGCTGAAATAAGAGAACCTGTAAAAACATCAACAATGTCATCAGCTCTTCTGGCCTCTATGGGAGAGTGGCCAGAAGGGAGCCACTTCTGAGAAAGACTCGAATAAAGGCACACCTGGAGTTTGCTAGAAGACGCGACAAAATCTGAAAGCTTTTGGAAAAAAATTTTGAGGTCAGATTAGACTAAAGTTTGATCTGAAAGCAAAGTGTTAGGTTTACAGCCCAACACCTAGGTAACAGCATTCCTGCTATCAAGCACGGGGATGTAGCATCATGCCCTGGAATTGCTTTTCAGCAAGAGGACCTGGAAATCTCGTTGCTATCAAGGGCAATATGGATTCAGCCAAATATAAGCAAAATGTTAAAGTGGATTTGTTGCAGTCTGCGAGAAATTTGTGTCTAGGCAGAAAATTTCCAACAGGACAAGGATCCAAAACACAGGGCAAAAACTACAAAGCAATGGCTTGTAAAAAAGAATGCTTGTGCTCTGGAATGGCAGAGTCAACGCCCAGACTTAACTCCAGTTGAAAATCTGTGGCATGATGTGAAAATTGCTATCCACCAACGTTGAGCAAATGGCAAAATCATAATGAGCAAAGAGACATCACAGAGACATATTCAAGAGAACTCAAGGGTGTAACTGCTGCAAATGGATGAAGAGTACTGACTCTGGGTGGTGAATACTTATCCATTAAGCATTGTCTAGATTTTTTTTTTATTTATGTTTTTATATAAATTATTTAGAAGTTCTCAGAATTATTTAATTTTATTTCTGTAAAGAGTCACTTCAAAAGGTGCAGACAAAAAAAAAATCCCATTCTTATATACTTAAATTTGATGTCACAGTAGAGCAAAAAAAATATCATTAGGGGGTAAATAATTTCTTGAGGCGTCTTAAAATTGCGCTGGAATGGTGCTTCCAAGAGTGGATTAAAATTTACAGATGTTACAGTCTTCAGTCTTTCAACTCTTTCATTGTAAATATAAAGTCACTTTTTTGACAGTTTTGACAGCTCTACAACAATCCTCCTGCGCTGCAACATATACGAATGTGTTACGAAGGCCCAGTGCATTGAAGAGCATCACGTACATTTCTCACATGCTTCTTATGTCGCAAATGTGTTTATTATCTATTCACTAATCTGTGGCATTGTGTGTGTGTGTATGTCATCAAAGTCTTGTTTAGCAGAGAAATCTTGCCATGGGTGTGCTGACATGCTGTCTATGCTGTGAGAATTGGAGCAGCTATACTTTAAATGCACTACAAAGCTTGACTGACGATGCTGATCTTTACAAAGTTCAATCTACTCTTCATAAACATATTACATACAATATATACTTTTATAACCCATCTCTGTACACAGTGCAGGAGCTGACGGCCTTAATTATAACCTATACAACATACTTTTGTGTGTACTAAACACTTTATTATAAAAAAAGATAAAATTCTAGGTTTTGTGAATATAAGTAGAAGTATAATATGGTAGTGGTTATTACACACATTGTAGTGGTTATTACTGGAAGATAACCTTTTTTCCCCCCTCTTTGCTGTTAGCCGGCTTCCTTCATGAACCAGCTTGTGATAATAGGAAAAAAAAAAAAAACTTGGAAAATATGTGCTGACATAAAATTTGAGTTGGAAAGTGAGATAAAGAATAGGTGGATTGAAGCCTATAGTATAATCATATAAAGAACCTACTCCAAAATTCCAGCTCAACTTGTTTGCCAACATATCGTAGTTACTTAAGGATAAGTAACTTAGAAGCATGCCGGCGCATATTTAGCATAAACAATACATGCATACAATGCATGTTAAACTTTTAAGGTGTATGGACCTGCAGCAATGTAAGCTATGCATGCATCAACCATTCACAGTAACCTCAGCATTCATGGGGGAATAAGCAAGTGTACATTCTTGTAACTGTTACCATGCCTTCCTATTTTTAATTTGACCTTTTTGGTTTGTATGAATCGTACTGAAGAGAGACCCTATTTTTACATTTTTATTTTACATCAGTTAGCTCCACAAACACCACAAAGGACATGCATCTAAGTGATGTGCTATTTTAGGGAATCCTGACTACTACATTCGTACATTTTTAAGCTAGCCTACAAGGCAGCTCCAGTGTGCTACCCTAGTCCTGGGTAAGGAAGGAATTTATCCAGAGAAGCAACCAAGAGACCAAGGGTAAGTCTGAAGGAGCTGGAGAGATCCATACAGTAGCTAAGATGGGAGAAGCTATGTCTACAAAGCTGGACTTCATGGAAGAGTGGTGAGCCATATGAAATCCCATTTGGAGCTGGTGGAAAGCCAACACTGCCCAACACCCTGAGTACACCTTCCCCCAGTGAAGCATGTGTCTCTGACTAATGCCCCCTCAACCTGGTCACTGACTTCTGACGGATGATCTCCTTTAGGCAGAGTTGTGGTTGTGCCATATTCTTTGCATATTTTAATTAATGGTGTTACATGGGATATTTAACTTTTGGGGTTTTTACATTACCAAACATTGATACTTTTCCTGAATGTTGTCCCCATCTTCTTGGTCTTTTCGATGCTGTTTGTTTAGATATGTTCCCTAACAAATTCCATTCAGCTAATTATGTGATTTCTGATGGCAACTGGATGCACCAGAACTAATTTGGGGGTTTCACAGCAATAGTGTGAATACTTATGTAATCACGAATTTTGCATTTTTATATGTTGTTAATTTTTTTTTTAACTATATCGATTTGCCCTCCATTTCAATATTATGGGTTGGTTTGTGTAGATTCAAAGGGTTGCAAAATGCACAACATTGTATGACTTGCTACACCCAGTGATGTAATATGGCATCACTGTATTTTGAGACACAATATTATCAAACGTCAGTAATTAATTAAACGTCAGACCAACATCTAACATAACAGTAAAAACCCACAACTCAAAACCTGCCTGTAGATGATTTTGGTGTCTTTGAGAAAAATACCTGGACATCAAAATTCCTTTTCTGAATCTACCATGCTACCTTGAATCTTACACTATATAGCCAAAAGTATGTGGACACCTGAGCATCATATGTGGCTCTTCCCCAAACTGTTGTCACAAAGTTGGAAGCATACAATTGTGTGGGATATCTTTCTATGCTGTAGCATTAAGATTTTACTTCACTGGAACTAAGGAGCCCAAACATGACAATGCCCCTGTGCACAAAGTTAGGTCCATAAAGACATGGTTTACCAAGGTTAGTGTGTAAGAGCTTGAGTGGCCTGCACACAGCCCTGACCTCAACCCCACTGAACACCTTTAGGATGAACTGACTTCATGCCAGGCCTCCTTACCCAACATGAGTGCCTGACCTCATTAATGCTTTTGTGACTAAATGGGTCACAGCCACACTCCAAAATCTGGTGGAAAGCCTTCCCAGAGTGGAGGTTATTATAACAGCAAAGGGGGACTGAATCCGGAATTGGATGTTCAACAAGCACATACGTATGGGTGTAATGGACAGGTGTCATCATTAGGCTGGAAAGGGTTAAACCAACTGCAGAAGTATTTGAAATGTGCCTTAAAGCTCTTGGACAATGACCCACAATCTGATCTTTGATCCAGTGACTGACAATCCTCAGGTATCTATGCTTATTAATGAACGAGTCATTCATTTAATCAGTTACTTCTGTGAAAGAGAAAGAGAATCTGTTCAGTAATGTCGCTTTATCTCTACCTAATTGCTTGGTCTTTAAATCTACCTGTATATTGCTATAAAATGCATTTAGAGTTTACTATATTTTAACATCTGGATGTGCAGTATATCTCAGTTTCATATGCAGTTTGAGGCCACTGCTATACAAGTAAAACATCACAGGAGAATTGGTCAACAAACTTCATTGCAGTGAAAAGACTTAGTCATAGCTTTTACGTCAACACTTTTAATTTCTCTACTCAAAGACTATTGCAGTTATGGTAAACTGAGTCCTTGAACTAGAACAAATAGAATATACAAGGCTCTAATGTGAAAGCCCTGAAGTGCAAAATAAATTAACAATGCAATGCAACTGCATCAAATAAAAAATAAAAAAAAAATCACAGTGGCAAATCCTAGGAAAGAACAGCAAGTCAGTCCTCAAATCAGAAACGCTAACTGAAGATTAATATCAGTGTAAAAGATTTGGGCATTTCTGTCTATGCACTTACTATGTTGGTGCTTATTTCCTTCAAGCGCTTTCATAAGATGGTGGCACAGTGGGTTACTGTCATTTTAGTGTCTGTGTAGGGTTTCACTTGCTCTCCCAGTGACTGTTTCCTCTGGGATTTTTACTTTTCTCCTGGCTCCTAAAAAAAAACATGCCCTAGGTGTGTACGTGACCGGAATAAAGGTTACTGAAGATGAATACATGACAGCCATATGATCTAATATTAGATCTGCTGTCATCAATAAGCGCATCCATCAGAAGGTGCCCAAATAATTTACTCCTATATTTGATCACTCAGACTGATGCACACGAGTCAGTGATGAGTGAGTAAGCTGTACTTTTTATTTTCCTATAATTTTTGGTTTGAGAACCAGAATTGCTGCTGTTGTTTCCTGGTTTACTATCGTGTCTTTAGATTTGCTTTTGTGGTTTTGGATATGCTTTTTTTTTTTTTTTTTTTTTTTTTTTTTTTTTTTTTTTTTTTTTTTTTTTTTTTTGTGTGCGCACCTATGTCCTTGGATTTGCTGTTGGGTCTTTCAATTTGTGTTTTTGCATTTTTTCCATATTGTCTTTGTTATTGCTTTTGCATCTGCACTCTTTGTGATCTTCTTGTGGTTTTTGTTCATTTGTTTTGCACTTCAAGGTTTCCGTACTACCCAGTACCTTAGAAGCAACATTAATACAAAAGTGTAGAAATTTTTCACTGAGGGCCAGTACTAGCAATATATTTGTTTTAACCTAATAAGTCTGAGTATGCACCATTTATGATATTGAGCTTTCAGCACCTGTATTCTTTTTAAACTGGTAAAGTACAGAAGATTAGTGATGGTTATACCTTTCATTTTTTTGGTTAAAAAAGATATTGAAGCATTTGTTGAATATGTGCCCACTCACAATAGACCACAATAGAAATTAGCATTTGAAATGTAGTGCAAATCTACATGGTTGAAATTCAGTCTTTCTAAATACCTCCAAAAACTATTTTATCTGATCGTGCATATACACATCTCCATATACATTCCTCAACAACTTTACTATAACAGTTCTTTCGTGCTCACAACATTCGTGTTCTCATTTTATCTTAGACCCTCCCAATACCCTCCCTCCTCATTTCACTTCTGACCCAAAACTCTTTAACTTGTAATTTGTTTTGGTTCGATGTTCTGTTATTTCTAGCACATTCTATCTAGCACATCTAGCACATCTAGCACATGCTTGATTGGGTCAAGATATATCCACTAACCAACAACAAGCCATGTAAAAAAAAAAAAACCCTCTCTCATTTCAGCTAAATTCTTCCTTCTTATCGTGCCAAAAGGAAACTTACATTTATCCTGCATTTCCTAACCTGCAAAAAGAGAAGACCGATGTACAGATGGAAAAAAAGGGTAATCTTCAGGAAATATTTTGTGAGGCTGTGAAATTTCATGTGAAATTTCAAGTGAAATTTAAAAGATTTCCTATGGAGAAGAATGAAAATAAAGTGGTAGAATCCACTTCCCCTTTCCCATATCTCTCTTTGGCTACAGTGGGCCAGTACAAGCTTGTGCAGCGGGCAAGAGTGCTCTGTATTCGAGTGGGTGAACAACCATTTTCTTTGGTTGTTAGTTGGTGAAAAGAATCTCCAGGTTGGTTAGAACAGTTTTGGTCTAAGTGCTGCCCTGAGCGCACACTGTGCCACTGGAGGATAGTGACACAGGGAAAGGAATGTTGCAGCAGTCTATTGACTCAGTCAGTTCCCCTTCCCTCTCACATATTACAGTCATGGGCCCACTAGGGATGCGACTGCGGCAATTATACCGGCTGCTAGCAGCACAAGGTGGAGTACTGGAGCGCCCATATTTGGAGTGTGTTACTGAGGGCGAATGACGAGGCAAGGCACCCTCTGTACGTGCCCACTCCTCAGACGCTCTCCTGTTTCTCCCTGGGGAGGTGCACTGAGCTGAAAAGGGAGATGAGGCCTCTGCATTGGATCTCTGTAGCCGAGGGTCAGTGCATTTTAACATCTCTGTAGCAGACATTCGGAAACCTGGCTCTGTGCGGCTGCCCTTCTTCAGGAGCAGCGCTTTGAAGCTGTCATTGCTGGTGGTGGAACGGCGCAGCCTACGCTGGATGTAGCTGCTCTGACGGGGCATTGAAGTCATGCTAGGGCTGGAACTTGTGGGTGTGATGGGCGGCGAGGTGATGAAACCACGGGAACGTTCTTCCTCAGACTCGCAACGCCCCAGAACCTTCCTCTTTGACCTGTGGGATGATAAAGAATTGCAACTTAACAGATTGTTATGATGGTGTTCCATTATCAGTTTCAAGTGGAATCCCTTTATGAAACCAACAATACTGTCCAACTACTTGAAGAGCCCTTGAGGAAGCATTTTAAAGAAGGTATTTAATCATGTTTTTATCTCATGTTTTTACATCATAAGCATGCACATCCTTAGGTCATGGGGTGATTATAGAGGAGAAAAGCACAATGAATTAATTTCTCCCAGGAACTACTGCTTTTTTACAGGATAGTCCTCGCTGCAGAACCAAAGGTCCAGGGGTATAGCCAGGACTTTTGGTTCTGCAGTGAGGGGTGCTTGAGTTTTAGAGGTATAATCCACAGCTCTAACCAGACAACACAGGGAAACCACTAGTCAGTAACAGCTATTTGTCAATCTAGCTCATTTCAAAACCCATTAAATGCATGACCTAATGCTGTATCCAAATCATTTTTATCTTAAAAATACAATTTAA
This sequence comes from Pangasius djambal, assembly GCA_022985145.1. Classification (NCBI taxonomy): domain Eukaryota; kingdom Metazoa; phylum Chordata; class Actinopteri; order Siluriformes; family Pangasiidae; genus Pangasius; species Pangasius djambal. The sequence goes on along the minus strand of CM040984.1, from coordinate 17,416,453 downwards.
GACTCAGGATACCTGTGGATGGCTGCAAATAGGTCATCAGTAGTGCGTGGACGTGCAGGCATCAACATTTCCTCAATATCGTCTCCAGTACTGCTGAAAGTTGGAGAGGAGCTATCTGTTCCAGAGTCAAACACAGCATCTGGGACATACAACACCAAACATATGTATCCTGGTTACTTTTATTTTACAGTGAAATAAGACTAATATGCCAACACCAAAGCTGAGGCTAAGTCTGAGTGAAATGCAGGATGGTCTAAAAGAATGCAAGACTACAGTACCACAAACATTTCTAGCTCCTATGACTATTCACATTCTACTGGTACTGCTGCTGCTTCATAGTATCTTCACTTTGCCAAGATGTACAATGGTTACAAATGTTACACCTTAAGGCTGTATCCATTAACCCATGTGGTTCTTCCCACTTCCTTCCTTCCTAGTAATATATCCAGAAAGGGTTACTGATAAAATATGTATTAGGAAAATTAATTCTTTCAGTTGGATATCACAGGAAAAGACATCGGAAAATGGTGGAGGATGAAGGGAGTGATGAGCGTAATATAGTGAATAAAAGTAGACAGCTAGTGGGTTTTGGGGTAACTGGGGTAACGTCTATTCTATGCCATTATAAAGAGAAGCTTATGCTGTCAGTTAGGATCAGACCATTGAAACACAATAGAATTCTACATGAACCCATTTAAGAATCTCACCATTTTCATCGTTTTCCTCCTCTTTGAAGATGAGCGATCCTGAGCTGCTACTTAAACTATCATCTGTAATGCCTTTATCATCACTTAGCACAAGGTCTTTTTCACTCAGTCCAAGATCTGTATCACACAATCCAATGTCTTGGTCACTGAGAGTCAGGCCAGTGAGTTGAGGGTCAGTCAGGCTGTCTGAGGAGATTTCACTGCTAAGTGAGTGTTTTCTTGCACTCACAGGAGTAGAATTTTGAGACTCATTCTCAACCTCAAACTCTAGTTGTAGTGGAATCTCATGCTGATTAACAGCGTCTGTCAGAGACGTACTGTTTAGGGTCTCTGGCTCTAAAGACATTGCTGAACCAGTAACTTCAAGATGCTCAAGACCGTTCAAAGAAGGTTGGTTCAAGAAGGGTGGCATAATCAGAGAGTGGTTGGACTTTTTAGGTGATACTGGAGACCTCTGATGCTGGAGTGTACCATTAGATGTATATGGAGTAGCTGTGGACTGTAGAATTTTAGAGTAGGCAGGAGCTGTACTTAGTGGTCCAGTGTCACGTGAAAGCTCTAGAATGTTCTCACTAGAATGGGTATTGCTGACTGGTTCAAGTAAAACAGAAGCTGGATTAGAGACCAGCATAATAGGTGTGGACTCCTTTGATGGAAAATCTGTTGTATCCATACCATTGTGAAGTGGACCAACAGAGTCAGGTGTAATAACATTTTTGACAGTCTCTGTTTCTACAGGTTTGTCTGTACTAGTTCTGGGCTCCTTGTTATGTTCTTGGTTTTCTGGACCACACACGGTTGTAATGATATCTGTGAAAATATTTTCCAATTTCATAAGCTTTATTGGTCGGAGCTGTACCCTCTGAAGAGCTTGGGCAGTAATTACTGGCCTCTCATGTCTTGCAGGCTTGTCAGATTGCCTAGAGATTAGTTCTTTTCCATTTTCCATTGTATCCAAAGATACAGGAGAATTTTTTAAAATGGTACCTGTTTGAAGACCTGTCCCAGGCAATGGTAGTGTAAGAGGGTGAGTGTGAACACTTGATGAAAGAGGCAGTGGAGGAGGTGGTGGGAGTGGTGGAGGGCTCATATTATTTTCAGTCAGCATCATAGGAGATGAGATTTCTGATGTAGGAGGAGGAGAGTCAGGAGAAGAGCTTATGGATGTTTTACATTCCTCTGGTATTGTGGATGACACCTGGGGATAACTTTGCTTTTCCTCAGAAGTAGAGCTTATAGCCAGAGGAGATGGTACTGGTATGATTGGGGATACATTGGATGCAGCAAAACTGGGTATAGGGCTAGTTGAACTATACTGAAGGGTGACTAAACCAGGCAATGTTTTAGGCAGCGGTGGAGGTGTTGGAAGGCTCTTCAAAGTATCTGATTTGTTTGAGGTCAGGGGTGTAGAGTAAGAGGAAACAGAGGACCGCAATGAGGACTTCCTCTCTGGGACCTTTGGTTTGGGCCTTCCTGCTGGAGATTTGGCTCTCAGAAGTGAAGTTACTGGGGTACCTGCAGTTGGGGTAATGGACTGACTTGAATAACCACTAGATGGTGAAGTCATAAATTGGACTTTGTCTGGTGATGCTGCCATCTTGGAATTTATCCCAGTCTTGATGCAGGCAGTTAATGGAATTCCATTACTGTCTGAGCCTCTCGAATTCTCTTTGGTAAGTACAGGCCTCATAATTTGAGAGGATGGCCCATGTTCAGAGCATGAGTGGGGAAAATCCATGTGAAAATCCCATGACTCAGTGTATTCTGAGTGCTGACTGCTGCTGTCACTGTGTGTGGGTGTGGTTGGACACACGGCAGCTGGTGCTGACATTCCACTGCTTGCTACACTAACTGAGCTCTGGCTTCTGGGACCCAGTACCCAAATGTCCTCTAATCCACTGAAGAGCATCTGTCCAGAGAATGAGGCACTATGACTTTTCAGGGATTCATGGAGACTGGAGATCAGTTGCTCATTAAGGAGCTTTTCATTGTGGTATGGTTTTCGCTGTGGTTTACGTTGCAAAGAGTCAGTCCTTTTGGGAGGGAGTGGAGGCTTTTTTGCTTTCCGCAGGGAAATGCTGCGGGTTAGAGAATGATTACTGTGCAGGCTTGCACGGTCATCATGACTGTGGTGCTCCCTGCACTCATACAAATTGTGTCTTGTATTACCTGCTTTGTTGATGCACCCATGACTGTATGATTTACCATCTGGTGCCAAATGCATAGAGGTAAAGTATTCCTCAGTATCAACAGAAACCAATGAACTGGTGTCTGTCTTTTTGGGTGAATGTTCCAGACTATTACAAACATTACTGATAGGGGAGGAACAGCTTGAGTTACGCTGGTCCACTGGAGCAGGTTTATACATCCAATGGTCAGTGGTCAGTGTGCTGCAGCTATGAATGCTGCTCTCTGACATGTCAGAATCTTCATAGACACCACTGGGACTGCAGGTCCTTCCATCAAGAGTACTACATTGGGACTCAGTCTCTGTAGCCATGTGGAGAGAGGCTGGAGACTGGCAGCAAGAGGAGCTAGCAGAACAAGAGGTACCACTACTGCTGAAAGGGTGGTCTGATGGACAAGATGACATAGGATGTAGTGAGGTCTCTTCTGTGTCAAAGCTTTGTGATGAGTGGACAGAACTAAGGTTTCTGGCATTCTGCAAAACAATACCAGCATTCAAGGAGGATGTGCTACTATTGTGATTGGAAACCATGTAGCCTGAAGTTGCATTATGACATTCATTCTGGAAACCATGGCATTCATCAGACCTGGAACTGACTGATGTATTTTTTCTTAAATCAAACATGTGCTGTGAGTCTGGGCTGGCATGTTGCATGGTAACCTGGTAGGGTAAGGAGCTTGTGGAGCCAGAGACTGTTGAGTATGAAGAACTACTGCAATTGGCCTCAAGCTTTTGAAGACAAATTCGAGCACCCTGACGAGGCAGACTAAGAAAGCCTTGATCACAGGCATTAAGTTGACGAGTACAGATAGCACCATTGCAGTCACTTGTGTTGGAGATGCTACCAGAAGTTGAGAGAGAGATGTTTGCCATTTCAGTAGTAATGCCATGGCCTTTCTGTGAACGGATTCTACGCATTGAGGGGGGTATAATCTTTATGTTATCTGTCTGGCAGCCAGAGTCATGGGTGACTAAATGCTTGAGGGAAGAGTTAATGCTCCCTACATGGCCAAGGGTGGAGTATTGGCCTGTCGTATAGATGGACTGAGTTCTGATGCCAGTTTGTTCGTTTGCTGTAAGGAGAGTAGTAAAGACATTTCAGGTTAGTTTGTGTCATGCAAAGTCTTTACTGTTTACTACAATTCAGTAAAATAAACAGAAGGTAGGTTTAAACACGCAGTTTAACATATGATAATAAATAGTCCTACATGGTCCCCTAGATCTAATGAAGGATTTCACACTTGTCTGATGTGTTTCTGTATGCATAACTGATGTTATACCCAAGTATTATTAAGGTTCCATCTTAAAACAGAACACTACACAGAGTAAATAAGCCATCAATGTGCTAACAACAAATTCTACTTAACTATGGATATTTTATGTGTAAAATCAACACTGGATTGCACAGAGCAAATGTTATTAATAAATTAATAGATATAGATGACTTCTAATAAAAAAAGAAATTCAGACACTGCAAATAATTTCTTTCAGTTCTTTACATTTAAAATACATTTTTATGGATAGATGCAAATGTACCAGATTTACAGGACATCAAAAACACTAACATTTAATGTTAATGCTTTTTAGGTCTACCTCCAGCTGTTTATGGCTTGTTAATCTCAGGAAAGATAACTGCTTCCTGCATGGATGTCAACAGAATTAAAATAAAAACAAACATCAGAAGAATTTAACAGATTGTCATACCTAATTCTCTTTTGATGTTGTCTGGAACCCCTGTTATTGTCTTCCTTCGTTTCACCCTCTTTGACCTCCGTATTATAGTGTCAGTGTTAATTATGGTACGACGAAAGCTCGCCTGCCGGTCAAAGTTCTCTCCTGTTGTAAGGTGGCAAAAGCAAGCAAGTTATAGCAAGTTAAAGCAAGTTATACTTGATGCTTCCTTTTTACAGTTACTTTACCCAAAGCCAAAAATTCTTTATAGTATAGATTGAATACAAACTCCAATTATTAGCAAAAATGTTTCATGAATATTGCACTGAAATACTGTACCTGTGATGTTGATGGGGACAATGTCAGTGGTCACAGACTGTGCTTGCTGCCTCATCTTCTCCTCCGGTGTTGGTAAGGGCAGACATTTACTCCAGCTGTTATGGTTGTTTATGTCATTGATGTTATCCAGCAGAGGGGTCTGTGGCCTGAAGGAGTATACCAGCTTCTCTTCTTCAGCTGGCGTCTCTGATGACTGAACACAACACATACACTCATACTTGCGGTTCATACAACTCAGTGTCTGGTGACTGAGTCTGGGTCCAGAAAAGGAAATTGAATTATACTTGGTCATTTTTCAGATTTGCTCAGCTGAAAGGCTAAAAAAGGAGAAAAGGAACCCTAGTCACCTCTTGAACCCTTTTTGTGCTGGAGACTAAATTGTGAATGAAATATTTCTCAGTGTAGAAAGCTCTGGCATAGGCCTCTAAATTATTCATGCTAATTTGAGCTCAGCGTTACAATGGCTGCTTCACACTGAGTACACACTGGTTGTAATGGAACAAAATTAACCAATCAAAATATAAACCTTCTATTAATACGCTGACCTTGTGTGTTTCTAAATTCACTTAGATTAGATTCTTCCAGAAATATAATACAGTCAGCTCCAGACTTATTGGTACCCTTGGTAAAGATGGGTTAAAAAAAGTTCTGAAAAAATGTCTTTTGGTTAATTAGCTTAATCTCAGACATAAATCTACCCTTTAATTAAAAAAATATAAAATACACTGTTATACATTTATATTTTGTGTATGTATATATATATATATATATATATATATATATATATATATATATATATATATATATATATATTAATATAATATAATATAATATAATAAACAGAAAAAAAACTATCTTTTTTTTTTTTTTTTTTTAAACAAAACCATGTGTCTCAATTATTGGCACCAATACATTTACTACTTTGTGCAACCTCCCTTTGCTAAAATACTTGCACTGAGTCTTCTCCTGTAAAGAATCTGAGACACTCCTCAATAAAGAATCTCTCCACGTCCTCCCGGCTCCTCTGTCCTCTCTGGCAGACACTCCTCTTCAGCTTACCTCACTACTTTTCAATGGGTTTTAAGTCAGGGGACTGGGAATCTCAGGTCAAAAGCTTGATTCTGTGGTCACTGTACCATTGGATCATTGTCCCACTGGAAGATCCAACCATGACCCAGTTGTAGCTTCTGGACAGAGGCAGACAGATTCTTATTTAAAATCATTATGGAGTTCATGATCCCATGTATCCAAACAAGGTTCCCAGAGCCTTTGGAGAAAAAAAAACAGCTCCACATCATCACAGATCCTCCACTTTCCAAACAGTCTGTTGGAATGGAGGCGGTGTCTAACTGTTGATTTGGAGAATTGTTGACTCCAAAATGCTACCATCTTCTACAAATCTGGAATGAGGGCAGAACAGACATACATTCTCTTCCAGGCAGGTTGCAAGATCTGGTTGTTTTAAATGTCTTAATTATTGCCCTAACACAAGATATGGGTATTTTCAGGTGTAGGTTTTTTATAGCCATTGTCTGTTTTACGAAAGTCTACACACTTTTGTCTCGTTTCATTTTTTTTATTCTCCAATCTCTCCCATGTTGATAAATGACTAAGGAAATTGGGCCTCTATATTACCACATATTAACATATTTATACCCCAGTGAAACAGGAAGCTATGGATGACCACTTAAGAGTTCCGAAACCCTCTAGCATAAAAATGGGAACATTCTTCTGTTACATTTTATTCTTAAGAATTTCTAGGGATGCCAATAATTGTGAAATGTGATTTTGGTATTTTACATTCTTAGAATAAATGTACTCCAATTAAAGTTAGATTTCATACATATTTTGAGTGTGGGATTGAGATAATTAACCAAAGAGACATTTTTCATACATTTTTTACCCATTTTTAACAAGGGTGTCAATAATTCTAGAGCTGACTGTACATAATAAATGGATAATAAAGTGTTTGAACTGGCATAGCAGTACACAGTCACATAGTGATGTTCACACCATTCAGAGAATGTTCACAATATACACAGTGTAACATTAATAATGTTACATCTGATTTTTTTTTAAAGGAAAAAGTTTAAATCTACTGAATTATTTCTACAAGTCCTGGATTATAGACTAGTGCATGAAGCAGCTAGAAGGTTTTTTTTTTATTTTAAGGCTGAGGATCTAGCCTTTCTCAGACATGAACACAGTGCTACCAGAGCCTAGTGCCAACAACAACTGTACCTTTTTTCTGCAAGGTTTCAAGTGACAGCAGAAAGAGAGGCAATACTCTGGCAAGCAGCCTAGTATTCTAGACCGCTTGATGAGAGGAGAAAAAAAATTATGTGACAAACAAAAAAACAAAACACTAATATATACATAAAAATAAAATATGGATTAAAATCTCAACTATGGAACAGAGTTTATAAGTGTACTGTATACTATAGTTTACATTTACTAATATGGTCCAATAGCAAAGTTCCACTAGAGGGCAGTATAAAATAATGTTTTACACAAAGGGTTCAAGTTTCGAAGAATGGTAGAAAAACATTTCCATCAAGTGCGTATGACTGTCATTCGTGTACATATAAGTAGATTGATTGTCAGATGTATTCAGTACAGCCTGAAAAGATTTAAAACTGGGAATATCCACTACAGGCCAAAAATATGAAAGCGAGTGAGTTGTTTTACAACTGAGTCAACAACCACGTTGCCAACAACCAATGTTTATTGACATCTCCGGTAACATCAGGAGGCTTTTTTCCCAAAAATATTCCAACTGTCTTACATTAACCAGTTTTTAACTAGTTACAAATGTATAATTTAACATGGTTAACCCTGGTATTCAAGCTTTACACTGCCTCTAAATGTGATAAAACTATACATTTTAGAGTATTGGTCTGTCATGTACATGGAGAGTGAGTTAGTTGTAGACAATTACATTTAGTCAGATGGTGGTGGTTTATGTTACGAAATGTTTTACCAGCTGTGTTATACTGAATATTGTTTTATACTGGTTTTTTTTTTTTTTTTTTT
>CM040984.1:17359564-17408415 GCA_022985145.1 Pangasius djambal | reverse complement strand
TTCATATGAGCTATTCCTAATATTTCCTTGTAGTGTAGTTTTGACAGGTAGGCAGTACCACTGTGTTGGTACTGTATTTGGAACTCTGAGTGGCTACAAGTGTACTTGAGAAGTTTACCTTTTTTTTCTTCTCCATTTCATCTTGGTCCAGTTGCCTATCACAGTCAGATAGGAGGGGTGAGGAGAATGTTGGGCCTTGAGAGTAGTACTGGGAACTACGAAAGCCATCTTTCCTCAGCTTGTCACATTCTGAGGGGAAAGTAGCACATTAAGCTGATGTCAGACTGCAAAAAAAGGAGACGGGTGTCCAAAGACTGTACAATCACAACTATATCAAACATTCCAGATTTCTGGCATTTCCTAGCAATAAAATTAAGCCTTGTAACATTAATGGTGGATGCCAAATTCACCTAACAATGCCTTATGCTGAAATGAATGAATGAAATCAGAAGGTTAAAGAGGACCACAACAATGTTGCTTGTTCCCCCGAGTCAACAATATAATTCGTACACTGTAATTTTAGTTCGAATGGAAAAGATGTTACTAAAGGCCAACGTAATTTGAGTCACTGTTAACAAAATCTGTTTTAAAAAGTTTAAGAAAAGTTCACTGGCCTGTGTTGTGATGTGGGTGAGTAAGGTTTTGTCATCACACACACACAGAAAGGTTGTATGTGTGAAAGCCTTTAATCACAGAGGTCCTCTGGGGAACACAAGGGTTCACAATAAAAACTGGCACTTCAGCAGGAACAGGAACTTGCTGAATCACAGTACTGCATGCTTCAAATTGTTCCATGATCAAAACAGAACGCTATCATAAAGGTATGTACAGCAGTTTTTGGTTTAAGATTTAACCTGAATATGTGAGATATGAATGTTGGGTTATGGATCTACAGAATGGGGTTTACACCTGCACACTGATTTATTTCAGATGATGATCTCCACTGACCCAATGTCTAATAAAGTGAGTGAGTGAAGTGACTTGTGGCCAAGTATGGTGACCCATACTCGGCATTTGTTCCCTGCATTTAACCCATCCAAGTGCACACACACACACACACACACACACACACACACTGTGAACACACACTCGGAGCAGTGGGCAGCCTTTTTTTTTGCTGCGGCGCCCGGGGAACAGTTGGGGGTTTGGTGCCTTGCTCAAGGGTCTCACCTCAGTCATGGTATCAGTGGTGGAAGGGAGCGCTGGTCATTCACTCCCCCCCACCTACAATCCCTGCCAGACCTGAGACTCAAACCCACAACCTTCAGGTTCATCTTCAGGTTACAAGTCCAACTCTCTAACCATTAGGCCAAGTTTTTGCACACACTTGTGGAGTCCATGCCAGCTCGACTGCACACTTTCATTAAAGCAAAAAGGGGACACACCAAGTACTAAAAACTCTGAAATATATGTAAATATTTCAAAGATTCTACTTTGCACTCAAGTTGTTGTCAATAATATAATTTGTAATGAAATTTGTTGTATTAAATTACAAAAGAATGCAAAATATAAGTATTTTCACTAATGGGCTCAGACTACTGTACCCCACTGTATGTTGGAAAACTTTCAGCATATAACCCTTCATTACACTCAGCTCAAAGAACCCACTTCAGTTACTATCTTATACAATCTTTTTTATCTAGGACACAGCAGAAATGTTCCGGTGTTCTATTCAGCTATCCTACATATGGATTATAAAAGCATCAGCCTTGTCCTTGTGAAAAATAAAGTACTGTTGGAAAACATGAGCTATTATTAGTTCTTTTTGAAGTGATAAATATGCAAGACATGTAAATTGGTTTTAGCAGCATTTCTGTAGATCAACTAGTGTGGTACAAAGAAAAATAACTACTTTAGCAAGCCTGAACATAACCCAAGTGTGAGCCACATGGCCTACTTTCTGAACACATAGAACTTTGTATTTCATACGTAGTCCCCGTGGGAACGAGGCATATTCTCAAATATATTGAGAAAAAAAATTCATTACAAAGTAGGTACAAGCGAATGCTTCAAAAAGCTTTCGTTGTGTCCCTTTAACTCCACTTTTTCTCCCAATTAGATAATGTAATATTGCATGATAAGTCTATTATTCTTTTGCTGTTCATATTTTAGACCCAAACTCTGCTTCCCTCAGCCATTCTCTATGTCATGACAAGCACCAATCATCAATATCATCAATATATACTGATCTCACTCTGCTTGTGCTGTGCCGGCATTGATGAGTTGGGCCCTGCTATGCCTAGATTCATCATTTGATGCTGTAACAATGTCAATGTCACAAACTACGGGATCATCATATACTGTGTATCCCCACAGAACACCTAGAGCTAGCTAATAGTGCTATAATAGCATACGAAATATATTCCTAATTTAATATAGAGGAATATATAATAAACAAGCAAACAGGGCTACATTTACAAAACGTTTACCTTCTGCTAACATGGCTTAGGTTAAAAAAAGAATAGATTAAGCTGCAGGCTGTGAAACATTTCTTGAGAGAGAGAGAGAGAGAGAGAGAGAGAGAAACACATGTCAAGGTTCTCCTATTAATTCCACAGCAGAAGGGGATTAAATACTGTCCTTATTATAACCTGGTTACTCTGCTAACACACTTACTGTTAGAATGCAACACACACACACACATTTGTCTTACTATCCTTGTTAGGACCTTCCATACACATAATTCGTTTGACCTCTTTTAGTTAAACATTTATTTATTTATTTTTTAAATCCTCGTGTGGACCTCCCAAATGTTCCCACAAGGTCAAAACTGTCAGATTTTACTATCCTTGTGGGGACATTTGGTCTCCACTAAGATACAAACACATGAACAAGCATACTGTATACTTGTATATACCACTGTTATACTATATTTTTTTCCTAGCACTGTGTTTTACTTATAACTGCATTTACAACCTCTCGCATCTGGCTGCCTTTTCCTAACATTTCCCTCGCTCTCTCAATAGCATACTATTCTCAATCTGTAATTCTCTATGTCTGTGTCTCACCTCTGAGAACAGTCTTCAGGTTGACCTTGGCCTGGCAGTGCAGCTCCTCCACACAGGGCGGTCTGCTTCCTGGCAAGAATACATTCTCCTGCTGATGCCAGGGTGCTGTGTAATGTACTGACCACTTGCTTTCCTCATCTAAACTGGACACAGCTAGAGGGCAGAAAGAGGAGATAATTCATACAGGTCACTGAATGTAGATTAAGCGTCAAAGATCAGTATGCAGAGGTTATTCAGTAGAATCTTTTATTTATGGGAAGCACTGCAAATTGGTCATAATTTATTGGAGGACAGTTTTATTATACAAGACTGGGACTCACCTAAAAACAACATAACGTCATATAACTACTTGTTTTAAATTGAATCTCCAAATCTCAAAGCCAAAGCTAAGTAAACTGGTCTGGTACATGAATTACAGCCATTCATCACAAATCCATTTTATTCATTTTCATCCAGATTCTGTGAGGAGACTATATAAGTTTAAAGACAATATACAGTGTTAAGTGCAAAGACAGGCACGTGAGGGAGCTTTGTAAACTTCAGTCATGTGTAAGGTCCAATGCAATATATATATATATATATATATATATATATATATATATATATATATATATATATATATATATATATATATATATATATATATATATATATTCTGAAAGGGGAATATATGGGGATGAAAATAAGAGGGATCATACAAAATGCATGTTATTGTTTATTTAGTGCTGACCTGAATAAGATATTTCACATAAAAGATGTTTACATATAGTCCACAAGAGAAAATAATAGTTGAATTTATAAAAATGACCCCGTTCAAAAGTTTACATCCACTTGATTCTTAATACTGGGTTGTTACTTGAATGATCCACAGCTGTGTTTTTTTTGTTTAGTGATAGTTGTTCATGAGCCCCTTGTTTGTCCTGAACAGTTAAACTGCCTGCTGTTCTTCAGAAAAATCCTTCAGGTCCCACAAATTCTTTGGTTTTCCAGCATTTCTGTGTATTTGAACGCTTTCCAACAATGACTGTATGACTTTGAGATCCATCTTTTCACACTGAGGACAACTGAGGGACTCATATGCAACTATTACAGAAGGTTCAAACGCTCACTGATGCTCCAGTAGGAAAAACCATGCATTAAGAGCCGGGGGGGTGAAAACTTTTTGAATTTGAAGATCAGGGTAAATTTAACTTATTTCGTCTTCTGGGAAACATGTAACTATCTTCTGGAACTTCTGAAGGGCAGTACTAAATGAAAATATATGATATTTAGGCAAAATAAGAAAAATGTACACATCTCCATTCTGTTCAAAAGTTTTCACCCCCTGGCTCTTAATGCATGGTTTTTCCTTCTGGAGCATCAGTGAGCGTTTGAACCTTCTGTAATAGTTGCATATGAGTCCCTCAGCTGTATATATATGGTGTACTACTAGTCCAATAAAGCATTTCTGTGCCAATGCATCTGAACACAATGGCACTGCATGTCTCTGACTGGTAAAAGCAAACCCAGATTACACCATTAATTATGCCATAAGCCTCAGGGTAAACAAAACCAAGTCAAACATATTATTATGCTCTAAGGGCATGTTGGTGTTTATTGATCCTTCCCGTCATAGTCACACTAGAACAGGTCAGTTCTGGATGACTATAAAAAGCTTTAGGAGGAATGGATTATAAATATTTATTATAGGGGGCATGGTGGCTTAGTGGTTAGCATGTTTGCCTCGCACCTCCACCCTGTGTGAGCGGAGTTTGCATGTTCTTGCCATGCTTCAGGGGTTTCCTCTGTGTACTCTGGTTTCCTCCCCCAGTTCAAAGACATGCATTGTAGGCTGACTGGCATTTCCAAATTGTCCAGAGTGCGTGTGTGATTGTGCCCTGCTACGGGCTGGCACCCCGCCTTGTGCCCCGAGCCCCTGGGATAGGCTTCAGCTTACCCCGCGACCCTGTGTATCATAAGCAGTACAGAGGATGGATGGATGGATATGTATTATGAGATGTCACAATCTAAACTGGAGTACCTTTGTCATCTTCTATGAGGTTTATTAAGAAGTTCATTCAAATAGTGGAGAGTGTGTGTAGATTAGTGATGGGGCTGATTTACAGTGCATTGCATAAGTATTCACTCCCCTTTGAACTTTTTGTAGTGTTACAAAACGGAACCGAAATGGATTAAATGGGATTATAGACTATGTGTGCAATTAAAGTATCATATGATCTAATATAAATACAGCTGTCCATGGAAGGGCCCAGATAGCTATTTAATACCTAAAAGTTTCTGTGACATTGTACACAGTTTGACTTCAACAAATTATGTGACTTCTGATAGCAACCAGAATTAATGTAGGGGCAAGGGAGTTGAACAATTGTGCCCCCTACCCCCTTCAAACACACACACACACACACACACACACACACACACACACACACACACACACACACACACACACACACTTCAGTATAATGTGTTGAATATGATGTTCTGACAAAATCCATTTCAGGTTGTAACACTATAAAAAAATACAAGGGTGGTCAATACTTATGCAACGCACTATTGTTTAACCGAGTGAGACAATATAAGCTGTCAGGTATATTGTTTAAATATTTTGATAATTATGCTAAGCTTTCCCATCTCTATAGCCATTACAAATGGATTCCCCTTCCCCATCCATTCCACCATTTACAAATCTACCAATGCTCATTTTCATATCTCGAACATCTCATAAAAGCTGTTTCAAGGTGATACAACATCTGGTTCAAGAGCTTGTTCCTTCATTCAAATTAACCAACTGCAGCAAATCCCTAATCAATCATTAACTAATTAATTTTCCTCCATCTACCCTTTCTCACTTACAAACAATTTAATTAAAGTCAGGTGCTTACACTAGAGAGAAAACTTGATTAGCCATGCTTGCAGTATAACCGCCTAGCAAACAGAAATTGTTGTCTATGCTTGTCACTAAGCAACGATAATGAAAATGCAGTGCTCTCGCTGAGAATGTCCTGCATTCTCATAGTGATCTCTAACATGAGAAACTATTCAACAAAGACATACTGAAGCATTAGCCCAATTACAAACCACACCTGCCACCTTTCACTAGTCTTTACAAGCAAGGTCACTCAGAAGCACATTCATTCTCCTACAGTCACATGCATCTAACCCATATGGCAGCAATGAAACATCCCACACCCTAAAACACTCAAAGTATAGCTGACCTTGAGCCAATGCTCCAATGATATAAACCTGGCTGCAGAAGGTGTCAGACAAGAGAAGCTTACCCTTCTTCCTGAAGTACTTAATGACAGATTTGAGAGTTGTGCTAATGAACACCATTGTGGAACCTCAAAGCTGGCAACAAGGCTTCTCCTGAGAAACGTGTTTATGATGATGTAAGTCTAGCGTTAGTGAGAGTGTGTGTGTGTGTGTGTGTGTGTGTGTATGTGGGAATAGAGGTAAAACTGAGTGCAGGGAGGGAAAGCGTCACAGTGGTACTGCCCACTTTACACACATCGTCTACTCGTTTTATGCTGACTGGAAAAGCAATGTTCAACCTCCCCCTCCCTACTTTCTTTCCTCTCTCTGTCTCTGTCTCTGTCTCTCTCTCTCTCTGCTCTCAGAGTTCTGCCTCTTTTAGACCCACCCTTCCTCCGCTCATGCATTGTGTTTCGTTTCCTCGTGTCTCTTGCCGCAGAGCAGTTCTGAGGCTTGTCCTTCTGCTTTGCTGGATCGAGTATAAGTCTTCTCTCACCTTGTCTTTACTCGAAAGCTGAGCAGGTGTCCTGCAGGGGCAACGATGCCAGCGCGCTATTCATCACCCAAAATCAGCTCGTGTTTCTTTATCTAACACAAGTCTTGTCTCAGCCATTGCATTTCATCTAGTGAGTTCAAGCGAGTGAAAGTAGATGGAATTGGGAAAGAATTCTGTATGATGAGAGGTAATTTTAGGAATCAATTCCTACTCTTTTTTAACACGGAAGTACTGCAGTGGCTCACTACAGAAGCAATAACCACCTCTTTCTCTCTTTCACACTCACTCTACTTATCTCTCTCATTTTCTCTCTCATTTGAGGCATGAATGAAGCACTCAGCGTTTTCACATGGGGCCGGTCCAGAGCTGTAGGAGTTCAATGCAGTAATTCACCCATCATTTATATTCTGCACACAAGATCCTGTATGATAACCACAATTAAATTGCAGACTGGGGTTTTTATTTTCACATGTGGCAGAGTCTGAATAGGACATCTGTACTTTTGTAAAGGGCCACAGGTAAAGGGCTTCAGACCTGATATTTTAAAACAGTTATGAATACATTACATTGCATAAGTATTACTCCCTTGGACCATATTTTGACTGTTCCACCTTTTGTAGCATCAAAACTTATGTCACTGAACTACACAAAATAGTCTAGAATGTTTAGGTGGACAAAGAAAAAAAAAACCCCTTAATTACACAAGTATTCAACCCACCTTAGTCAGTGTTTGGATTTGAATCTGCACCTGGAGACTGAGTTTTGGTAAATGGCCTCCTATATACGAGTTGTGGTTGTGTCATATTCTTTCCATTTTTAATAATGGATTTAATGGCACTTTGAAGGAAATTATTTTATAACCCAACCCTCACTGGTGCTTGACCTTGCTCCAGAACTTTATCCCATTTATTGATTGCTCCATTGACCTCAAGATGCTGTTTTTTTTGTTGTTGTTTTTTTTTTTAAACAAATTCTGGGACCTAGAAATAGGAGTTCATTTGAACAATTATGTGACTGAAGTTTGTTGCAGCAGACCTCACTTAGGGGCTTCACATAGAAAGGGGTGAAGTGTTTGTCCTTCTGTCAAGGCCATCTTATTGTTCATTATTGTAAGGATTTACCATCGCCCTATATCTGTGGAAATATCTTACATGATTTATTAAAGCATATGAATAGATAAGGAAATGTTTGCCAGCCATGCAGAAGTCTTATGATTATTATTTGAAGATTATTATATTAATATTTCAAAGTATTTGAAGTAAATTGAATTACATAAATAAAAATTAAAAAGTAGCAATTTCAAGCAAGAAAAATGTACGAGATTTCAAACATTCGTAAGAAAATTATGATTGTCAAACTTCCTCATAGCCCTAACTTCCACAGTTAGTCCCGTAGTTCGTTCACAGTTCACACAGTAAATTCCTATCGCTTGACTCAGCAGACAGGTTTGTGGAGGCTCCTCTCCTCCTCAGACAACACATTCAATAATGTGGTACATGAGCAGCTGGGGGCACACAGAACAAGCCTTTAATAACCAGACTACCACATCTGAGGCACCACCATGACAACGAGGATGTGAAGAAACAGTGGGGTGTTAAGGATGTCTTCACTAATCAACTCAGCACCAGGGAACTGGAGTCAGATTTTTCTCATCTACCCCTGATTTATCACCACTACATTCTGCATGTGACTGTTTCAAAAAGGCTCCCCAACACTGACAACACAACCTTTGCATTGTACTAACTCTAATAACTTGGAGTCACTTATAATGTGACAAGACTAAGGAAAATATGCAGAGTGAATGGTAGAGAAATCCACTTGCCTGACATAATTAAAGGCACTAATTTAAAGAACACAGTCCTGTTGCAAAAGACATGGCATTGCATGCAAGTTGGGAATCCGTGGCTGCATTAGGTTTGCTATGCAAAGATTGATTAGCTGCTTAATGACCCCTTTTTTTGGCAAAAAGCCTCTGGGTAAGTTGGGTTTCTTAGCTTCTGTTTTTATATAGAAAATATACTGATGGATGACAAATTAAAGGAAAAAACAGCACAGTGAGGAGTTGTGCTACCATGAGCTACCAGAATAGCTTCAAGGCTTCAAGTTCAAATCATTAAAATGAAATAAAGCATGAGGTTATCAGCAAAATACTTATAGATAGATAGATAGAGATCATATGTTTAGTAGCACTTCAATATCATTTCAGAAACTCTTTTATTAAAGATATGGCTGTAAGCAATACTTGTTACATAGCACCATTTTACACTCATCTGAATGCAGTACTCACTCAGTAACCACTTTGGTCTGGGAATACACCCCAGCTGGGACACCAGTCTATTACAGGGCATCATACACGCACCCATTCATCCCAAAGGGCGATTTATCTTAACCAAACTGGCATGTTTGTGGGAAGTGGGAGGAAACTGGAGAACCTGGAGGAAATCTTAGTGGATATGGGGAGAAATTCCATACAGACAGTAACCCAAGCTCAGGATTGAACTGGGGCCCTAGAGTTGTGAGGCAACAACACTACCCACTGCAGTACTGTGCTGCCCTGAAATCAGTTCTGAAAACAAAAAATCATTTTATGCAAAAAATGTGTGCAATATAAGCTGGTCCTTGTTCAGTGTAAACAGTGTCCCTGTTCCCTAATCATGATTTTAAGTGATGCAAATGAATATTCTCAAAGGCTGATTTCATATTCATATATTCACAACTGCATTGCTACATGAGGGAAAAGTCATCATTGTCTTCTTTAATGAATGTCAAACAAATCTGAGAAAATGCTTGCTTCTTATGCAAGACAAATCATATAACTGATTGGATGCAAAAGTCCAAATACAGTGTGGAGTCCCCTTAACAAGAGAGTAGGTACTCTCTGTGATGACGACAGACAAGTGAGGCCTAACAATATCATCATAACAAGCTCTTATCATTTGTCCTTCAATCCGTAGCTCTGCACAATAGAGCCATTCATGTCCAATGTCATCAGTCACCTGCAGGTCAACAAGCACTCATCAATCTAACTGCAGGCACACTGGCAAGGACAGCCACTTAAAGAAGCCACTATTTCTGTTCAATCCTAAAAGCCACATGTGCATTAAGGATTGTGGGTTTGTGTTTGTGTTTGTGCTGATGCAAAGAACGCAAATGGCAACGAATGCACAAAACCATATACGTGTATGTTCTCCGTATGCTGGAGACACAAATCTTCCACGAAAACACCTCTCCAATTAGTGTAGTGGCCATCCATGAGTCCATTCCTCAGGAAATGCATTATGATTTAAACTGACAATTATAAAATATTTGTGACTACACTGATACCTGATATTTATGACTGCGCATTAACTACTCACAAAATACTTTCAGCTAATTTGTGATCAATAAAGCATCCATGATGTTACTATGGCAAACATTTATAAGGTCATATGTCAAAATGGCAAAGGAACAAAGGTCTCCAAGCCAACCCACTTGGAAGCTTTATCTCCTTTCACGGCTATCACACACTACAAAAGACAACTGTTTCTGACTCGTAAATGATGCATGTAGACGTCATTACTATAGTAACCATGTTTTAGGGGGGAATGCCCACACTGTGACTAGTGATAGCCTGTGTATCTCAATCCTAATTTAACAAGACACTTTCCAGTGCACAGTCAGTCCTAACCATAACACATGATTTCAGTTCTAGTTTCAACGATGTTTGGCGAAGTTCAGCATCTGCAGACAGTTAGTTGCTATGGAGGTGGTGTATAATAGGTGATTTTAAAACTAGACAACCCTAATAATTACAGTTGAGGTCAAAAGTTTACACCCCCCTTTCAGCCAAAATAAGAGGGATCATACAAAATGCTTATTTAGTGCTGACCTGAATAAGATATTTCACATAAAAGATTTTTACATATAGTCCACAAGAGAAAATAATAGTTGAATTAATAAAAATGACCCCGTTCAAAGGTTTACATCCACTTGATTCTTAATACTGTGTTGTTACCTGAATGATCCACAGCTGTGTTTTTTTTGTTTAGTGATAGTTGTTCATGAGCCCCTTGTTTGTCCTGAACAGTTAAACTGCCTGCTGTTCTTCAGAAAAATCCTTCAGGTCCCACAAATTCTTTGGTTTTCCAGCATTTCTGTGTATTTGAACCCTTTCCAACAATGACTGTATGACTTTGAGATCCATCTTTTCACACTGAGGACAACTGAGGGACTCATATGCAACTATTACAGAAGGTTCAAACGCTCACTGATGCTCCAGAAGGAAAAACCATGCATTAAGAGCCGGGGGGGTGAAAACTTTTTGAATTTGAAGATTAGGGTAAATTTAACTTATTTTGTCTTCTGGGAAACATGTAACTATCTTCTGTAGCCTCTGAAGGGCAGTACTAAATGAAAATATATGATATTTAGGCAAAATAAGAAAAATGTACACATCTCCATTCTGTTCAAAAGTTTTCACCCCCTGGCTCTTAATGCATGGTTTTTCCTTCTGGAGCATCAGTGACCGTTTGAACCTTCTGTAATAGTTGCATATGAGTCCCTCAGTTGTCCTCAGTGTGAAAAGATGGATCTCAAAGTCATACAGTCATTGTTGGAAAGGGTTCAAATACACAAATATTCTGGAAAACCAAAGAATTTGTGGGACCTGAAGGATTTTTCTGAAGAACAGCAGGCAATTTAACTGTTTAGGACAAACAAGGGACTCGTGAACAACTATCACTAAACAAAAAAACACAGCTGTGGATCATTCAGGTAACAACACAGTATTAAGAATCAAGCGTATCAAGAATCAAGAATAAACTTTTGAATGAGGTCATTTTTATAAATTCAACTATTATTTTTGGCAAAATAATTAACATTTTGCAGATTCTGAAAGGGGGATGTAAACTTTTGACCTCAACGGTAACTAGAATTTTACATTTTTACAATTCCCCCTCAATGTGTGTCAAGGCAGTACACTCATTCATTGTTCCAAAATTTTTTAAAGCATTTATGATGGTCCAGATGAATCGTGCTATGGCCAAGATCAGTTGTTTTATAGCCAAGTATTTAACTGTTTTTTTAAATCCATTACCTGAAAGTTAGTTCAAAGTTATAACTATCTGTTTCTTTTGTGTTAAAAGCTTTGTGGTTTTCCCATAGCAATGTCTACTAAGATTTCACATATATACCTCATTTTTATAATACAAGGAAACAGGAAATGGTCAGAGGCAACACAGTGAATAGTGTGTGTTCATTTTTTACTAATATATACTCACTGTCCACTTTATAAGTACACCTGTACACCTGCACATTCATGCAGTAATCCAAACAGCAAATCATGTGGCAGCAGCACGATGCATAAAATCATGCAGATACAGGTCAAGAGCTTCAGTTAATGTTCACATCAAACATCAGAATGGGCAATCACTGTAACTGTGGCATGGTTGTTGGTACCAGATGGGCTGGTTTGAGTATTTCAGATAGAGCTGATCTCCTGGGATTTTCACACAGGATGTTGGAGCCACAGGACCTGGAAAACTTGCAGTCATTGAGTCATTGAGACACTTTATATCAGAATAGTCTCAAGACAAATGTGAGGCTCTCTGTCCAGCAGTTTAAGCTGGGCCAAAATTGGGTTGTGCAACGGGACAATGATCCCACAGCAAATCGACATCTGAATGGCTAAAGAAAAAAAAAAAAAGGTGTTGGAAGGGCCAAGTCAAAGTCCAGACCTAAACGAATGCCATCAAACATCAATGAACTGAAGCAATGTTGTCAAGAAGAGTGGCCAAAATTACTCCAAAATGATGACTGACAAACTCCAAAAGAAAATATTTACTTCAAGTTAATGTTGCTAATTGTGGTTCTACATGTTGCTGAATTATACGGTGTACTTATTTTTGTGTATCCCACCTGGTTCCTGAATGTTGGTTTACTTTTTGGGAAAAAGACTACATATTGAAATCTGTTGTGTTTTTTTTTTTGTTTTTGTTGGTGTTGTCTCCTGAGGTTATTTGTTTGTTTAAATAAAAACATAGAATTGAAGGAGGGTGCACTTTCTTTTTCCCATGTCTGTTTATCCACGGACCCAACCTGCCTTCTGTCAACAGAATAGGCTAAGGCTGGTGGTGGTGTTGTGATGGTGTGGGGAATTATTTCTTGGCACATATTTGGCAGAGAATCAAGCATCATTTGAATACCAGTCAAGTATCATTTGAATGCCACAGCCTATCTGAGTATTGTTGCTGAACATGTAGATCTCTTTATGGCCCAATAGAGCACCTTTGGGATGTGGTAGAACAGGAGATTCACAGCATGAATGTGCATCTGATAAATCTGCAGCAAATACGTGATGTCAACATGGACCAGAGTCTTACAACAATGTTTCTAATACCTTGTGGAATCCAGGCCATGAATGCTGTTCTAAGAGCAAAAGGGGGACCTACTGAGTATTAATATCGTGTTCATAATAAAGTGTAAAGAAAAAAATAAATTGCCCATTTTTGCAAATGCTCACAATAGGATGATAATTGTGAAGTGCAGTCATAAAAAAGCAGATGTTGCCATCTGATACATTTTTGAGTCGAAATCACCTTCACCACTGCAGAGCCACAACCACTCCTGCGGTCCCCAGCCAAGCACAGCTTTATTAACTCAATGCAGACAAAGCAGTAGGGGCAGCAGGCAGAACACACTGCAGACCTGCTCTTCACACAAACTGCTGCTTAGACATCACACCTCCAATGCAAGAAGCAATGGTACGTCATACAAGCGATGTCTGGGTTCACACATCTACAGTTATATTTTAATTATCTATATAATTTAACCCAGTCTTTTGAGAGATACTATGAGCTCTTATAACTGTAATAATAACAATGTTATCACATTATAGGTCTTTGCAAACTGATACCATAGAACACCAGTATATGCAAATGAGTAAACTAAAAATAACTTTTCTGCTTCTAAATCAATCCTGAATGCTTCTTATTAGTGTTCTGTCTAATTAAAAAGAGTCATATCCGCAAAAATATGATCTAACAAAAGACTGTTTTAAAGTGAAGGCCGATGTGTTGTCATGCCAAAAGCTGATTTCATTACAAGGCAAAATAATCACACTATAATATCATATTGTAGATTTCTATTCCTTACATAAAATAAAATAAAATAAAAACAATATAAACAGCCCACAGTAAATAAAATTGTAACAGAACACATGCCTTCCACATGGTTTCCATATATACTAGGTCGTAGTATTGATACGTCACAGTAGATAAATCCAGAGACAGAACACATTAATAATACAGAAACCAGCCTTTGCTCTGTCTACATGGGCATATGTGGCTTATTGATCTGTGAAATGTCTGCCCTGCCAGGAGATCGAAAAAGTGTGCCAATATCTGTGTCAGAAAACTGGGCCGGCTCCAGCTAAATGGGAAATTTGACCTCCTACAGTAAATCAGCAGAGAATACCAGAGCCTTTTAGGGATTACTCTTACACATCTACAAGATATTATATGAGCAAGGGTGGGGTTCTGTGTGGATCTTGGATAAAACAGGACTGTAGTGAAGTGAGCTATTTCAATACCACGTCTAACTGGTAGTCAAGACCAAGTCAAGATTGAGTCATCTTCAATACTAAACCTTAAACTGGAATTTATGTGCCAGTTTAAGGTTTAGTTTAAGTGCAGGCATAATTTCTACTCTAATTTGAGAGTCAGCTATACAGATTCACTTTGGCTAATAAAGGCAAACAAATAAAAACCCAGCGCCGGTGGTTGAGGGGGAATGTACAGTATAGCCAAAACAATCTGCAAAACCTGCTTGCTACACACGTTATAAGCAGTCACTTGGCAAAGTGATGAAGAACAGACAGGCCCCATTTAAAAAAAATATAGAAACTGAACTTAGAATAATTCTAGTTAGATCTAAAAACAGTTATTAGCTATTTAACAGTAGCTTAAATGTTGATCGCATACTAGATTACACTTTTTGCACTTTACTGCAACAAATGATTCATGCCCTGTTTTTCAAAAGTGCCCCATTTAACACTGCAACTTCAAAACAAAACAGTGTTTAAACCAACAGAGTCTTGTAAAAAGCAGAATTAATGCTTCATTCTTACATTATCAAGGACGTTACAGTGCTGAGCATAATTCCATTCTGTAGATTTGTACTCATTTGTTCAGGATACTATTTTAGGTGCTATATATACAGTAGAATATTTTGGGTTTGTTGATAAAGCCAGATGAAGGGAATTCAATTACAATCTGATTTTAAATAGACAAATGTATCTATTCATATAATTTCTATATATATATATATATATATATATATATATAAATAGATACATATGTGAATAGAAACACAATCTAGCAGAATAAAATGACTGCTCTACAGTATTCTGTGTTTTATTCAGTAGGGTAGTAGTAGAGACCAAATTTAGTGAAACCAGTGACCAAGACTGAGACTGATTAAATGTTCATAGTATTCTGTTATTCCATATGTGAAATCAGAGCTTTTTTTTTTTTTTTTTTTTTTTTTTGGTAAAATAAGATATGTAAGGGCTTGGATGTGCATTCAGATAACCGTCTTACATAATTATGTACGACATGCAACAATCAAGACTTAAGAAACAAAAAAAGTGTAAATATACTGCAAGCAGATAAGTTTAGCAGGCAGACTCCCAATCTGTGAGCCATTTCTGATTCACAGAGCCCCTGCGCTTTAGGCAGACTGCTCATTGGCTCAAGCAGAACATGACAACAGGAGAGAAAAAAGCAGCCAATCATGCTGGGTTCTTATTCCCCAGAACTTATCAGTCACTGTTCATTGCTGCATTCTCACAATTGCCTTGAATTGCTAAGACTCATGACTGCATTTACTCTGATGGTGGAGACTTAACTGTACATTTCGGGATGTATAATAAATAATCACTGTGTGTAAACATACAGTCTTTCTCCTTTAATGTTTTATCTATTTATGCAAGAGAAAGGTCTAACTATTTAAATGAAAGTATTTGATGAAAGGCCAGCCGTTATTTGACAAGATGCCATATCATGCTTGCTTGCTTTATAGGTATTAGTACTTGCATCCGTCTAGAACCATGTTCAAAATCCTTTGCTGATCTACTTGCCCACTGTGGGGACTTTTCCTGGGAAAACACTGCCATCATAGCATCCAAAGGGCATCAAAATTAGCCTGAATACTGGGTGATATCCTGCTTCCGGTGAATCACCTTATCTGGTATTTTGCTTTCCGCTGCTATTGTTTATTGTAAAGTGCAGACTACAGAATTTGATCAATTTGCTGAATTTGATTTTGAATTTAAAACAGAACTGGTGCCACCTGGTGGAGGAAATTAAGGAATGTCCTACACGAGAGATGGAAAGGTTGCAAACAAAATGCAAAAAGGTGTTTCTTTGTTGTTGTTTTTTTAATTGCATGTATTTCATGGTTCTCTCTTTTTATAATTTTTTTAAAATTTATCCTAAGCCTCTGAAAGGCCTAGTACATGAAGACAGACTACAGGCCAGCAGGACTGTATAGAAAATTACACAACTGCTGCCTGCCTCTAAGCGTGTAGTGCACTCTGGAGAACATCTGTATAGTCTATAAAGCCTACAACACAAAAAATGTGTGGAATGACCGCTGTTGCTTCTGTTTGACTGCACAACAAACTAAACTTAATGAACTTCTATGGCTCTGTACAGCACAGCCCTTGAGAGACATCTGTCTCCATACTGTCAGGTGGGATGAGCCGGTAACTCAAAGTGATCGTCTCTGATACTTGCTAAGAGCCTGGAGCTTCATCTATGTTTTAAAACTAGATCAGCCAGTCCAACCTCTGAACAGGTGCACAGATTTTAAAAGGCCTGATTCAAGACAATTACTACAGTCTCACTGATGTTAAATGACATATATGGTAGTGTGGTGTCCCATTAACACCTGCTCTAATTATATTTAAAATGCCCACCTGCCTGAAGGACCCTGAGAAATTAGCATCTGCTTCTGCTGACAGGAATTTCATGAAAATCTGTCACAGGAGCACAGTCTCCATGTGGCAGTTGCAGTATGATGCATATTTTAATTAGATAATTCACTGACTCATTAAATTAAGTCAAGTCATTAATATTAATTCTTACACCATCGCAGAGCAGCCTACAATATGTTCTTTTTTATTTCAGGGCTTTCATTGCCAAGCATCCACATAAAATGTACAAAGACAGTGGAATGTTTCCTTATGTCCTAAATGTAGAATTCTACATTTCTACTGAATAGTGAATGGTTGGTGAATCCACATGCAAGAGATTAACAAAAGATTTAAGCAAGCTATGATCGAAGAGCTGAGATAAGGGAAGAATGCCCACCTAAGCTCCCTGATTTATTCACCGACTTTTTATACGTAAACTCATTTCTGTGTTTCATTTGAACAACATCTGGTGGTAACTGCCTCAGAAGCTTGCTTGTCTTGGCCTGCCAAGGATCGTGCAGATTTCAAATTCTAATAACCAGCCTAGGCACCAAAATAAACACTGGTTTGAACACCACCCTTAAACAGTGTACTCATTCCAAAAAACTTATCAAAAACCTTCACAGCCCCAGAGCCTGCTCATACTGTTTCAACACCTGCTAATTCCATCTGATAACAGAAATCATAGCTTCGGAGAGAAAAAAAACACTCTCTCAGCCTCAATTTAGGATTAAGAGCCAGAATTTAGGATTAGCTGAAACATTACTTATGATGAATAAAAGATCGTGCAGTGAATGAGCTCCAGCTGACGCAGTGTCTGGAAGCTCTACCTGTAAAGTCCTCCTGCATGGGCTTGAAAGTGCCGCTGTGCTGCTTCTGAAGTGGTTGAGTGCTCGTAAATGCCGAAGATCCATCCCACTGTCTGGAACGCCAAAGTCTATCCTGCTGCTCGTGGATCTTGGAGGTGAGGAGCCTGCGACGGAGGCTACCACCGTTCTTGGACTGGAGGTTGTTTGGTTTGTGGATGTAAAGAGGACAGAGCTCATCCTCATCTTCATAGTAGGTCCTGTTCCAGCATTTCCCTGCTGGTTGGGGAGAGATGCAGTCTATGTATGTGATCATCTTCCACGTCACACCGGTTCCTCAAATTCAGCATTCCAATATATTTGATGCACCATGAGAACCATGTTCACCATTTCCTGTTCACCACTCACCCTCAACCTCCTTTTCTTCTCAGGATCTATTGCAAAGCCCTCAAAATTATGAGTTCACCTTCCAACTCAAAACACTGTGAAAAACAAAGCAAGTTCTGAATCTCCACAGACCTTCACAAGAAAGCTACTGTCTCGAAAGTAAAATAAGTTGGAAATCTAGAGATTTCACATGCTCAAAAAGAGAATGTGATGAAAAACAGGAACTGAAATTCAAAATAAGAGCAGTAATATTGCTTAACTCCCAGAGAGTCTAGATTGAAAGGATGCATTACTCAGCTTGCCTACTTTGTTCAGCTAATCTGTAAAACTGGATTATCTGTCTCCATCCAAGTGCTAATCATGAGAGGCTCCCACACTGCAGATGGTTAACTTGGAGTAAGCGATTACTGCTACTGGTCTCACTCAGCTTGCTTGTTTGCCTGCACTAGTTCTGTCAAT
Source organism: Pangasius djambal (assembly GCA_022985145.1). NCBI lineage: Eukaryota > Metazoa > Chordata > Actinopteri > Siluriformes > Pangasiidae > Pangasius > Pangasius djambal. The sequence continues at coordinate 17,390,055 of CM040984.1, read as the reverse complement.
GTTAGGCCTCCACGGTGAAAGCTATGATGCTAAACTAAAGCCTGTGGAGTTATACACAAGCACATCTTCAAATACACATATGTGACACAAGGCTTGACAATTGAAACTGTAACTTTTGCAAGATTTCTTTTTAATGACAGGCTGTTGGTGTCAGAAAGTGAAGGTCCTCTAATAGATATCCAAGAAAAGAATGAGTACGTACTCCACCTACTGGTGATCACTAAGTGGTGCTCCAAGGGTTGTCACCTTTTCTGCATGCCGAAACCAGACACTCCTATGTCTAAACACACATTTGAGGTCGATATTCCATTAGACACACCCTTAAAGTTTCTTCCAGCTGTACTGTATTTGACCTTGCCACTAGCCGAAGTAGTTTGTTCTTTAAAAAAAGCTCATAAAAGTCAGCACTCTTTTTTTTTTTACTCTTTACTCTTGTATGTATATAGATGACTGCTCAGACACTACACGTTGCACACAGCTACTATTTATTTTACTACCTTTTGCACTCTTGTTCACATACTGTGACTGCACTACAGACAATTTAGAGATTATAATCAGCCTATAATGCATGTCTTTGGCTCGGGGAGGAAACCGGAGGACCTGGAGGAAACCCCCGAGCACAGCAAATGTGTTCACCACTAAGCCACCGTATTTATTTATTTATTTATTTATTTATTTATTTATTTATTTATTTGTCATGTGGATAAAATATCAGGGACAGTTGTACACTGAAATGCTTGTTGTGAGGCTCAGGTACTCTACAGCTGTGCAATACAGCATAGCACCTGAGCCTCGCAACAAGCATTTCAATGTACAACTGTCCCTGACATTTTGTGCACACGACAAATAAACTTGAAACTTGAACACGTGACAGTCTGAAATGAAACCAAATGCAGATTTAAACAAGAACGCAGTCTTGATAAGACCATTAAGTTTCTTTCATTTTTGCTTCTTTTTGGAGTGTTCTTCTTGGCCATATTTGTGCCTTTTCATTATTTTATATGGACACTGTGGCTTGTGGCAGCTCTCTTTAAGACTGTCTGTTAATTTATAAAAAAGCCAATTATCCTAAATGACTCATTTGCAATAAAATTGCCAGTGGGGACTGACATACTGACCACATGATTTATCTTTTGTTTTTTTTCCCCCACTGGACAAAAAACTGGACACCCTGAAAACCGGACCGTCCTGTGAAAACTGGATGCGTGGCAACCCCAAAGATCTTGGATCAACAGCATGAGAACGTACACACACACACACACACACACACACACACACACACACACACACACACACACACAGAAAATGCATAATGGTTGTGGTAAGAATCAAAAACTGAACGCAAGATAAATTTCATTGCTTGAAGGATGGCTTGAGAACTGCTGACCATGGTCCAGAGGGGGATCACTCATACAACAGAACAATATGATCAAACCTATAACATGCCTATTACATCATTTTATTTGCACATCTTGGCCAGAAATATTGCAATCAGCCATTTCATCACACACAGAACTGATTACGGTCCATCTAGGGTCTGATCCAAACCCCAAGCGCAGCTCCATGGATGTCTGCCATGGTGAAATTTGAGTGCTCCACCATGCACTAACATGCCAAAAACATGGGGAGGGAAATCCTAATTTCATCCCTGATGCCAAATTCAAAACCACTTATGTCCTCTCCACTCCATAGAGCAAATAAACCAATCACGTTATTACTAAACACCAACAAATCTGAGCTGTTTAGTAATAATAATAATAATATTTGGCTACTTTAGATATGTGCTTGTTCCCTCAGTGTGACCATTTTGAGAGTATTAAGTAGTGATATCTACTAAATATTACTGCAGTTTATCTGAAGCATAGTTATAATGTCAGAAGGCTACATTAAAGCTATCCTTCTGATATGTGGCTACATGGCTACTCTACAAATAGTGTAACTAAATTAAAGCCAGACAAACAATTTCTTCTCATTTTGTTTTATTGCAGAAAACACATATTTTTGACTCCCTTGCAGCAACCTTGAAAGACCAAAGTGGCAAGATTTCCACACCTTTTCTGTTGTCTACTGCAGTTTTACCTCCAGTCTTACCTGACATTACTAGAAATTGCAATGCTCCCAGAGGTTAGCTGGATGTGGTGAAATCAGTGATAAGGTTCCAAGTACTTAAAGTAACTAGAAAATATAGTTAACCTAACAGCTTTGGTACTTTGGTGACGCCACTACCCAAAACGAGTCCAAGCACAGTTTGTGGTTGTAATGTAATGTGTTTGTGGTTGTGCCTGTAAGGCGATTTCACAAGTATCATTCAGCAATATTTTGGTTCAGAAGAATAAAGCTTTTTCCAGCTTGTTCCTTCCCTCCCTACATCAACTCAGTCCCACTGCTACATAAGCAAAAGCAATCAAGTAGCTCTATTCCAAGCAGTGACCCTCTAACACTGCTGAGTAGTTTAGGAGCTTTACTAAGAAAGCCATTGTTGTGTCCAGTTCATCTTGAAGCCATTTATCCGCCTGACAATATTAGCCTTTAACGACCTGACTGCTGCAGAGATATTAGTTTTCACAGCTGCTGCACACTTTACCGTGGACATAATAGTGTATCATTAAAGAAGAGTTTCACATTGATTCTAACGTCAACACTTGTTAAACCTTAATGTTTACTTTGATTTTAATGCCTTGACAGCAAAAGAATGCATGAGGCAGATCAACAGGTTAGATACACTCTCTGAAAAAATCCCTAAAGTTTTGAAAAATACCACGTGGTGCTGCTGAAACAGAGCTTACATTGTTGAAAGTAAAACCTTACTCGCTTTAGACTTAGCACTTAGAAATTCTAAATGGCTTAAAGATTTTTTGGTCAGCTGTAGATAACAAACCAAGCTGAACACCCCACTAAATAACACAACCCAGTGACTCTGAATAGTGATTAGACTCTCCCACAAGGTGCACCAGGGGCGCAATGCCTCCAGAGGCCATGCTAGCCAGACTCAGTTGGCTGTAGTTTGAACATATTGTAGTAAGTCAACCATATCGTCAGGATGGAAGGACTGGGAGTGAGCAACAATGGCTGCCATAGACCTAGAAGCTTCATTCTAACAGAACCACGTGGAGGACCAAACACAGTGGTCATCTGAGTCATAGTGCCTATGGGGTTCATTACTGCTTCCACTCATTCATGATTAGCTTTCCGTCATACATTCTGTCATAACCTTTTAAAGCACGGGGGCAAATTCATTTGATGTTGGGGAGCACATTGATTAAAATCTCGTCATTAATGAGATGCCCCAATACATCCAATCACTTGTCATTAATAATATGTGCCTTATTAGTTTTATAAGGTCTATTCAATTTTTTCTCAGTAACTGGCCTAACAACAGACAGGTTATCAGTGCTTTGTTGTGCTGTAACTTTAAAACAATAAATAGAGTGCAAATAAATTGCTATTACCCATTTGACATCCTAGCCTTCGCAGCAGAAAGACTGTTCATCTGACGACTAGGACTGAAAGCAGATTGCTTTTTGAGAGTTGCATTAGCTTGTTTACCTTGTTTGTCCATACATTTTTACCACGATTAGTTACATAGTGCCTTCAAATATTAAATTCTTTGGGCACAAACACTTCCCGGGAGGAATGGGTTCCTGGTTTATTTCCCAGAAGAATGCTGTCCATTTCTCCTGGAACACTCAGCATTCAGTACATTGTGCAATGCTAGCCTGTCTGTGTACATCAACTTGTATGTTATACTGAGACTGGGAAATGGTGCCAAATAACACCAAGAAAGACCTCTAGTGGATAACTTATGGTAACTGCACCTGGGCAGCAATAAAGGCAAGAAGATGAAAACTGGTGGAAATATCAGAAATTGATCAGAAATTGTAATGAGTTTTTCCCCATATTTGGTTCATCATCCCATACGCTGGACCAAACCATAAAACGGGCTGTATACATATGACCTGCACCACTGTTCTAATATGTAATTCACAACTAAGCCAAGGTGCGTTGACAAAATTAATATTAGCAAGCACAAATTCATCATGCCAAAATATTTGTTTATATATAGCCACTTAAGCCAATGTTGGTGCCATACTGGTGGAATGACATGCTGTTTAATAAGGCTTATTATAGTGATGGAACTTAAGCTTCAAGCCAAAAGTTGCATTCTTTCGATTCCAATACTGGTGGATCTCAATCCTCTCAGTAGTAGTTTCATTAGATGAGTGGAAAAGTAGGACAAAACAATGATCTGTAGCTCAGCAGACACTGACGCATATCTGTGGTATGCCAAAGGGGAAGATTGTGAACTTTACAGTGAAGCAATGGTAGCATTTAAGCACTAGCTCAAAAGATAAGGTTGTGGTATACTTGAGAAATCTTTGGGAGCGGTATAGAAATAGCTGTCCTGACCCAAATGTGGATTGCAGCCTTGGATGTGGAAAAAAGGCACACATTAAAGGATAAGAAGGTTAAGCCAGAAGATTCACGTACTACGAGAATACTTACTAAGACTGAGAATAGATTTAAAATTCTTACCATCATAGAAACAACAAGAATAAAAGTCTCATAATCAACCAGTGTAACCAAGCTCTAGCTAGCCAATCCCATTTGTGAATTAGTCAATATATAGCCCACATTCCTAACAAGACAGGCTTAGTCACTCCCGTTAAGGTTTTCATCTTTGACCGTTGCTTCCTTTTTCTTTTCTTCCTAAAGAGTGGCTTTCCTTTGTTTTCTATCTGATCTCTGTTGATGTGTGAAAGTCAAGCTCAATGTCTCAACCTCAGTATTACCATTGGGATCACATACAGAATTCCACTAATGCTAGGGAGGGTCTGCACACACCAGGCAGCTGTGAAGGGTGTGTCTGTGTACGGTTACAAGTTCATGAGGACCTGAACCAACATATCTGCAGACATGTTTTACATTTCAAATGACCTTTAATTCCAGAAGTGTTGTCACATTTCAAGACAATGGGCCAAAATACACTTATAAAGCGATGCATTACACCTTATCGTACCCAATAATTTAAATGTTTGACTCAAGCATTTGGAGAAACTACTTAATCTGCTTTTATCTCACAAAAATAGGCAGATGAATGGATGGATGGACTTTATTGATGTACTTTATTATTTATTGAAAGGAAATAATAATAGTATTTTTCTCAGAAACATTATTCAGACCCTCGAAAAATATTGAAAGTGATTTTCCTCCATATATATATATATATATATATATATATATATATATATATATACATTTTTTTTATTAGCCTCTAGGAACTATTGTTGGCTATGACCATGCTCTGTCTCCCTAGGGCATAAATCTGAGCTTGTACATGTATAAATTCTTTCTGCCATCACTATGTGGAAAATAAAATACCTTTTAACACATAAGAGATGGATATTACTTTTACAAGTCACGTTATATGCGTAAAAACTACATAAACAGTTAAGAAAAACAAAGAGAAAAAAAACAAGACACATGAGTACACTTTCCTGTGCACCCAAAGACCACAATTTCATTGAGTTCCAGGTACTAGCCTGGAATCTGGGCTATAAGTTGTGGTCATAAATGGACCTTTGATCAAGATAAAAACCATGACCGTACACACTAAATGAACATAAAAATTGGTTGTGAGGACGAAATCAATGTTTTTTTCCTATTGAAAATCTGTGATCTGAATGGAAGAGGTCAGCCCACATGGGAAAACTTATGCATATACAGTATACATATGTAGGAGCTTAAAATATTCTGCATTGTAAGAAGTCTCAAGATCCAACTTTGATTCCAACTTTGTTACACATTACATGAAAAGGGTAATGGTTAGTATTCTGTCCAATTTCACCAAATCTTAATTAATATTAATTAGTGTGATAAATTTAAAAGTAGTGTTTTGCAAATTGCATGCATTATTAAATTGTAAACGAAGGGTGCCAATAATTCTTAACTGTTAAACTATTCTATTAGGAACTATTTCCCAGTTACTGCAACTGAAATGTCTAGAATTTGTCAAGTTGGGAAGAAAGAAGGGGTACAAAGTGATTAAGGAATAGCCTACTGGAATGAATCACGGCTGTTTATTTTTTTCAGTCAACTGGGTTTGGGGTGTGTGTGTGTTGGCTTTTCTAGGCCTTTCAAGCTTCATTTATTAAGAAATCTTTAAACAAATTTCACCCTCTGCCTCCCACAAGAACTATCTCCATTCCTGGCTGAAGCCACACTGTGGCTCTGTCTGCTTCAGAAAAGAGGATAGGTGAAAAACAGATGCAGTTTCCTGCTCATTAAAGATCTCTTCGACCTTGACTCTCCCCCACTTACCATACAACAGCTTCCAAAGGTGCAATTCAAGTTAGAGCCAGGGGGCTTCTGCACACATTTGCACACATAGTGACTACCCTGCTGACAACAAGGCTCATTCTCAAACGAGCTTTATGGAAATGGCCATCTGCACTGTTGCCTTCATTGCTGTTGTTTTTCCCCTCTGGCTTGTCTGAGTATAGGTAGGTTGACAGGAGCATCTCAAAACCACACTATTTTTAGTAAAGGAGGTGTGGTGGTGATGGCGATGGTTGGGAGGGAGGGGTCTTATGATTAGTTTGTTTTGAAGCTTCTCTTTAAAACCTGTTCTAACCTGTACAGCTGCTTCCTCATAACATCCAAGCACTCTTCACTTCTGCTAAAAGCTAATATTTACTGCTCTTGATCTTAGCAAAAAAGCAGACACTTCCAGTAACATACAACTCACTGTATCTGTGCACCATGCAGAAATCTATAGCTGAATTGTGGCAAATATACTGATATACTGTACACATAAGGCACAGAAAATGCAGATTTTATTGAGTACTCTGGGATTCTAAAGCTCTATGCACATGACAGATGAAACCCTGCGTGCATGCATGTAGCCTATCTGTGTTTTAATATGTTTTCTTTGATACATATTAGGAGTACAGTTTAGGGACTGGCAATGCCATATTCATTTTCAGGAATTACAGCAAATAAAATAATACTTAATATAATACTTGTGTGTATTTTCATAGGCTATTCTTACAGTCATCTTATATAATGGGGCTATTCAGATTTAAGGGCTTAAAAGTGTATAGTAAGCCAAATCCTAGTGTGATATTACATTACATATAAAATGTAAACATGTGGTTAACACATGAGCTGACACCAGCACAAGCATCCATTCACACACATTCAGTTCAGTGGTTCTCAAAGCAGGGGGACAAGGGTCTGTGAAGCATAGCCAGAGTCCTTTTTTTGATTAGTTACAGCACTGGAAATCACAACCCACCATTATCAAAACGATTATGTTTATTACTGAGTTCTTCAGCCTGAGTGTTATGAGCCTGTTTTGCTGATCCCTGAATGGTTTAATTCAAACTTCAGTAAATTAAAAAAACAATGTTAACTTGGACCTGATGTGATTTGTTGATGGAAAGTTCAGGAATAGAAGATGCTATGGCTCTATTAAATAGATAAAATATTCTTATTAAATAAGGTTCAGAAAATAAATCTGTATACTGAGTGAGTCTATGGAATTTTATTTTATTGTTAATGGGCTTTGTGAGAGAGGTGAGTGAGCTCCAGGAATCCAGGTCATGGTGCTGAGCAGATTACTTCTACCTGACATCATGAGGGACTACACTGTGCATGGTGAAAAGGTCACACAATATCAGGGGCAGAGAGAGAGAGAGAGAGAGAGAGAGAGAGAATACAGACTAAAGTCAAAATGCCACCTGAGCTCATCACCTAACACTGAAGAAAACTAAAGCTGAGCCCTCCATAAATTTCATCAGAAAGAAATATGCACTGCAAAGTCATGCCATAAATCTATATTAAAAAAAAGCCTTTTCCATTCTTTGGCTTCCTTGCAAGCTGCAAGAACAACAGCAACAACATGCACTGTGATTGAAGTTGTGTGGAACTCTGGGAAACGCTCACACAAAGGACAACAATCTCTTTCTCCTTTAAACAGCTGGAGGTTCTTCTGTCCTGGCAAAACTTTGCCTAAACTCCTGTCACTTATTCCCCCATCTCTTCCTTCGTAGCCCGTTAGCTTGGTTTCCTCCCGAGAAAACAAAGGAAGCAGAGGAGAACGAAGCAGGGAGCACTTTGAAACCGAACACTGCAGCCCAACTACAGCTGAGTGCTGCTCTCTTTGTCCTCCTCCCTCAGCCTTCTGCTGCAAGTTCAGCAGTCCATCTCCGACTCTCTTTCTCTCTCTCTCTTACTTCTAAAAGAACAAGTCTTACCTCTCAGACAGAACATGGTCTCCTCTCCAGCTTAGTGTGGGCGTATGAGTGTTTTAACAGTGTGTCAGAGTTTTTCGGAGAGTGCTGCCCTCATACAGCCTGGTGTCCCAATTGAAGTAACTCCCTCTCTCGTCCCAGCGCACACTCACACAAGTTAACAGATACAGGCTCTAACCCCCTCCCTGGTCTTCTTTTGCACACACACAAACACACACGCTGCTGCTCACTCCTGTGGCAGTCAGCCAACTCCGTTAAGCGCTATGGTAGTGTTATTCAAGCTTGTCATACATACTACTGTACTTTCACAGCACTGACTCCTATAGAAGTACAAAAGAAGAGAGAACGATGGAGGTGGAGAAAGAAAGAAACGAAAGGAGACAGAAAGACAGTGTCCTACAGAAATGTGGCCAGAGTTCCATTTTGCTTAACTTTATCCCCAGCTGCAGCTCGGGTGATTGTTCTCTGCTTGGCAGTGAGAAGTCATCTGACAAAAATAGGCAAATCTCCTAGACTCAGTTGTTATCAAAAAAGCTGACTATCCTGGGCTGTCGCCACTTGCCAGAAGTGAACCTACGAATAGAAGGAAATGCAAAATGCAGAGGGTGATATTTTAATGCTGCCAATTCAGATAATGCTTGATCTCAGATAAGGATTTTCACTTACAATGAAGTAGTGAAATCTCACAACTTTGTTCTAGAAATGACTTCACAGTGGTGAAAATCCTATGGATGTAGTATGAATCCATTATAACATGCTGTATGTAACAGTATGTCATTTAAAACCAACGCTATAATATCATGACCTATAGCTATCTACAGTAATTTTAGTTGAAAAGGACCGATAATATAATCCTGATAATTAATAGATCTGATAATATGATTAATATAGATAATGCAGGGGACAGAATAAGGGTCACATCCTGCTATTACAGAGGCCTAAATTCCAGTTGTAGCATTTCTACATAGGAGACTGGTTAGTTTTTTTTCTTTTGGTGTGCAGTTGAGTATAAAAGTTTGCATCCCCCATGGATATAGAAAAACTATAGAAACCATAGAAAACTAGACACATATTTTACCATTATCTATTTTATTCAATAAAGTTAAAAGTGAAATGCACTGTGTGTATTTTTTCATGATCATTTTAGTCTCTAGACCTGATTTGAGGGAGACAGTGTATGACATCTGTTATAGCAGTTATAATAAGTTGTAACAGATGTGTCATGAAAAATGTGTTGGCGGGTATGCTATGGGGGTGGCGATTATTCTAACAGAGAGGATCCAAAAGCTTTTTAGCGGTTACAAAATAGGTTAGATGCAGCTGTAATGATAAAAGTCGGGTACAAGTTATTAGGGAAAATCATATTCAGAAAGTAAACTGAAAACTTTTGAACTGATCCAGTTTTGTTTTTACAAGTGATATATTAACCCACACTATTTGACCATTTTGCTACTTGTCATAAAAAGGAAACATCTGTGATCATCTGTGAAACCCAACACACTAGATGTTCTTGCTATAAATTAAAGTACTAAAAGCTAAAGGTGCTAGCATACACAGATGTAACATTTTTCAGGCTTTAGTTATGTTTCTATTTCTCTGTTTGTGTCTGCTGTGCAAAGTGAATAGGAAGTGTCCAAAACCCATCATCTCATACAGAACAGTGTGCTTTATCTGGCATTTAGTTGATTGATAGTTAAATCATTTCTTGCTTGTGTAAAAAACCCCAGAATATTCTATACTATGACTGTGGGAAAAGTCAGACATCACAAACATTTTTATGGAGATGTCCTTCTTACCTCTGTCATGCAGGGGTGTGAATGCCCACTCATCAAAATTCTCTTGAGGGCCCAGTTGGTCACTGGTACTCAAGAAGATTTGTCCAGACCATTGAGACAGTGAGGACATGTTAAGGAATCCAAGGGCTTGGGGGATTATAGGAACTGTCACATCAGCCCTGCAGAAATTCAGTCAACTCAAGTTTCTTCTTATTGCCCAAACACTTCTCTTTCCTCTTAACGTTTCTTCTAAAAGTTCAAAGTTCAGTCTGTCAAGTGTTCTGCTAAGACTCCATAAGACTTATGCATGGATACATAAGTCAAGACACTGCAAAGAATGAGCAGATGATAGACTTGGGAGACTTTATGTCAGATCATGTCCTTACGTTCACATGCAAGAAGTTTAAAACTCCATACTCCATATATCCATAGGCAACGGTAGCAACTGGGTTTTGTCCTTGCTAAAATCACAGGAGATTTGTTGAGTGAAAGCAGAGTGGCTGGCAGATTTCTTCATGTTCCTCAGTTGTCCATCTGGCTGGAGTGTGTAAAAATGTGCATCCCACAGAAAGAAAATGCTGTGGGGTTTTGTGTGTGTGTGTGTGTGTGTGTGTGTGTTTGGTCTTCAAACACCACCTTCCTGACGCCAACAGTTTATCCAAGTCCTCTCGCTCCCAATAGGTGTCCATATGACAATGGAGACACAGAAGCTTTGAAAGACTAGGCCCTTCCTCACACACGCCAGCCAATCAGTGTTCATAACTGATCATACAGCTTCACATAAACAGGAAGCACAAAGTCAAAAAAAAAAGTGGAAAACAGATGACTTTCTCTGCCTTAGTCTCTCTCTCTCTCTCTCTCTCTCTCTCTCTCCCTCTCTAATCTTCAAAAGGTTGCACTTCACCACAGCCCCTGTACATGCTATAAATAGATTAAGTACTTTAAAGTGAATTAAAGATGACTGGGACAAAGGCACACATAGGGTTATTGCATTTATTGTTTAGCTTTTTGCTAGATTAATATACAGTTAATTCGCTTATTATTAAACTGTTAATATTTCATTTATTAAAGACAACGGAAGGTCTAAAGCTCAGTTCTCCACACAGAAATTTGGAAAATTCAGTAACAGTGATAGCTGGTCATGATATTAGCCAGGAGAGATAAAATCTAATATCTGTAAATAGCTCAACAATGAAAGCATTAGTACTGAACAATGCATTATAAGAATAATTTGGAGCAGACTATTACATACACCTAAACACAGCTGCATTCATGCTTTCGAAGTCTGTCATGCCCTACTGGGTTAATGTCGTGTTTCCTCTGAATACCAGATATAGTAAACAGGTAAGTTGCAATCCTTTTGTTTTAACCAAAATAATGCTAAATTTAGAGTTCTGTTATTTATCGATGAAAGATAGGGGGCGTAGACCTGCTAGCTCGTTTATACCAGCCATCCATGAACAGTAAGATTTACAGATATTTGGTCAAAATAGTAGAATACATAGATTGAGAACAAATAATATTTGTAAAGCAATATTTGAGTTTTTCAATACTTCTCATTAAGAATAATATTCTCATTATTGTCTTAGTCAGGACAAGAGTGAATAAATGTTTCAGTTAAAGCAAACTGTATAGTTAGAAGCTTGAACACATATATAGCAATTCAGAGCAGGATTGCTGATCTGGGATCAGGCTTCCAGCTGTGTCTTCTTAGTCACTATGGGGTAAAGAATTCTCACTCCAGGGGAATATTTATTTTTCATAAAGTAGATGTCCTATTGGCCTCGGGTATATGGGTAAACTTTATTTTAAAATTCCTAGTATGACTTTTCATCTTAATTACTAGCAAATCAAATATTATTGAAAAAGATACAAAATGCTTTTGCATGTACAGGTGCAAAGGTAAATAAAAGACAGTGGAAATGTAACAGGTTCTAAAATCACCTTTTAAGTTATATTTACAAGGTGATTTTTTTTAAACACTTTTATGTCACCCTGGCCACGTTTACATGCACATCAATATTCTGATATTAATCGGAATTTGGCAATATTCTAATTAGTACTGAGTCATGTAAACCCCTCAGTCTGATTCAGATTAAGACAATATTCTGATTCCCCAAATTCTGATTCCCGCCCCTGGAACATGCCTGTTTTAATCAGAAATTTGTTGCATGTAAACACCTTATTCAGAAAATCCACTGTAAGGAGATATATGTGCATGCTCAGTCCGCAAGGAACAGATGCTTAGCTGTAGGATAGGTATTTAGGAATGGCAACTCACACATGCTTACAACAACCACGTATATCCAGGAATATTCCGATGCCTGTATGCATATAAACATCGTATTCGGAGTATGGCTGCAATCTGAATATAGATCTTAAATGGAATATGATGTGCATGTAAACATAGCCAATGTCAAACTGATAAGTGAAATGTGATCTCTGTGATCTAACCGTACTTTTTACTTGATTTACATTTTCTTTAAATAAACTGACTCCACTTTTAAACATTTATAATTATTCAGTAAGATTACATAAGAGTCAAACTATACATGTACAACCACGTATAATGGTTCTTACTCTTTTAGACTGTTCCACACAGAACGGAATGTATAGGACGGGGTGTCTGGTCTGTTCATGTACTGTACATGGTCGTATCATGTTAGTAAAAAGTTAATCGCACTGTCAAATTATCACCATTATCACTATGTTCAGCTTGGTTGGTCCTGAATAAGTACAGTCAGTCTGCTTTCTATTTACTGGAAGTGTAGTTTTGCACACAGTCGTACACTTGTTGAAATGTAGTGTATTGGATAGTATATTATCTATTTGATGTGAAAAGCTCAGCTGCAAAAAAGCCAAAAAGTGGGTGTGTGAGTAAGTTATCATGTTAACTCCCACCACTGTAAAATATGCATTCTTGGAGTTATGCCATTATTCTATTAAAACTAACTGCATCTGGCTGATGTCAAAATCACTGCACCATCTAAACGCTGCATTACGTGTATTCTTTTTTCTTTCTTTTTTTTTTTCTAAAAAAAGGGTTCTGTGGATGGTTTAAAATTGTAGTTCTATTTGGAACCTTCGGAATAATCCTTTGGGAATTCTCACACACTGACAATCGCACTTTTCCATGCTCTTGCTACAAAAGTACATGTCTTTTCATATCTGGACCATATTTGGAGTACAACGTTAATAAAGTTGAGATTTCCTAAATGCATCTTAGCACAAGCTGATGATCACTCCCTCTTAAGTAACCACAAATAATTCTGGTCAACATTTTAGAGTGTGCTGACTTACAGGTGTTATAATTTTATCCACAAGATGGCGGTGCAGAACCAAACATCTTTTTAGTTAGAAAGCATATTCTACAAATAATTTCAAAACATAAAACATTATTTATTTTTATCTTATGAACTCTCTCTCTCTGTTTTTTTCTTCGTAGCTGAAGTCTCTTAAGGACCTTTAACAATAATAAGGATCCTTATGAAGTCATGGGCAAGTGAGTGCGAGAGCTATTCAAAACAAAATTAAAATAAATAAATTAAATAAAATAAAAAAAGCATACCACCTTATCAGGTGCACTTAGTTACCCTACCTTTTACCTCCGATGCACTAGCGGATTGTTTTCTCCGTGAGCTGGTTTGTGTTGCTTGAGTTTTTTATGTATTTGGAGTTAAACCCTTGCATTTCCTGCAGTGAAGCTTGTGCCTTACAGAGGAAATTAAGCAGCAATGATTTTAGATGACATGTTTGGGTTTTCATGTCTCTCATAGGAATCCCAAAGGAGAAAGAGGCTGTTACAATTAAATACAATTTCTAACCACAACAAAGATTAACTGCCAAGGGGAACCACCATACAGTAATCCACAATATATTTCAATTTCAGATTTTATTATTTTCAAATGTGTAGAAAGGTCTGAGCCTATTTTGATCTAAAAATGTCAAATCTAGCTAGTTATAGTTTTGGATTTCTCTGGCAGTCCCTTTGTGGTTAGGAAACTACACAGACAGTTAGGCTAGAAAAAAAAAATCTATGCATTATTGGAAATACAATATTCAGAAAAAGCACAAACTGTGTTTTGGCCATGTGCTAAATCAGACCCACCCAAATAAGAAGACAAAAATCCTTATTCCCTCTCACTTACATTCCAGACTATTAATGTAGGCGGTTCTGCATCATCTCATGACTTTTCAAACACACACTCACCATTACAAATACTCCTTGATCAGTCTGCTTTCAGATGTTTTTTATTAAACTTAAACAGGAAAACAAGTGAGATATGCTGACGACATCAACAGAGCCACTTTTCTTCCCCATGTGATGTGGTCATGTGGCCTTTAATTGCTAATAAGGTTGGAAATCTGAGTTCTGAAGCTGCTGGAGCATGAACAATGACCGCAGTTGACCTTTCACCCCCATGCTGCCCTATTCACCTGTGCTGTCAACTCCATGCATTTCTACTACAGAGGCTTTACTCATGCTGTCATCAGGCGGACTTTTTAGTGGTTTTGCTTTAGCCAAGAATTGGTCTCAAATAACAACATCCTGTTTCAGCTTGTGTAAATTTAGCATGCCTAATGCTGTGCCATGTATTTTCCTGTTTGGTCAAGCCCTGACCAAGGATCTGAGCACTAGTGGTGAACTTTGATATGGCTAAGACTTTAAATGGCTCTTTTCCCTTTTTCAGTCTCACACACCATTTCCAGCAGACGCATATTATACAGTTCAGCAGAAATGAAAGCATTACCCACCTTGTAGAAAGGCTTCCAAAAATAACGGGTCTCTAGGGAAAGATTTTGCAGCATGCTGCCCTGATCTGATTTCTATCAAGTTTAGATAAAGTCTTCACAATGGGACAGATCATGGACTCGTGACTCCAGCATCTGCTCTGCACCAGGAAACTTGGAATAACACAAAACACAGTCATTTCTAACTGTAACCTTTTATCAAGGGCTTGAGTGATGAAAGGTAACACGTTTATGAAAGATTTGACATCAAATCTGACAGATATCAATGACAGCGATGGCTCATCCATAGGGAAAAGTTCCAGTTAAATACTAATTGCATCTTTTGAGTGCCCAACATTTTTTTTTTTAAAGTTGCTTTTTGACAGATATAAGCCAATGTTCCATTGATTTGGTCACCTTTCTAGATGTTACGCAATCGTAGAGCAGTATGCTCACTGCCCCATTTAGCTACATAGAGTTATTATTGTACCTAGTGCACCTAGTCAAAAATGGGAATTGCATATAAGAAAATCTAATAGAGGTCTATTGAAGCAGGAATTGCTCCGCCCCATGCTTGGGATGGAGCAGTGGACAGTTAATGACTGGGTAGCCAGAGTGGGCTAGTTTCAATAAGCTCCACAGCTGCCAAGATCTTGTTTTATAGCAAATAATCAGAATTAAATCTAATAAAGTGTAAGTGCAGAGAGTATGTCTATGACGTACAGATTAATTTCTACTGTAAAATATATTACAAAGATTGGGAGAGGGAAAGGGGGATTATTGGAGGGGATAATATGCATGCAAACCACGGTTACCTTGTTTGCCAAGCAAAGGCTGAGAAAAAAAAAAAAAAAAAAAGTGTCTCCATTATCCAATGCCCAAATTTTTGGAGCTGGTTTCCTGTCTTTTGTGTGATTTTTATAATGTGGTTGGGCTGGAAATTTTGCTGAAACCTGGCAACCCTGGTTAGTGATATTACCTCTAAACACAGCTGAAAAAGTCTAAAACCAGTAAAAAATGAATCGCTAGACTGTATGCTAGATGTTGCATGCTGTCGACTCTCAGTTGCCTATCATAAGGTTACTTTAAAAGTTCACTTAGATAGTAGCCTTTTTTGTTTTGTTTGAGGTCATTATTAATGTCGCACCTCCCCTCCAAAATCTATGGTCCTGAGCCAGTGCTGATCAGTGAACTGTCCACTAACAGCGGATAATTCTGGATTTCTGCACGAGTTCAGTCCAGCTTTCTTTATCAGCCTTGCCCTAATTTTCTGCTGTCACTATGAACACTGATATTCCCATAGTATTTCTCCATTGTGCCTTCTAGAGGGGTAACTTAAAGAAGAAATATATCCAGACACTATTATGTCGCATCAAATCAAAAATACAACATCAAAACTGAAAAGGTAGGTCCTCAATGAACATCGCATCTCGTTGCTGATTGGCTGCAGTGTGCATCAGTCTGAGAGACTGCAGAAAACAGAGAACTGGCGGATGTTTACAGTAAGTGGAATTATGAGCTGAAATGAATCTAACAATGGTGTTATATATTCGTATGATGTTATTTTAGATAAGCTTAATTCTGCATGGCGTTAATATGAGTTTGCAAGCCCTGAAAACATGCCTAAAAAAGTTAGGTTATTTAGAAGAAAGAATTACTGCATGCGTAATACTGTATGTAACTTTATATTAATTCAATTCAATTCAAGCTTATTTAAATAGCGCTTTTAACCATGGACATTGTCACAAAGCAGCTTTACAGAAATTTAGATATGAAATTTACATTCAAATTTAGCCCTAATGAGCAAGTCAGAGGCGAAGGTTAAATTCAAGAGTTTCCGCTAGGCTAACAAGATAACAGACTGAAAAAGTGCAATTCTTTTTCCTTGTGATAGTCATACGCTGTGTCCGATCAGCAGCAAGCATGTCATGTTCAATAAGCACCTATCCTTTCGGTTTTGAGTTCATACCGAAGTGTTTCTAAACACTATATTTCTATATTTTGATCTTGTCATTCTTATTTTACAGTCATAAAGAACCCAAAGGATTGGTTATGTGTATGTTAATGTTAATAAGTGGGATATTCCAATAATACTCAGACATCTTGTGTGTTTCTGTCCCAATAAGCAAGCTGTTAATACAACATTGCAACAGTTGCTTCATATTAAGTATAAACAGAATTTTTAGTGGGTGGTAAACTTAAGGTAGTCTACAAAAGACTGTACTTTATGTGTGTATGCACATGTGCATGTCTTGGGTAGACGGATGTATTAACTAAAAACAATAATTCAAGTAAGGCCAGACTGTACAGAGGAACTGGGCTGTTCATGGCATTCCAAGGCTCCAGGTGCGAATGCACTGGCGCACATTCAGAGTCTGGAATGTGTTTAGCTTTTTCCAGCTCCCCGAAACCATATTTCACTCTCAACCCAAATATCTATTCCATACTGACCCACTTCTTCCATCCACATCCCCCGAGATCTTTTAATTAGCGTGCAGTGAAGGGCAAGCTAAAGGGGAATCAAGACAAAGGGTTTATAATGCTAAGACAAAAGAGATGATCACTGATAAACTTGCCTAGGAAAATAGTCTTGTTAAGACTATCTAAGCAAGTAATATTTTTATAAAGGCACATTCCAAGTAATTTTCACTACACAGAAAAAGAAAAAACAGACAAGAGCAGAAGACAGTAAGATAATCCACAAATGTTTAAATGTTTAGGTGCTTAACTGTAGGTTTAGCTGTATGTAATATGTGTATACTAGGGGTATGATCGTATACTGTGATAAGAAAAAATCAGAAATAGTTATACTGTTAATGTTCTGCTTTAGTAGATCGATAATGATGTCTCAACACATTTCTAGGTCTGCACACCTCTTGAAAATTGCTACAAGATTTTTAAAACAGACTGGCCTATTTCTAAAAGAACAAACATACCAGGCAAAGTCAGAAAATAAAATTTATAGATCGGTTTGATGAACTAGAAAAAGGAGAAAGAATGATCCATTTAAATCCACTGCACAGATTTTATACAGTGTATAGGTATCATATCATGAATGTTTTATTCATCCATAGTGCAGACTAAACAAACATGGAAAAAGCAGGAAAAGACTGTATCCAAAAACTGTATAACAAAGCCCTATTAATCACAGCACCAGACAGAAAATCCACCCTATGAATACTTTAAAAAGGTCTTGACATGAATTAACTTCCCTGGATGAACAGTTAGTGTTGATAGCAGACTACAACCAGAACATTATTCCACAGTTAGTTGGACCCGAGCCAAATACAACAGGTCTCCATCATATAGTATTGGGTTGAGAAGGAGTCTTACTGCAAATCATCACACACTGCTGACAGAGCTGAGTATAAACCCCAATGAAAACATTTAGGCCTGGGCTCTGTGGACACTTGATTCATAGTTAAGCCAATTCCTTCTTAACACAAGAAATGTGCATAGGTACAATAGAGTTTCAGTTAACAGAAGCTTACAGGAGACATTTGCACAAAAATACTAAACCTAGTCCTGCACTACAACACATGACTATCCACTCGAAATCAACTTCAGTCAAGAAGAATACTGTATAATAATCATGTGTTCGGAAATCCAGTTATGAATATTTAGATAAGTTCAATTCTGGAGATAGTCTGGAACAACAAATGCAAGTGAGAAATTATGTAGATAATGATATCATAGTACACATGCATGACATCATTAGAGGAGGACCACAGAGCACCATAGTGAAAACAGCCATGAATGCTGTCGCTGTAGCAAGGCTAAAGACGAGAAATGCCGTTACGCCAAAAACAGGGAGGCGCGAGAATGTAAGTGAGTAGATATCAGTAATGGAAAGTGGAGGCACATCACCATTACTTTGATTTTAAACGAGATGAATCTCATCTAAGCATCTAAGTTTTGTGTAAAATATGCTGTGCAACAATGGCTTTCTGGGGGGAAAAGCCAACAAACAGCCTGCCCTACATATGTAACTACTTTAGAATACTTAAGAATAACTCTAATACTAAATTAGGTTTAATAGAAAGTCACACATATAATGATTTAAAGGTCTTATGAAGTTATCATTTAAATTGGGTAAAACCAAACTCTATTTCTCTAATAATTAGGCATTAAACCGAGTTCCAAAATGTTAAGAGTAAATGTGCAACTACTAGACAAGCATCCTAATTTTATGAAGGACATCACTGTGCAATAATGGCTTTATCTTTGTTTTGGCCTTCAGTATTTCTGGTTAACTGCCAGTGTCACACTATTGAGCTTTTGGGCTTTCACAACATAGCATTCCTTGGATTCCATTTAGCTTTCCCTAATCACAATGCATTGATGTTTACGGGTGTAGATGTAGAACCACTAGAGTTTCTGCACCATTCACAACTTCCACATATTGTATTTGCACACAACATCAACTGCACTGTGTCTGCAGCTCATCAGAACACACTGACTGCAAATCTGAGCTGGTCCAGTTGAAACTGGGATAATGTCAGCCTGAATCGGTGGAGCAAGACAAAAGCTTGTAAAATTCAGGGTGGTGTTTATCCGGAAAGTATCCAGATTTCTTTTTTTACACTAATTCAAAAGGCATAATGGTCATAGCTGAGGAGTCACACTAACCACAAGGCAAAACTGTCAACCATTTACAACGAATCAGCTCAGTGTATGACAGTGGAAAAATGCAAACCTTACAAAAATCTTTTTATCTTAGTCATATTGTTTTTGTCCCAATTTTACTCGTAGTCTCTTTCTACAAGACCTATTTTTGGGGACTTTTGCTTTCACTTACGAGTACCACATGCCTAGTACTTGCAGTAAAACTGGAGCATGACCAACCACAATGCTTTGTGAATCAGGTCCCTGAAAACAAAACACTACATACAAACCGTCCAACACAATCAACACAAACGTTCTGCCAATTAGACATCCTCTGTACTTGTGGGAAAGTGCGAGACTGCAACTGTCTAAACATGAAGTCACCATAGAATAAAGCCCAGAATGGAAATCTTTCCCAGATGAGTGACTGAATATATGCAGGCTTGTGTACACCAATGTTTTTCCATAAAATATATCTCCACATGATTTCACTGACAGAACAATATTACCATTATAAGACACAGACTTTTCATGTATATATATACAGTCAGGTCCGGAAGTATTTGGACAATGACAGAGTTTTTGTGATTTTGCCTTTATACACCACCACAGTGGAGTTGAAATAAAACAATCATGTGATGTGATCAAAGTGTAGACTTTCAGCCTTATTTTAAGAGGTTCCATTGGCAGCCATACATGCCCATGCCATAACACTGCCTCCACCATGTTTGACACATGATGTGGTATACTTTGGATCATGAGCTGTTCCTTTCTTTCACCATACTTTTCTCTTCCCATCATTCTGGTACAAGTTAATCTTGGTTTCATCAGTCCAAAGAATCTTATTCCAGAACATGGGAGGCTTTTTTAAAAATGTTTTCTGGCAAAGTCTAATCTGGCTTTCCTGCTCTTGAATGTTACCAGTGGCTTGCACCTTGTTGTAAACCCTCTGCATTTACATTCATGAAGGTATCTCTTGATTGTAGATTTTGACAATGATACGCCTACCTTCTCCAGAGTATTCTTGACTTCTGTTGATGTTGTGAAAGGGTATTTCTTCACCAAGGAAAGGATACTGCGATCATCCACTTTAGTTGTCTTCCGTGGTCTTCCAGGCCTTTTGATGTTGTTGAGCTCACCAGTGCTTTCTTTCTTTTTAAGAATGTACCCAACTGTTGATTTGGCCACACCTAAGGTTTTTGCTCTCTCTCTTATAGATTTATGTTGTTTTTTCAGCCTAATGATGGCCTCCTTCACTTGCATTGAGATCTTCTTGGACTTCATATTGGTAGTAGTTGATATCAACTCCAGACCTTTTATCTGCTTCATTTGTCTTGAAGTAATGAGGGAATGGACTGCACCTGGTCAATTAACTTCTTGTCAGTCAATTGTCCAAATACCTTTAAGCCCCTGAAAATGGAGGTACTTTGTTGAAAATGGCTGTAATTCCTAAATGGTAAATGCCATATTTTTGTGGGACCTCTTAAAATAAAGCTGAAAGTCTACACTTCGATCACATCTTGATTGTTTTATTTCAAATCCATTGTGGTGGTGTATAAAGGCAAAATCACAAAAACTCTGTCATTTATATAAAGAAGCTGTGGTAGAAGCCTGGAAAAGCATCACAATAGAAGAATGCAACAGTTTGGTGATGTCAGTGAGTTGCTGAATTGATGCAGTTATTGCAAGGAAGGTACATGCAATTATTATGTGTTATTTACTTTAAGACTATCTGTTCCAATACTTTTGCTCACCTAAAAATTGGGTGGACTACCACCAAAGATGCCAGGTTCATCTAGGTACATCTAGATGTAAATATTTGGAAATTAAGGCTGAAATTCTCATCTATCCTCTCATATTCATCTTCTGATCTCAAGCCCAAATGTCCTCAGTGAATAGCAAAAACAAAAGAATTGGCCTTGACATTCCAATACTTCGGAGGTGGCTCTAGCTAGTGTGGCAGAGCCATCTCTTATACAGATAGACACAAGCCTACATAGCAGCACGCTGTGACATTACAGTGAAGCAGATAAGGGGTTTTGCTCTTTTACCTGATGGAATGACAGTCACATTGAGGGTTTCTTTAAGTTTCATAATGCTTCTGTAATACTGAGGAAACATAAACAGATAATTACATATTTAGAGAAGTGAATACTGTGTCCCAAACTGCATGGTCCCATACTAAGAATGAGAAGAAAGAGATTTGTCAGTACACCACTAGTGCCATTACTGTGTACCACTGGGATTTCTTTCAAAATGCCCCTGGTAAAAATCCAGTTTTGTCTGACCAGTTACCAGCTGCCAAAACACTGTCTGAGATGGTCAAGCTGGTAGACCTTCTTTGCCAGATGGACAATGATATACACTATATGGCCAAAAGTATGTGGACACCTGAGTATTGAATATCTCATTCCAAAACCATGGGCATTAATATTGAGTTGTTCCCCCTTGCTGCTATAACAGCCTCCACTGTGCTCTGAAGTCTTTCCACTAGATTTTGGAACCTGTCTCTTTCAGCCACAAGAGTGCAAGTAGCAAGGTTCTGATGTTGGGCGAGAAGGCCTGGTGCACAGCCATCATTCCAGTTCATGCCAAAGGTGTTCAGACGGGTTGAGGTCAGGGTTCTAAGCAAGCCACTCAAGTTCTTCCACTCCAACCTTGGCAAACCATGTCTTCATGGATCCCAATTTGTGCACAGGGGCATTGTCATGCTGGAACAGGTTTGGGCCCCTTAGTTCCAAGAAAAGGAAATATTAATGCTATAGAATATAAAAGTCCTATTCAGATTGGATTAGTTTATCAGGGGAATGTCGGTAATCAAGTCTTTACATGTCTCATCAGTGATAAAAATCCGACAGACAGCAATAAAATGACTACAGAAGCACTGAGTTTCTAGCAGGCTGTGGTTTCCATGAACCTGTATGTTCATATCATGCGGTCATATGATCACGCTCCATTCACATCAAGGCATCCCATCAGTCACAGAGGTGCTAGAGTAACTTTGGGGTGAACCAAAAATCTCGCAACAATTTGAAAATACAGTAAAAACAACACACACAGTATACAAGACGTCTGAGTAATTTTCTCAGAGTAGGAAGGAAAAAAACACTGCCAAGGCCGATCCATGACAGTAATGAACTCACAGAGGAGCACCTGTAAAACAGGTAATTACCCCAGGACCACATGTCTGGATAAAGACAATTCTAGACAATTGCATGCTTTCAACTTTGTGGCAACAGTTTGGGGAAGACCCATATATGAGTGTAATGGTCAGATGTCCACATTCTTCTGGCCATATAGTGTATTTCATGCACTGTCTCTAGCCTACAGCAAAATCCACATTATGAAATGTTCTTCCATAAGTAGTTTGCAAAGGCATTTTTCTACCAGAGAGGGCAAAATTCCAAAATCCAGCAGCTTTAAAAACATAATTTTATGTTACTAGCATATTTTACAAAAAACAAAGTGGGTTGGATGTCAAAAAGAGTCGGGGACCTTTTGAGTCGCATGCTGTAAAAACATATCTTTGTTCTTGTCTATATGAGACATGCATGCTTGCCTTGGCATGAAAATTGTCAACAGAGACCATTACCTACATTATAACTGTGAATAGTAATAATAATTATGCAACAAAATTGGAAAAAAATATAAACTTGGTGAATAATTTGTGAAGAAACAACAGCCAGTGTTTAGTCTATAATACAGAGGAGTGCACATCTTATGGCCTGTTTCTCATGGTCCATTATTTCTCTGCAGGAATGCAGAATGTTTGATGGCGAGGTTGATTTCATACCAACTTTCACCATCAGGAGGCCAGACTGCAAGCCTTACAATGTGTGTGTGTGTGTGTGTTGGCATTCTCTTCACGATGAACCTCAAAGGAACTCTAAACAGGTAATAGTATTTCTAGGATTTGGATTTATGCAGCAAAACTTTCAAAACTTTCCAACCATGTTCCTCTGGGTGAAAGTGAGGAAGACAACAGCATGTGGAGCAGGAGAGAAGATGTGAAAAGACAATAAGTGAGAGAAGATTAAATTAGAAATTATGGAATAATTAAAAATCACACATGAATCAATTTGTAAAAGAAGTACAGATACGAAAACAAGAGAACAGGTGTGTGTGTGTGTGTGTGTGTGTGTGTGTGTGTGTGGGTGGGAGGGTGTGTAAGTAACTGTAATAAAAGTAGTGTCAGGGAAAGCCTTCAGAAGGGCTAGAGGCACATCTGGTTTTGACGCGTTCTCCCCCTGCAGAAGATCGCTGAGGAATGAGCTAGAAACAGCACACTGCAGAGAAGAGGCAGGAGTGGAAAAGAAAAAAACAGCTGGAGTTCATGGAGTGTGTTTGTGTTGACTTTCAGCCTCAGCAGTAAGTTTTATATCATGGACTATGCATCATGTGATTACAATTACTGCAGAAAAAAGTCACACTGTGCAACTTCTAGCAACATGCTTTGTTTATTCTAATAAACCGTAACTTTAGTAAAAAAAAAAAAAATTATAAAACTAGCTGGTTTAATAGCTACATACCCTAAATGCCTTTGCTGTACACATGATGTTCTTGTTCATCAGTTGATGAAAAATTGATGAACTGGATATATGAACATAGAGATAACTTCCTCCAAAAAAAAAAAAAAAAAAAAGAAGCAGCAAAACCAGTGTTGCAAAAGCTTGACATGTTATAAATCCATTTCTCTTATTAAAATATGGAAAAGAAAAAATACACATAGATCTAACATATTACTGCAACAGTACAGGAATTTTACCTGTCCAACTTTTTTTCTTTAAGCCAGACTGCCTACTTTTCAACTTCCAGTCTTGGCCACAGATTTGTAACACGCCAAACTAAACCTATCAGCTAATCATCCCAGTTAAATCAAGTGTGTTGTAGCAGAAAAAACACCACAGTACAAATCTATTCCAGGACTTAACTATAACAACTCTTCATTATATACGTAGTTAATACCATCCTATCCTAGGCAAAGAACAGAGGTGCTCTCTTTCCTTGGGCCTGGTTTTACTAAGGCGAAGGAGTGCACGTGGGTTCACTTATCGTTTGTTTCCTGCCCTGTGCTCACCTTACTCTGGACTAAGCACTGCAGGCAAGAGCAGTGAAAACACCCATTGTTTTCTTTAGAAACACAACGAAATGCAGCAGCGGCTGAGGAACATATGACACACAAACTGCAAATAGGCAATGCCCTGCAAAAAAGAATAGTCATTCTTATGGTATGAGATATAATATTACTGAAAGAAAAGTGGAATTGGACATCAGGAATGGAAAGAGATGTGGCCATTTTGCAATGGTGATGCTAGTAGGAAACACATGTAGCTATTTTGTCTTTGAATATGCACTGTACCTATTTGCTACTATTCCAAATAAACAAGGCCTAGAGAAACTACGCTCTTTACCACCATGCAAACAGGGTCTAGTCATGTGTTCAAAGCTGATTCAAGGCTGGAGACAGATATGATACATAAATGTATCAAGTATTAGCCATTGCCAGATTAATGGTTATTGGATGGTTATTGTTATCACACCATCACATCGTAATCAGACATTTCTGAATGATGAAGAATGATCTAATAGGCCAAAAAAAAAAAGTGGACTTTTGGACACGTCAAGAATAGGATGATCTTCAGATATTTTGCAGTAATGGGACTCAAATGCTCCTGCTAAGCTGCCTTCACAAGAACACAAGTAATGTACTGGATCTCTTTCTTAATAGTTGTGAGCACAAGCAGACATTTGTCACAATCCCAATTTGTCACAAGGAAAGTGCTCACCCATACATTTAGTTGCATCTCAAGTCCCACTGTATCTCAATACGACGCAATCTAACTACAACAAAAATATTTTGCCTATGCATTGCAGCCCTTATTGGATCTTATGAAAAAGTAATGTTTATCAAGGCGCATTGATAAATTAATACACTTATATGCCACTAAGGATGTTTATTCACCTAGAAGTGCAATTTTTCAGGAAACACACAAATGCATCACTGTCATCATCGCCCCAGTGACCTGACCCAATAACCTCCATCCTGATTCAATCCTTTGTTCTCCTTTTTAGCAAAAAGGAAGACGATAACCAAGATGAGCAAAAGTAAACACAGAGCTAAAGGAAAAAACAGCATGAAGAACAGTATGGAATTCTTTAATCTGCCAGTGCAAAAGGCATTTAATAAAAGCCAACACTTCTTCATACACAAATCTAAAGAATGCCAGAAACAGTTATCAGCTGGTTAGTATATAACTTATATTATGAGAGAATGCCGACTGAATTTAGTCAAAGTGAGAAAATTTAATCTGTAGTATATAATGTTCCTTTAAATGTAACTTTACTGACATGTCCAGTGTCCCATGGTCACTTTACACCTTACTTTAGCACAGGGCAGTACTGTGCACCCTTAGGCACCCTATTTTTTTTTGTGCAAACTTTACTATCGATTTTTATTTTATGACGTCTACATTATTGATTCAGTACAGAAACATTTTAGATTTCCAAAAATTAGTTTTCCAGCACAAAATTAAATGTTACAGAAAGATGTTTGTATGTCAGTAAAGAAAGCAGTATATTACATAAGAGGACACTTTTCAGACAAAAAAACAATGAAGGCTTTTGCTGCAAAAATAAGAAGCAAGTGTGACAGTCAAAGTCTCCAGAAGAGCTGTAGCTGCTTCTGCAAGATGCTCAGTAACACTTACAGCTCATTTCCTTATAAAACTGCACAAATGTACCTGAGATTACACTTTTTTTTTTAAGCAAAGTATCGTCACACCAAATATTGACTTTGTTTCATTTATTACTGTTTACTGCTCTTTATAGTATTTTTTTAATGTGGAAACATTTAATTTCATTATTTTTGAAGGCATCTTTGCTCTACAGCATTTCTTTTCAACATTACATGTGACTAAGACTTTTGCACAGTACTATACATACACAAACACACACACACACACACACACACACACACACACACATATATATATATATATATATATATATATATATATATATATATACATATGTCATATTTAAGTTTTTTTAATGTGTGATTGGGTGGTGGTTGTATATTCTGTAATCGTACTTATGCATTTCAATGTACTCATGTGTGACATACTGCATAAATGATAAATAAACTTGACTTAAATCTGTTATTTATCTACTCATTAATCTAACCACCTATCCATCTATTCATCCACTCATCCAGTCATCATATACCTATTCATATAACCATCCAGGGCTGGTGGATTGAAGTGGAACAGTTTTACACCAGCCCAAAGTGTAACTTTGCCAGACCATACCATAGTTATAGAAATCACTAATCATCAATAGCAGCTCGAAGTCTTTTTCCTAATTTGAGGTAGCTAGTCCTATCCATCCATCCATACGTACATCCATCCATCATTTCACATCCATTCATTAACAACAGTCACTCTAGCCACATTCACTCAGATACACCACAATTCCTGCAGCATTGGACCACTCACTGTGCACGAGTCCAAAACGAACGACTTACGGATTCGTATCTTCTTGTGGTCGAGTTTTCGTACAGTGTGCTGTAAAGTATCCAGTCTCCTCTGCAGCGCTGCGCTCCTGTCAATAACCCAAGCAGCTTCGCTCTGGATCTCCAAGAAGATGCTGCATGCATGACGGGACAGATCAGAGAGCTGCTGCAGGATGTTCTTCAGACTTCCACAGCTCACATCGTTCAAGGATGTCCATAACTGCGAGCCGAAGCCACTGCAGCGCTCTAACTCGAAGTGAGGCTCTCCTGCACCAGGTTCGAGTGGTCCCGTGTTTAACCTGCACAAGTTCTGAGGCTCTACAGTGCGTTTATGGAAAGGCATGTCTATTCAAAGATAATAAAAGCACCTGAAATACAAAGCTTATAATCCCCTTGAAGTTCTGTATATATAAATATATATGCTGATCAAAGTTGCTTGGAGTACACAGTGAGGTCCCGCCACGTTATTCATAGGATGAGAGTTCCTCATTCTGTGGAGAGTTTTGAGCGAAACTGGCTCCTAAGTCTGGTTTAATGAGCCACAAGTAAAAGCCGACATGGATCACATGGATCAGTGGATCTGGAGCTCAGCTGAACATCAGTCTGGAAATTCACACTGCACAGAAAAGGTACCAGCAGTTATGGGTAAAGTGAGGAGTTTGTGGATCAGAGCTCTGTTTGTAAGAAATCCACACTCTGTAAACAAAAAGCTTCCTAAAAGATCATTTAGGAGTTCTTTGAGCTACCTTACTATCCGAAGCCCTAAAAAGTGCCCCAGGAATCTTGATGCAAATTGCAATGAGAACCTCTGAAGGCTCTGAAGATTTTAGAGTGCTCACATGGTGGGGTCAGTTCAGATATACTGAGACATACTGGGAGGTTTTGAATTTCCAGAATGTCTCAGCTTTCTTGCCGTTAATAAAATAAAAATACACATCATACATTTCTGAAATCCTCAGAGGTGTTGGCTGTCTACATGTGAAGAAAAATGTATATCCTTTTCTAAAGAAGCATGGCTTACCCTTTGTCAAAACTGACTGCAAAACGTCTTCAATGATGTGGTCATTTGGGACAGCTTGACTGAATTATAAACAAGTGCACATACAGTAGTTTGAACTATTGTTATGCCTCTTTTGTTACATCTTATACATATTCATAATAAATATCGGTAACACGGGCCTATTAGTCATGACAATTTTATAAGCTAATAAAACCATTTTGTGGTCAACGTCCTTTTTTGATGGTTACCACAAGGAGTTTCACTGCCGGCCTTAACATAAGTTTTTTCTCCCTATTACTACTGCACATTTCTAGAAATTCACATAAGCTCTTTTCTTATATCTTATAACAGTTGCAGAAATAAATTTCAGAGTAGATTAGCCTAGAAATACCCTTGCCTTCTAAACCCTGTACACACGTTACTGCTAATATATAAAAATATTCTAAAAGCCATATAGTATAATAATAATAATAATAATAATAATAGTAACAATAATAATAATTTCCACTAAATGATGGCTTGAATATCCATTCATCCTCAGTGCCCAGCAAAAGCATAATAACAATAAATACATATAGTATATATTATATTGGCCTAGCTATTATAGACCTACTAATGTTCTAGGCTTAATAAATGTTAATTTGGCCTAGGCAGATTTAGCCTGTGTCTACGGTATAATTAATGGTGTGAACCAATTTGTAGTCTTTCTACACATTTCAGACAATCCTTTAGATGCAGAGAAACGACCTGTTTATTTTAGCAAAAAGGTGTGGGTTCATCAGGTAAGTCATCTAAACAACTCTCTGCATACTGTGCTACTGAGAGCCTCGATTTTATATGGATTTAGCATTTGCTCCTCCTTGATGCCCCTTGAACATGAGATGTTTAATAAAAATGTTTTATAGTATCTTAAACATCTGTGCTTTGGCTTCTAATGCATGGGTTCCAAATGTTGGGGAAAACATTACTCTGATGGTAAATATAGCATCATCAGGCTTTAATCTAGTTGCAGGTACAAGTAAGAGGCTATGCCTGAAGAGGGCTTTAATCAAAATGATTAAATTCTTAGTATAGCTTAAGTTAGATTCTGGAAAAGTGGGCATAGATTTCCATCAATTTTACATTTGAATGTCGGCACTAAACTACTGTACATATGCAATAAAATTGGTAGATGACAGTAAAATACTGAAACATTATTGTTTGATAAAGATTGCTGGAAATCCTGGTGCCTGTATTTTATTAAACATTTAATAGCCTACAGAATTTGACAAAGAAAATATACACTATGTATTGTATCCCGCTGGAGGACTAAAAATATATTGTGTTTATGGGAGCTCATATACTGTACAGTATGCTATACCTTCTCATATCCATACATTTGTTTGTGATAACAAGAGAAACTTCTGTGTTTCAGAAAGACCCTCTATCTACAGCTGTTCAGTGATATGCTTGTACTGTGTGCTACCTCTCTTGTATGTAGCACTGGAAACACCACTACATGAATAACCAAATAAAATGATAGATGAGTTCTGTGTAAGATTGTCTTAGGAGTCCCAGGAGTTTCTCTCCCATGTCTGGCTTATTCTTTCACCCAAGACTACTTCCATGTGATATTGAATACAATTCAAACAAAGAGCCATTAAGAAGCTGATGTCTTAAAGTGACATGAATTAGTCAAAAAATGTATGATGGTGTATCAGATTAAGCAAAAATCAATGAAATATATCATTGGCATTTCTTAGGAAATTGGCTCCGTGTAAGACCAGCTGATGCACTTCTAGCACTGCACAATGAAAAGTCTAAAATTTCTTAAACTGGGAAAAATATTTATGCAATAGAGCAACTTTTCCAAATTGTGTTTTCAACTCAACACAACTATACCTGTATTCAGTGTTTCTGATTGCTTGGTCATGAGCAGGCATGGAAAATACTTGAGTAATTTTGTTACCATACAGTATACAGTATTATTTTTGTATATTTATATTTACTTGAGTATTTCTGAAATTTAATTTTGGTACTCTTACTTAATTACATTTCAAAGAAAAAAATTACTCCTTACATTCTCTCACCTAGCCAATTACTATATGTTATATATCGTATGGGCTCAGTTTGGCATAGTCATTTCAGTTTAGCATCCACCCATTTCATTTTAGCATTAAATCAAATTCAACAATGTAGAAAAAAACTATTGAGAATCAAGCCAATTCTTGATCTGCAGTGACTTTCTCATGCTACATAATGTAGTTAGCGCTATAGCTAACTGTGTGCATTTGAATATGCACTATATTACCAAAAGTATTCGGTCACCTGCCTTGACTCACATATGAACTTAAGTGCCATCCCATTCCTAACCCATAGGGTTCAATATGATGTCGGTCCACCTTTTGCAGCTATTACAGCTTCAACTCTTCTGGGAAGGCAGTCAAGTTCATCCACACCAGACTCTGTCATCCATGTCTTTATGGACCTTGCTTTGTGCACTGGTGCACAGTCATGTTGGAAGAGGAAGGGGCCCGCTCCAAACTGTTCCCACAAGGTTGGGAGCATGGAATTGTCCAAAATGTTTTGGTATCCTGAAGCATTCAAAGTTCCTTTCACTGGAACTAAGGGGCCAAGCC
>CM040984.1:17345620-17359464 GCA_022985145.1 Pangasius djambal | reverse complement strand
ATTTCACGACTGGATTTGTTGCACAGGTGGCATCCTATGACAGTTCCACGCTGGAATTCACTGAGCTCCTGAGAGCGGCCCATTCTTTCACAAATGTTTGTAAAAACAGTCTGCATGCCTAAGTGCTTGATTTTGTACACCTGTGGCCAGGCCAAGTGATTAGGACACCTGATTCTGATCATTTGGATGGGTGACCGAACACTTTTGGTAATATAGTGTAGCTAAGCCTTGGCCTAGAGGATGAACACCCCTGGCCCTACCTCAGTAAAATGTTTCAATATGCTGGAGTAAGATTTATATACAATGAGGTGTCTCCTTTGCCTTCCTAGAAGCCTCCCTAATTTGAAAAAGTATGTTGAGGTGAGTTTTGCTAATTTGCTAACATAAACTGGCTGTATTTAACTAAGTTAGCCTGTTATCTTTGATAATGCTATGTTAAACTAGTCCAGCAGCTAAAAAAAAATGGCTGGGCAGCAAGCCAAATTCTAGCTAATGGTAAATATTGGTTATTTATGTGTTTTTTTTCTGATTAATTCATTAGCAAACTATGTAGCATTTGTCATCCATGCTATATGACCAACAAACCTACAGAGGTTGAATGATCTTTTTGGGCGAAATGAAATAAAAATCATCTTCTCACAGTTTTAGATAAGTGATAAAAGTTACTTTTCAAATAAAGACATTCATCAATTATCACTTTTTTAATAACTGAGAACAGCAACTTTTTTTCTCTTTACTTTCACTTGAGTACATTTCTGTCTGGATTCTTCCACAGCTAAGTAAGACATTGAGACATTTGAGACATTATCTATGCGTTCACTTCAATATAACTTCTCTGTACGTTTTCCATCCCTGGTCTTAGGACTTGAGACGGACCAAAACTGAGTTTCTACATAAGATTCACACATGGAAGTAAATACCTACAATCTGAATGTTCATTTCAAAATGTCCGTTATTTATTTTAAATATATCAGGATTCCCAGGTGAGACTTATGTCCAATTAATTGCATATTGCTGTCAATAAGCAAATTCAAATGAGCTGTGAAGGTGCTTTTATGTACTGCACACAACTTTGAGCCTTTTCCATCTCATGTAGGGCTGTAAATAATGTGGATAATTGTTAGCAACTTTAACATTCAGTTTAGTGCAAAGTTTGTGAAGGACATACATTTTACAACATTCAAATGAGTGCGCTCATGAAACATTCACAGGACCAACAGATGGTGCTAGAGATCTTCGAATTCATGGAAGACCTACCAAGCATTTTACTCCAAACAAGCTGAAGACACGAGAGCGTGTCAGCTCACAGGAAAGGGCTAAGATGATTAGACTTTGCATCTAATTTTCTTTTGATTTGTCAGTGACTGAAAAAGAAGCAAGTGAATTGGTACAAGATAAATTCATAAAGATAAACAAATAATATAGAGTGCCTCACAAAAGTGTTAGGCACCCTAAAATAAATCATCTTACATGTTTATTTTGTGTCTCTGGAACTAGTGTGTCAGTGTTGAGCAAATCATTACATTTGCAAACACTCATTTTCCACGTTACATGTTACAGCTGAAATTTCCTTTAAAAATTGACCACTTTTCAGATAAAACATCATTATGGCTTAACCAAGTAAGAAAGCTTGGAGCATCCTATCAGTAGATTTCCTTAGAAAATTGCATGATGGTATAACAGTATAAATAGTTTTATGGTCATGCAGTTTATAAGGAAATCCATGTAGTTTTAAAGCCAATAGGTGGGCAAGCCAAATATCAATTCAAAAACTTCACTGTTTTTTATTGTTTAATGCCCTTTTCAGTGCATTTCCTTCATATTTCCAAACCTTTCATGTATGCTTCCATAAGACTTTATAGAGTGTGTGGTGACACATCAGGTAGTGTTGCTGCCTCACTGCTCCAGGGCCTCTGGTTTGATCCTGAGCTTGGGTTAGTGTGTAGTTCATTGTTTGCAAAGCTCTTCTCCAGGTTCTCTGTCATGCCATTAGGTGGCTTCACTATGCTAAATAGACCCTAGGTATGAATGAGTGTGCAATATGTGTATGTGTGCGCATGATGCCCTATGATGGACAGGTGTGTATTCCTGCCTCCAGGAATACACCATTGCAAGGAAACACGATGGTCCCACACTGATCACATTACAACTATTTAATTCCATCTATGATTATAATTTTACTCTGCAGCATCATCCAAAGGATTACTGTACCCGATAGCTATAAATTTGCTTTGAAATAATGTCTAGTGTTAAATGTATACCACCAAAGCTTTCAGAGCAAAGAAAACACATAAATGTGCAGGGTAGGTGTACGGTACTCCAGAAGCAGGTTTGGTGTAGGCTACTTCATGATTCATAATCCATTTCATAATATCAATACAAGTTTTGGAATAATTATGGCTTCTTCTTCTTACATAATTAAGTAAGTGTTGCTTAAATTACTGGCTAATTGCAGTACATTGCATGGCCAGATGATGGAGCTCAAGGACCATATAAAAGACATGTTCCGCTCACAAGGGCCTTTAGATTTACCACAATGGTTTACCACAAATTTTCTTGGATGAAATTAAAGCATATACGCTCATATCCCTCATTTTAGCATAGTGAGGGGTTCACATGCTGTGCAGTTAAAACCAGCCACTGCATTACAGGTAAACAACCATTTGTTCAGCTCCACATCCTTAATAGAATTATTTATAGGTAATGAATATGAAGTGGGTGATTTAATTACTACAGTGATTTACATGTGATTTTGATGCATCCATCTCATTTTACATCTGATTTTCAGGCATAGCTGTAAAGTTTGCATTACTTTATTGGTTTACCCTTAAAGTTTCTGTGTACAACCCTGTGTACAGCAAAAGGTTTCCCTAAGAGAGGGTTTAAATTAGAACCCTTTTATGAAGCTAAGAACCCAACTATCCTAGTAACCTTTGAGGAACCCTTTGTATTAAATGATGTCACTTGATTTACTATAAATATTATGATCGTAGACGAAATCTATGAATTAGGACTAGGATTACTAGGACTAATAATCTAAATATTCTGAGATCATTGTTAGAGATAACTGGAATAATAATATGTTTATATATTTTGACTGTTGAGCTAGCAAGGTAACCTCTCCTAGACAGCTACAATTATTTACGGTTAAAGAGTAAATTTCTATGTAATAAAGCAGCTTTATGTGAAATCTAGCTTTAGACTATGATTAACATAGGCTAAAATGATTATTTTAAGATTCATCACTCATATCAGTCAGTTTAAGATTCATTGCTCTTACTCATAAGGCATCATAATTCTTGCCTGAATTTAAGCCCAGAGGATATGCGCGGTGGTGCGGGATTGGGATGAGATCCCAGCACCTTCGAGACTGAAACCTGCTGCTGCCTGAAGTGTTTCACCTGAGCTTACTCAGCTTTGCCCTTCACACAGCTGTTGGATTTTGGAAAGTTTGCTCCAGCCTTCAGGGGAGAAATTTTGAAAGGGGGTTATGGGAGTTTAGGGAACACCCAGAGATTGGAATGCAATTCAGCAATTTGTTTGTAATAAGTGCCAATATAGGAACTTGTCAGATCTGATAAATGGCACAGAGCACACCTTAAAAAGCTTCATGTAACCTTTAAGCTGCTAAGATGGTTAGTTCTCACATTATATCAGAATCAATTACAAGATTTAGAGGTTATTTCTTTGGGTATAATCTCACATACATTAAATCAAATAGTAAAATACAGTATAATAATACAACATAGCAGAGTGCAACATTCAGTAAACAATATCCCATAAATACAATATAATAATAGTACAGTACAACGCAGAAGTGCAATACAGAGTACGCCAGTATTACTGCAATCGGTGAAAAAATGTGAAAATAATACAATGGGTAGTTTATTGCAACGGACATTATATGTACCAAATGCTGAAAATGACAAGAATAGACAACTTAAATATGTAATGAGATTAAAAAGAGAATATACAGTTAAATATGTGAGCAGTGAGTTTTTTGTGCAGCTACAGTCAGCCATTGCTATATGTGCTGAAGGTCACATGTGCCACTTATCAGAGAGGAAGGATATTAAAAAGTCCTGGTTTAGGAGGATTATGGCCTAGGGAAAAAAGCTATGCAGGTGTCAGCTGGTGTGAGACTCCAGGGCCTTTCCACTGTGAAGGGGAAACATTAGAAAAGATGGTAGCTGTGTTGTTGTTGTTTCTGTTGTTGTGGTGGTGGTGGTGATTTGGAAGAAGTGTAATGGTTTACTAATAAATCAGTGTAAGGCAGTGATGGCACATCCATAGGGGTAGGATGAACAGAGAACATCTTATAGTATATCAGCCATTCAACAAATCAATCTTCATAAAGTCCTCATTAACATACATTTAGAATTCCATTGAAATACTAATTACCTCTTTTGAGTCACCAACCTTTTTTTAAAATGTTGATATTTGACAGATATAAACCGGTATTGTATTGATTTGCTCGATCATGGGACAGTGTGCTCACTGCCCAATTTAGCTCCATATTATTTTATTCTATTTTATTTCATTTTATTCCTAATGGTCAAAAATGGGAATGACAACAAATGCTAATAGTGGCCCATTGGGAGAGGATCACTCTTACAACACTCTTATCCCTATTTAATAACAAATACTCAAACAAAGGCAAAGTGTAAGTGCAGACAATGTGTCTACGGTGTACAGAACCATTCCTACTATAAGATTTATTGCAAAGATTGGGAGAGGAAGCAGAGTATTATGGAGGGGATAATGACCATACGACACAAATGTGGTGAAAAAGAAGTAAAATGTCTCTCTCTTTTCCAGTTACTAAATGTTTTGGGCTAGTTGTAGGTCTTTTGTGTGGTTTTTGAGCTGTAGTTGGGCTGAATATTTGCTGAGACTACCACTCCTGTGTGTGCCCTGCACACTATGGCAGTATGGTGACAGAATCCTCATCCGCTGGGTGACGGCTGTATGTTGTCAACTCTCAACTGTGAATTATTGGGTTACTCTAAAGAGTCACTGGGATAGCCTCTTGACTTAATTTTGTCGGAGGCTATGCCGTTCTTAATGTCATCTTGCCCCACCAAAGTCTATGGTCACGAGCCGCTGCTGATGTAAGGTTTAACTTGAAAAAGTCAGTCAGGTCTCCATAATTCCATAATTCCTCTCTCAACCACACACCTGGGTTGCTGTTGCTTAACTTCTCTGATAGTATGTGGCAATAATCAGAGGAGCATTGATAAGTTCTCTCTTGGCTGTTCAGCAATCCACTGCTTCCAGCCATGCACCTGTACCCCTCCTTTCTCAACCACTCCAGCTCTGCCGGCATGTTGTTTGGCATTTCTCATTAAAAACCCATACAACCTGACAGCAGCATTTTTAAAATTGAGGCTTTAACAAAGAATATGTCAACCCAATTGTTTAGGCTTGTAGATAACATCTTGTCACAAAAAAAACTGCTTGTTTACCATATTGATGCTAAAGTCAGGTCTGTGATTTATAATGAGCAGAGCTATTTTTATTATGCGCAGGCTTGAAAATGAAACTTCAGTGAAGGCAACTGTGTGTTGGACATAAGGAGGAAAATGTCAGCCTGACTTTGGAATGACAGTGTGCCAAAGGCAAGTTGTGTTATTTGGCCCACAGACAGCCAGCATGACCCCAGAATCAACATTCAAAACCACTTTTCACGCACATTGGCATAGAATTCGTAATATTTCAGCAGGCTTCATTTTTCCTGCATTAGTCTATTTTTGGCAGGGCTTGGCACACTTCTCCTAGCTGCTTTGAGTCATAAGTAAGTCTATTCTCCTTAGTGCTGAATTTAATGATGCTTGAATGTGCACCTTCTTACATGCGTGGCCCCTGTCACTGGAAAACTTTTTGAGAGGCAAGTTAACAGACCGTGAAAGGGCGGCACAGATGGCAACATCCTAGGTGGTAATTATCCAGCACCACCATGGAAAGGGAAAAAAGTGAGAGAGGGAAAAAGTGAAGGTAAAAACACAAAACGGGTGTTGCCGTCAGGTCAGCGTCTGATGTGTCTCGCAAATCAGATCAAATCAACAGGGTTCAGAGACGGGACTGATGGTACAGGTCACATTGCCCAATAAGAAGGTGATTTTTAGCTCCAGTGATTTTGAAGTCTCTGAGGAGTTGCTGTGTAAATAGAGATCGCATGTTAAATCTTGATCTGCGAGAGTCCTCTTGTTGCTTTTTGCAATCTGTTTTAATTCACTGTGTATGTTTTACGAATTAGCCATCTTTGATGAGCTTGTGATTCACCTCATAGCGAGGCTGTAATTAGCCAAAGTGTCTCAGTATGGGACAGACGCCTCTAATAGGCGCATTTATGCAACATTAGGCAAGCAGAGGCTGTTCTGAAGAGCTTAAACGTTTATTCTGGTGCTGATCTATTAAAATTGAAGGTGACAGCTCATTTGAATCATGTTTGATTTTTTTTCCTTTGGGTTGGGGAGGGGGTGTTTTATACTCTTCCAGGTGATAACCCCTGCTGCATATAAGCCTCCATGCAAAAATATGTTAATACTTCCCATATTAAAATCTTTGTCTGGTTGTCATTCTCACATGGGGCACATCAAAGCCATATGACCCGATTTTGCACCTGCTGTTTAATTAAATTTACAAGACAGACACACTCTCCACTCCTGGTGATATACAAATCAGTTTTTATTACCCAGGTCCTGTGATTTACAAGGCAATTGACTGCTGGGTGGAGGTGGCACATGCCAGAGTTGTCCAGCCGAAAAAAAGCTGCACAAACCCACAACAGCATGTTAGTTTCTTGACTAACATGCTAAAACAAAACAAACTAAAAAATGGCTGCTTGTTCAAGATGTTCAAGTTTATGCCTAATGCACTGTGCTTTTTAAGGAGCTTTTATTGTTTCCAATAAAAGTTTTGGCCAAATTTTATAACACCGTGCATTAACATTCTCCATGTCAGATTATATTATTTACTACATTCTGCTTACGCCATCAATCAGCGAGATCCAGGTTTGTGCTGAAAATAGGGAAATAAATTGTAATAATTTTTCAGAGCGAGCTTGAGGTAATAAGGGTATTTTTCAGTCCATTAGCGTGTTTCATCCTGTGAGTTTCATGTAATCCTATACCATTCTAATTTTGGTGATTTTTAGACAAGCATCGAAGAAACATTCTGAGATTTTAATCAAAAACTTCTGACACTGCCAGAACTCCATCATCGGCTGTCTTTAGACACAGTTACTTAGCAAAGTAACTTAGCAAGTAAATCGTAACAATCTTAACAATCAAAATCTTAACAAAATCTACCTCTTATTATGAGATTATTTTAAATCAAATATACGATAATTCAGACTGTTTTAGATGCTTTTCTCATAATTGTTATCTACTGGCAGATAATTTTGCTTCTTTCTAGAAATAAAATGAGAAAAATGATCTACCAATAGAACAAGACTATTTCAAGTTTAAAATCAGTAAGTAAAAATGTCTAGAAATTAGTTTACTAATCAGATATTTGGTTTATTGTGTTCTTATAATAGGAAATATTGATACATTTGACTATATGTTTGTTCAAACATATCTCTCTATGTTGGATTTAAAGCAGAACTAATGAGGAAGTAGTATCCTCAACAACATATGTTATATATGCAAAATATGTTAAGTATGTTAAGAAATGTTTTCTTGTTAGCTACAGTATCAGGTCCAGTAGCTTCTAACATAGCTCTGAATCACAGTATGCCTCGCAGCATAAAACGAATAACTGTAAAATAAAATGCCTAATTTACTAATTTATTATGTATCTGAAACCATATGGCAGTTCAACTAAAAGAGACTGAACCACTCTTATTTCTGTTTAATCCTACATAAACCTACTCAAGCTAAATATCAGATGCCAGCGTCTTGCTGTTGAGCATTG
Organism: Pangasius djambal; assembly: GCA_022985145.1. Classification (NCBI taxonomy): domain Eukaryota; kingdom Metazoa; phylum Chordata; class Actinopteri; order Siluriformes; family Pangasiidae; genus Pangasius; species Pangasius djambal. The sequence goes on along the minus strand of CM040984.1, from coordinate 17,351,547 downwards.
ATTTGCAGTTGCATGCGTTTCAGAAGCATGGCCCCGCTCGCAGTGGAGCGAGCTTCTCAGGCGATCCATAATAGATGATGAAATTTGGCAAGCGGTCGAGCCTTATGGCCCATTCTTCCTCCTGCAGCTGCTTGTTTTCCCACAACTCATCTGTGCTGACCAAGTTGTGTGTGTGTCTGTGTGTGTTCATGCCTGCGTCCGTATGTCACTGGCTTTGCCCACGAGCACTACACCAGCAACTTTCCATATTTCAATATGTCAGACGTGATGGAAGATTCAACTTGCAGAGGGTTTCTTCTTTATAGTTCTAGCAGGGGTGAGAGAGTTGTTATGTGAGGTGACTCAGTTTGCTCCAGGTGTTTGTTTCACATAGGTGAAGTGAGTCATTACTGCCAGAACACATCCCAAACTGCATGTAGCTCTCAACTGCTCTCCTTTGCAGGGTTCTATGTTCTGTGGTACTTTCTTTGTGCCTGTCGTGCCTAATAATAATCATACTTGCAATATTTACGTAGACCTTTTCATGTACAGTATATTTAAAGTGCAGTACATGCATAAAGGCAAATGAAACGTGACAAATAGAAAGGACAAGTAAACTCATAACGTATAAAATGGCTTAACATGAACAAAAGACATTTAGTATTATAGCATATTGGAATGATTATTGGCCAGTAGGAGCCAGTGAGGATTTTTTTTAGCCATGTACGCTGAATGTGGGACTTGTTCACACAGTTAAAACTTGCCAGTGTATATATGTGTGTGCGTGTTTTTGTCTGTTTTCTTTTGTCTTTTGAGACTTTGTTGAATAACTCAATAAGGAGTATAGGGAAGTATAGCTGAAGTACTTGTCCATGGAGAAACCCTAAAAATACCATACTTTGCCCAATTCAGCCTGTAGCATTTTACCATGTTTAATGTCTCATAATGAAGCTGACTCTGTAATGTTTGTTTTAAGCTAACTATTAGGTTGGCTCTGTACATTAAGAAGGCTGTGAGTTGCTGATGAGCAGATGTTTTCTCTACACAGCAAGGGGGACAGAAAGAGGAGGGGAAAGTAGTCTTCCACATCCCCTTCAGGTGGACCAGGTGTCTTCAGCACCGCACTGTGTCATCCCCAAAACTTGGCGCTGCACTACGAAACAGGTCCATCTCATTGTTCCACTCCCCTAGGGGTGGGCACAAATTAACGCACATCCGGCATGCTATGCAAGAGAAGGGGGAAAAAATAAATAAACGCCCAGAAAAGCGTCGCCCGGAGTGTGGACGTGGGGCAGGAGAGAGAGATTCTGCTGAATAGAAATGAGAGTGGGAGTCAGAGAAAGCCAGAGAGGCACACAGGAGAGCTCCATTTGTTAAGGTGCAGGTGCAGAGTTTGAGTGAATGCCAGGTTGCGCTCCACGTTTTTGGTTCCATATTAACACTGTCAGCTTTTTTTTTTGTTCACAATTCTCTCTCTCTCTCTATCACAATACAGCCCCTATTTCATCATCTGTTAAAACTTGTTCAAAGCTTGTTCCATTGTCTTGAAGCTTCAGTTAAACTGTGATTCAACCCTCTCCACTTCTGAGGAGGACAAAGCTTTTTAAACCGCACACATATATTCCCAGACATATATTCTTTAATAATTTTAACCAATTAAACTAAATAATGCTTCAGATCATGACCAGTCCAACGAGGTCCTGCACGTGAAGATGGAATGTTATCTCAGAAAGCCCAACCTTAGGGGCGCATGATGTGATCAGTAAGTAAGAACCTTTTCATTGTTTAACAATTTATAACTGTAATTTATGTGAATGTCTCAAGAAGCATGTTGGATTTAGCAAATTAACAATAATTTCCCCCCTTTTTGTAGCCTATGACCGACATTGTGTAAAAGACCAACATTGTGTAAAGGCCACTTTTCAAGCAGACCATGCATGTGGAAAGTATAATTATATGTAGCATGTTTTTTACTCATCATGGAATTAACTGTTCTTCACAGATGTATGTTAAACTGTTATATGGACGAAAGAAGCCAGGGCAGGACCAGTCATTTAAATAGTGAGGACAGAAAGCTAGAGACCAGTTAAAATAAAGAAGAGTGAAATAAGAAATACGTGGGTATAGATTTTGCAGTGTGTCCTGCTACAGATTGTTCAATAATGCCTTCCAGATTCCTCACTGGAAAACCATGGCTCTGGCATGGATCTAGCACTCTTGAGTATCCTTGTTTGGCTGGACAGCCTTCCACCAGCTGGGGAAATCATGAACCTTTACTAAAATTTATAAACCTTTTCTCTGAAGACCTTCCTGAAATCGTTGTTGATCAGTCAAACCTGTATGCCATACAGTATAGCCATGACAGACTACTGAACCTCACTGTTAAGGAACTTGAAAAGCACTGCTTTACATGTTGTTGTTTTTGGATTCTTACGTTTTTTTTGGAGCCATGGGTGTTATGTATCTCAAATTGCTGATGTAATGCCTCTAGCATGGTGTGAGACTCCATTTCAATGTCAACAATGCCCAGCAAACCAGAGATACAGAAGATTTCAATGAGCTTTACAGGATTCGTCTTGTTATAGCGTACCTTGTTGCCAAGATGAACAGCATTCCTAGTGATAGCGTGATACTGTGGATGAGCAAATGGTCAAATCCTTTCAAAAAGGTAAGAATCAGCTGGAACACTATCTACCCAGTAAGCCACAGAAGTGGGGCTACAGGATACTGGTCCTTGCTGGCTCAGATGGTATTCCACACAACTTTGAGATCTATACTGAAAACGCTGTCCATCCACGTGAGCTTGCTGTTGTAAGAATGAGGTTAGCCAATAATGTTGTACTTGGCTAAACCAATATCATTACTATTTCACCTCTGCAGCTTGTATTGTCACAACAGAGAATTCATTATCTTGGCACTGTATGTTCAAACCACTTACTAGGCAGCTGCATGATGCCAGATTCTAACCTGAGAAAATGGAGGTGTGGATCATTTCAAGATATAAGCAGCTGATATTGGAGATATTCATCTACATGACAGTCAGTGGCCATCCACAGTGATTACAATGGAGCACCTCCTTTTACACAAGTCAAGAGTACAGCTGTCACAGTAAAGAGGGTTGCTCTCCTTGATTCTCTGTCAAGTCAAAAAGAAATGGTACCAGCCCTTATTTTCCACTTTCTGATTGTTCTAGTGGTGACCTGCTGGTTCCTCTATAGACCGTAATCGGAATGGAATGAGGAGAAATGAGCAGGCAAGGCTGTACACCTTGAAATCTTAAATAGCTCAAAGCCTCTGCAAGAGCCACAAAGATTAGAAGCAGAATAGAGGACACCCTACTAGTGAAATTCCTCATGACTTTGAGGAGGACAAAAGAAAAGACCCATTACTCCAATCCCAATCCCACTCATCCACTTGGACTGCACATCACACTGACTGTTCATGAGTGAGAAACACCAAAAGTAATGTGTAGGAAATATTGTGTAGTCAAATTAAGCAACTGCTTAATGAAATAACGCATAACGAATAAAACTGAATTCCAACCTGGACATGACACAGTGTAGCACATTCTAAAGTGTTCTACAACTACTTGTCTTACATTTAAAATGCTTTTTAACATTTATTTAAGTTATTTATTGTGTTTTTATTATTATAATTTATTATTTCTGTATTTACTGATTAAATAAATTTTATTTTAAAAAATGGATGTTTTCTCTGTGATTTCTCTGTGAACAGTGTGAGTGGGTAATTTCAAAAATAATTTTAATCTAATCAGTGATCCTAAAAGGTATAAGAAATAAGACTATTATATTTCTAATATTCCTAATATTCTCATATTTATTTTGGCTTTAAAGATCCTCATGGTTTGGCATCATCTGACCACAAAAACAATAATCAGGTCAAAACCCAAATCAACCCAAAGCATTTTTGGTCTTTTTTTTTTTTAACCCAATTTAGATATCTCTAAATATTACTGATTAATCTCTGCCCATATTGCATATTAGCAGAGAGACTAAATGCTACATGGCTCCTCGGAGGCATGTGAAATCTGCCTCCTTAAACTGCGGAGACAAAGTGTGGCCGAGTGTGTTTGGAGAATAAAGCGCTAACCATTCGGCTTGCTACGTGACTGTGTGGATGTCCGTCTGTTGAGGACATCATGCTGTAAAAGAAAGAGTGTGACCCCTTCTGTAGTGTCCACTCTGTCTCCCCACAAACTCCTGTTCGAGCACATGGTACAGCTTGGATTTGTTCCGAGCCATAGGATAGACCTCATTTTAGATGTTTATATGGCATGAAGTTTGACTACTAAAGCTTGGCTTCAAATGATTGCGTCCTGAACGGTTTCACATTGCTTTGGAAGATTACTTATTCAATTTAACAGATTTTTTTTATTTTTTTTTCCAGTTTTGGCTTGCTTATTGCTCTTGATGTGTGAAACAAAAAATTTTCGAGCCAGCTCCTATCCTATCATCTTTCTTTAAAAAAAATATTGCAGGGCTTTTATTGCTAGATTAGGGAAATAATTGAATGAGTCAAAGTCAGCTAGAAGGGTTTATCCATGCTAAATCACATTCACAGTATCAAATAAATGGCTAAAGAAGTCTAGAATCTGTAAACGAGGAACGTTTGTTAGACTTTACTATAGATTAAGATTCTCAGAGGAACCTACTGTATGTCAGCAGACCAACAGGCATGCCACAGCTGTCTCTTTTAAACTCTTAAACTTTTCCCCAACTTCCCCAACACTGATTTAAACATAATCGCGTTCCTCAGACAGTGCTTGTTCCTTGCACTGAAATGAGTCATGATAATCTGTATTTTTCAAGAAAGCCTTATTGTTAGTTTGCAAGCTACAGTGCTCGAAGCACTTCAGGGACACAACATGGCTACTAATAATTTGGTCAGCTTGGGCACTAAGTTCACATGTCAATTAGGTACAAATCTATACCTTTATCAAAATGACTTTAATAAAATGAAAAATTCATATCTAGTATGTCCAAATTTATGACTGATAGTGCTTCATCAGCAATAAATTCAAGCAAAATTCTTAAATATCTGATCCCTGTGTGCTAATCTTGCTAATCTTGCTTCATACTGTTCATATTCATATCGTTCATACTGTCCTTTGTTTTTGGACAGGCGGGCATTTCTATTTACCTTAAAATGTTATATAATCTGAATTACCGATGCTCTTTTAAAACAAAAAAAGAAAAATGCTTATCTTTAAGTTTTTTTTAGTGCACAAAGATTAAATATACATTTTGACTGTGCAAACAGTACTTTATAACCCACAGTCCCAGGATCAAACACATGAAAACCTGTGTGCATCCTTAGTGAGGAGTCGGAAGGCTTCTACTCATTTCTGAACATCTAATTGCTGTGGATTTTTTGCAACTTTGATGCCGACAGTTGGTGCGGGAGGCTTATGGGCCGCACACTGAATTAAATAAACCAAAAGGCGGGAGTTAGATGGCAGCTTTAGCGGGCCAGGCCCCGAGTCTCGTCTTCCGGCTGAGGGAACAAACATGGCCGAGCACCAAACATTGGCAGCTAACACACCACAGCTTAGAGGCAACAAGAACAAAATAACTTCTGTTGAATTCATATAAAGGAAGGCAACAACAAAGGAGGAAAATACACACGCCCGCACTTTGGTCCTCATTAGTTTGTGATTTCGTAATCGACGGCGATCCATCTGATGTACAAACTGAGGACAGCTGGTCTGTTTCCACCATCGACCCTGCTGGGATTTGTAGTTCTTTCTCCACACCATGTGTGAATCCCTACTGTCCCTCCCTTGCTCTCGATAACGTCAAAGTTTTTTTTTTAAATTGGGAAACAGAAGGCACACACCGTGTGCTTGGGTTCTGCTTTGCTCCCGCAATTGGAGACATAAAACATGGTCTTTACTTTGAAGAGTCTGGAAAAGGGGGGCTAGATTGGGA
>CM040984.1:17329284-17345520 GCA_022985145.1 Pangasius djambal | reverse complement strand
GGGGGGGGGGTGGTGGTAGAGACAAGAGGAGAGAAATGGAAAAAAACACACCAGACCATCATAGTCACAAACCACAACGTCAGACATGTTGTCCTGCTTCAGTTTGTGCAGACATTATCCCTTCTTATTTTTTTGTTCTTTAATATCTTATGATATTGTAAGTGGCTCAAGGCAAAGCAAACATCAACAATTGCCTCATTTCTCTGTGATTCTGGAATTAAATGCAATAACTATCACTTGCTCACATGTCTGCTGATTTTTAAATCACACAGGTACCACGTAGAGCATTTGTAAAATGGCAAGATGTGTGAAAGCTTGCAACAAACTCATAAATATACATAATTCTTCTTTGGAATATGTCTATATTGAAATATCTGTGGTGGGTGTAGTGTTTCTGGTGCTAGTTTGTTGGTCAGTGCTGTATTTGTATTATTTCTGTAAGATGAGCCTGTGTGCCGCACGAACGTCACAGGGGGACACTGTTATTGCTGGCACAGTTACCATAGCATTTTATAGCAGTTACTATAGCATTTAATAGGAGAAAGAAATTCAATCTTAAGCATAAGGGATCATGGTCAGGTTTCACTGTAAGCTCCTAAATACCATAAGAGCAAGCTTTTTGTCCTCTCTGATGATGTTCACTGTTATATAAATAAAGAATCTGCAGACAGACTAATATGATAAGATGCGGCTAATTCCCACTGGTTCCACTATGTTTGATTAGCAGGTAGTCAAAAAGCATTGTGGGTAATGTAGGAAACGGTTAACCAAAGTGAAAATAGTTCAACATGTCAAAGAAAGAAATGTAACTTAAAGGTCGGTGTCAGAATTTCATTACAGAATAAATCTTGAATGCCATTCAATATCACACGTTAATTAGAACGATTAATATTGCAAGTCATTCTGGTTGGATTTTTTTCCTTTAACAATCTTTCCACTAACCTTTTTGTTGCAAAGTTCTACATCTTCTTTTACAGGAAACAGTGAAAAAACAACACCTTTAGTTTTTGTCTCTTTGTATTTGCCAAACTAAGGTACGTTGCGCTTACTTTGTCAATAAATTAAATAAACCACCAATAAATTAAAAAAACAGTGCACTAGTTTTTCGACTATCACCACACTGCTGGTCGTATAATCATATAGAATTGGTTGCTTGTGGTGAGGATTCTCAAAGATTTCATGACATATTGCAATCGATACTACATCCCCATATTGAATAGCATGAATTTGCTTGGTCTTGGACAGGATTCTGTCATACATTGTCATAAGTGGAGTAAAAATCTGTGATTATCATGCATTTAAGAACAGTCAGTTCCTGTTTACCGAGTACGAATGTGAGTGGAAGCTTTAGATTTTCTGCCCTCTCTGATTGTGTTGCACATTTGCACCTTCTACACTTTGTATATAACCACTGTTTGGGTCTTTTTTGAATATTGGGGCAAAGAACAAGCATTTCATTATTTGTAATTAATCATCTCAGGCGGCACAATGGTGCAGCAGGTAGCATTACAGCCCCATCACTTAGGTTTGAGCCTGAGCTTGGGTTACTGTACGTGCGGAATTTTCTTCATCTCAGTGCCCACATGGGGTTTCCCTTTTTTTCCCGGTTTCCTTCCACCTTCCAATAACTAATTTAAATTGCCCCTAGGCATCAATGAATGCGTTCATAGTGTCCTGCAATGGACCGGTGCCTCATCCAGGGTGTATTCCCACCTTGCACCCAGTGTTCCTGGGATAGGCTCCGGATCCTGACCAGAATAAAGTGTTTACTGAAGATGAATGAATGAATGCATTAATCTAGTTATAGGCAGCAATGTGACATGAGCAACCAAAAGGATTTTATACCAATCCATAAAACAAACAACAAAACATATGAAGGAAACCTCCACTTTCTCCATGGGAAAGAAAGAAAGGCATGTTCTCATGATATTAAACTTCCTATCTTTGCTCTGCAGGATGGTAGAGCAGTGCTCCTAGCTGGGAGAAACAGAAGCACTGGGGGTTTTGAAAAGTATTTAGGAGCATAAAATACCACGAGCCCATTCTTTTTATGGGGGATTCAGGGACAACAGTGTCTCGCAGAAGATAAATGTCGCTTCCACAACACACACAAGCTCACAGTGAGAGTTTGTCGTTTTTATTATTTTTTTTTGCTCTTATCATTTGCCTCACACACACAGACTCACACACTCACATGCAACCTCTCTACAACAATTAGCTTTATGCTAGGGCTGAGCTTGTGAAATGCTTTCAGTAGGGTAAACTGGTTATTATATCACAGAGACTGCAGCTGAGTCAATTATTCTGTGTAAAGGGCGTCTGTGTGAATGACAGACAGGGGAGGAGAGAGAAAGAGAATACGAAATGTAATCAGAAGCACCAGTACCCCCAGACTCAGTGAGAGATCTGTTCTGTTGGTACACCCTTCTACAACAGTCTCTTCATGAGACTGCAAAAAAAAAAAAAAAAGTCATCTTAGCAAGTGAAAATGTTTTGAATACAGTCAGATTTATCTAGTATTTCCTATTATAAGATTACAATAAACTAAATATGCAATTATTACATCTATTTCTAGACATTTTTATTCATTTCAAGCTGTACATGTTCTTATCATTTTTGCTTAAAATGAACAAAATGATCTGCCAATACAACTATTCAAGGCTTGAAATTAGTACAACGTCTAGAAATAAGTTTAATAATCTTATATTTGGTTTACTGTAGCATATACTAGATAAATGTGGCTACATTCAAGAGATTATCACTTGCTAATATGTTATTAGTTATCACTAAAAACCTCAGCATACATACCATAATGTATATCTGACAGTTTTGCCCTTGTGGGGGCATTTGGCTGGTCCTCACCAGCATTTATTTGTTTGTTTGTTTGTTCAATTGTTTGTTTAATTGTTTGTTTGAGGTCAAGCATAGCATTAATCATTTTCAGTGGAAGGTCCTCATAAGGATAGTAAGTGTGTGTGTGTGTGTTAGTGAGTGAGTGAACTAGCCTGATTCATTACTGTATCAGTAGCACTTTGTTACACATTCTATCTGGGTTCAGCAGTGCAAACAGATGGAGGTCAGCACACCAGGCTCATGTGCTGCCCCCGTGGGGCTCAAACACCCCCACCATCCCCAAATGCCCTGCTTTTGGGCAGATATTAGCATAAACGCTTCTCCCTCATTACTGCAAATACCAGCGCAAGCTCACCTGGGATTGGGCAGCCCTCTGGTGACACCTGATGGGCTGGCTTCAGTGCCACACCAGGCCCTGGCCACTCACCCCTGACGGGAACACAATGGCATGCAGCCTGCCGGCAGACGTGGCCAGGTACAGATAATATTGTTAATCATGCAGAATGGTGAACAGGCCTCTCAGAACAAAGAGGGGTGGTGGTGCAGTGAAGGGAAAATATCCTTCCCTCCTTTTCTCTCTCTCTCTCGCTCTGTCTCCCTCACTCCAACTAAGTGGGGGAAAAATCATTTTGCCATTTTTCACTTCATAGCATCTTTCTGGAAAGGTGTTCAGTCCTGATAGAGTAGGATTGAGGTTTCTGCTTTTTGCACTAGGGGTATGAATCACACACACACAAAAAAAATCCTCCCTCCCCTGCTCCTGCACCCACCCTTGCACCCATTTCCAATCTAACTCAGGAAACAATGAGTGCACATTGCTCCAGAATCTCAACATTGTTTCACCCCTTTTTCTGTTCGTCTGGATATTCTGAGATATTCTACAGGAGTGTTTTGTGAAAGGAGATAAGCACTTTTGCCTGCTCTTCTCACAAACACATTTAATTTCTCAAATATTGTAATTGGGCTGAATAGTCCCAATTGGGTATGCAGAGCATTGTCTATTTTTACTATTTTCTGCCATATCCCATTAACATAGAATTTGACCGTAGCTTTATCCTCACACACACAAAAGTCTATATCCTCAATAGTGCCTTGCAAAACTGCATGAAAGAAGCTAAAAGATTATTCGAGAGTGTAACTTCTATAAACTGTTTTAAGAATGGCTTTTGAAATTTTAGAGCCAAACTAAATGCTGTCTTCTCTTTGTTGCATTAAACCTCTTGTCATAATAGCTCACTGTACGTTTTATACTATATTCTCAACTCATACACTATATACAGTTAGGTCTGGAAGTATTTGGACAATGACGGAGTTTTTGTGATTTTGCCTTTATACACCACCACGATGGATTTGAAATAAAACAAGATGTGATCGAACTGTAGACTTTCAGCTTTATTTTAAGAGGTTCCACAAAAATATGGCATTTACCATTTAGGAATTACAGCCATTCAGGGGCTCAAAGGTATTTGGACAAAGTGACATAACTGTAAATATAACCATAACTTTAATACTTGGATGAAAATCCTTTGCAGTCAGTGACTGCCTGAAGTCTGGGGCCCATGTTCTCAAAACTCAAATTCTGAGTTTCCTCCCTGGAGATGCTCTGCCAGGCCTTTACTTTTGTGGGTCTTTCTGCCTTCAGTCTTGTCTTCAGTAAGTGAAAAGCAGCTCTATTGGGTTGAGATCAGCGACTGACTTGGCCATTGAAGAATATTCCATTTCTTTGCCTTCAAAAAGTCTTGAGTTGCTTTCGCAGTATGTTTAGGGTCATTATCCACCTGCACTGTGAAGCGGTTTTGTAGCATTTGGCTGAATGTGAGCAGAGAGTATAGCCCCATACACCTCAGAATTCATCTTGCTACTTCTGTCAGCAGTCACTTCATCAGTAAACACCAGTGAGCCCGTTCCATTGGCAACCATACATGCCCATGCCATGACACTGCCTCCACCATGTTTGACACATGATGTGGTATACTTTGGATCATGAGCTGTTCCTTTCTTTCACCGTACTTTTTTCTTCCCATCATTCTGGTACAAGTTAATCTTGGTTTCATCAGTCCAAAGAATCTTATTCCAGAACATGGGAGGCTTTTTTAGATGTTTTCTGGCAAAGTCTAATCTGGCTTTCATGTTCTTGAAAGTTACCAATGGTTTGCACCTTTTTGTAAACCCTCTGTATTTACATTCATGAAGGTATCTCTTGATTGTAGATTTTGACAATGATACGCCTACCTTCTCCAGAGTATTCTTGACTTCTGTTGATGTTGTGAAGGAGTTTTTCATCACCAAGGAAAGGATTCTGTGATCAACCACTTCAGTTGTCTTCTGTGGTCTTCCAGGCCTTTCGATGTTGTTGAGCTCAGCAGTGAATGTACCCATCTGTTGATTTGGCCACACCTAAGGTTTTTGCTATCTCTCTTATAGATTTATGTTGTTTTTTTCAGCCTAATGATGGCCTCCTTCACTTGCATTGAGATCTCCTTGGACTTCATATTTTTAGTTCCAGTTGAACAGCTACCAAATGCCAACTCAATTCCTGATATCAACTCCAGACCTTTTATCTGCTTTATTTGTCTTGAAGTAATGAGGGAATGGACCGCACCTGATCAATTAACTTCTTGTCAGTCAATTGTCCAAATACCTTTGAGCCCCTGAAAATGGAGGTACTTTGTTGAAAATGGATGTAATTCCTAAACAGTAAATGCTATATTTTTGTGGAACCTCCTAAAATGAAGCTGAAAGTCTACACTTCGATCACATTTTGATAGTTTTATTTCAAATCCATTGTGGTGATATATAAAAGGCAAAATAAAAAAAAAAACTCTGTCATTGTCCAAATACTTCCGGACCTAACTGTAAATACACACTGCCTTACCTCTGTTTATAGGTATACAGTATATATCCATTCCCAGCACAACAGTTACACTGAAATGGTAGTGACATGATAGTGGCATGGTAGTGTGTGATGTGTTGGTATGAGTCTATCTGGTGCAACAGTGATGCTAGGGTTTTAGCGTGTTAGTCCACATTGTATAGGTAAAGCTAAAGAATATAGCACATTTTTCTATGCACAATTTTTATTAATCATCCTCTTGCCAGTCATCAGTAGTTTCTGACCACAGGACTGTGTTTGGATATTTCTCATTGGTGGATTGTTTTCAGATCAGCAGTGATATTAATGTGTTTAAACTTTCCAAACCAGGTATACTTGTACCACTACTACTACTACTACTACTACTACTACTACTACTAAAAATGCTCAAGTGATTGATGATTTAGTGTTTAGTTCCACTACAACTTGAAATGAAAGCCAGTGACACAGTGTTTTTCAACCAACAGCAAGCAATAATCTTTCAGATACATACCTTTATATCAGCAGTTCCAAACTCTTTTACGTTACATGTAAAATGACCTACATAATTATCACTAATCTTCCATGGCCCATAACAAGGCAGGAAAGGCCAGGCAGTTACAATCTTTACACATTAATCACCTCTGACTGTCAGAGAAAAATATATGCACCTTTATCTTTATATAAAGATAAAGATACAAAGGGGCTTCACAACAATGTAATGTATTCACAATAATGTAAGTTCACTACTGCCACAAAATGGAAGCACAGATTTGTCTACAGTAGAATTTCTTTGAATTCTGTAGCATTATAATTTCCCTTCGCTGGAACTAAGAGGCCCAAACCTGTTCCATCATGACAATACCCCTGTGCATAAAGTGAGGTCTGTAAAGACATGGTTTGCCAAGGTTGGTGTTGAACACCTTTGGGATGAACTAGAATGCCTACTCCAAGTCAGGCCTTCTCGTCTGACATCAGTGCCCAACCTCACTAATGATATTGGGACTGAAAGGGCACAAATCCCCACAGCCACACTCCAAAATCTAGAGGAAAGCCTTCTCAGAAGAGCAAAAGAGCACCAACTTCATATTAACGCCCATAGTTTTGGAATGAGATGTTCAACAAGCACATATGGGTGTGATGGTCAGGTGTCCACATACTTATAGTGTGTGTATATACAGTATAGTGTATATATAGTATATATTGTGTATAAAAAAACTTTGACAGCTGCATGTTCCACATAAAACAACTGTGTAGAAGACAACCAGACTCTACACAAACTCTACACAAGCTGTTTCCCTAACATAAAGTGTTCTTAAAGTAGACCATTTTTGTGAAAAAAAGAAGACTTGAACAACTCTATTTTCTAAAAGTGAGGAAATCTGTTTAAGCACAGTGGATAGACAGATCAGCAGGGGTGGATAGTATAAATAGACTAGCAGGGCTATGGTTCCTGTCTTTCCAAATGGTAAGACATCAACACTAGTTTTCCTTTTTGGCAGCCACGTCAGCTTATTTCCTCTTAACAAATGTGTTAAGGTGGCTCATTCTGGACTTTTGTGGGATCGAGCACAGTACCACCAATGTCATCAGCAGTGATCACCACCACCTAATCTAATCTGCATTAGTTAACTGTTAGGTTTCACACAGGGCACAGATTTTTTTTTTATCTTTTGATGTACTAATCTTTAAATGATTTAGCCTTTCCAGTATCTAAGTAACCTCCTAGCAGCTTATAATCCACCTCACCCTCTATAGTAATCGAATGCCAGTCTCTTATCAATACCAATAAGTAGTAAGTGGTAGATCATTTTCCTATATGGCTTTCAAATTTTGGAATAGCCTTTTTGCCAGTGCTTGGGATTCCAATATGACTGCTCTGTTTAAACCTAAAGATCTCTCTGTTCTTACAAGCATGTAGTTAACTTTCCATAGTCCAAAGTGTAGAGGTCTTGGTTGGGCTATGGGCACTTTTTTTTTTTTAACACTACAGATTGTTTATCATGAAATAGAGAAAGGCTAGCCTCAGAGACGCATATGACTGCTCAGTGGACTGGCTTTCCTCCATTATAACAGTATAATGATGCATCCAGATCATTTAAAGAATATATGCATATGACTAAACAGCTTGCTCTCTTTTTGTCTTACCATTTTTCACTACCTTAGTCATATGGCAATATTCACCTATGCTAACATAGTTAGGAATGCAATAACAATATTTAAATATTGTATCATAATTAAAGCTAGCAAATTATATATATGGTCCATAACTTTAAAACCACTGTCTTAAGCCAAGCGGACATTCCACTAGACCATTTTTAAACCCAATTTGGTCATCCACAATAAATTTTCAGAATATTCAGACTTTTCATAATTCAGAAAATCTCAATTTTGTGTAGGCTTTGGCCATATAGAACAGGTTATCCAAATGCATACCAAACATTTGTCTGGCATTAGGTCTTGTCTCATCTATGATTGTGAGAATCTCAACTCCTCATTATTACATGAGCAGAGAAGCACAAACGTAATGAATTGTATCCAGAAGTAAAGAAATGTATATATAAATAAATAAGGAATAAATGAAAAAAAAAAGTATGCTGAAATTATTAGATAAATTAATAAATAAATACAGAAACAAATAAACACAAATGAATACAAGCCCAAAATCTGTTTTTTTTTTATAAATCATTTACTAATGTATTTGCTATTTGTTTGTCATTTAGTTATTATTTTAATTTAGTTATTTATTTGTTTTTTATTTGGCAGATTCGGTCCTCCATATGTTGTATGGTTGTCTCTGCCAGCACTGAATACCACACACTGCCACTTACAACAAAACCTTCTGTCAAAAGTCAATTTTCTAAACTTTTTCTGCCAAAATGAAATGTTGTTTTCTATCTAATAGAAAATGTTAAAGAGTTCAAAAAGTTTGTGATTTTAGTAGAAGCACAATCTGTACTACATAAAAAAAGACTTCAGAGACCTGACTAATAGACCCACATCTGTCTTCTGGTCTTTTAATCTAATTTGCCTGTCTCCTTTTCCATCACAAATAAATGAACTCTATTTTCTTCATCCACAGTTTTACAGCATTGTCTTTTCAAAATATGGCTGGATGCTGTATGGACAGTATAATATCTACATGACGTTTCTTCCTCTAATGTTTATTCAACAGTCATCACCTGTTCAATGTTACCTCACTGTCTGTCACACCAGCAATACTATATTTAAAATTTTTTTTTTGAATAACTCTGCTCTGTTTTTGTGATTATGGCAAAAACAAGACACAAGACGGGCGCACTGTATATTTTGGGTTTTTGGTATCTTTGTGACCATTGGCACAGTTGATCAATGATGAATACAGACAGAATTCACCAGCAGCATACTGTGGTCATGTGGACTAAATGTATTTCCCCCCTCTGCATGGTCTACCATTATATAATACCAGATTCATGTTACGATTTGTAGTCTAGACCTGCAATTAAAACAGTATATGGGCTATGCTTACTAGTTTGTCCCCAAAACATGATAAACACTCAACTCTTACTTTGTGTTCTTATCAATAGGACTGAATGCTTACGTATATACGTATATACTAAAAAATGTATAATAACATGACAAGCAAACAAGTTTAAAAGTTTGAAAGATGAGTTTCTCTGCAAATCTCACGTCTGTCTTTTAACAAACTGCTACATAAAATATCTCAGGAGCATTGAAGTCTGTGCTCAAGAGCTTTATCTAGATAATCTGTTTCACACCAGCTCCAACAGCGAAACATTTTCACACGTTTAGTTTTATTTATATGGGAGTATGCAAATATCTTACAATGATTTTGAAAGTGATCTGACCTTGTCTGAAGTGCAAAAATGACTGATAATGCTATTAATATCCTAACAGCATTGATATTGCTGACTATTGTGTAAATAAATCGGTTAGAGTATAGAGTAGATCTTTTTAAAGGATTTGGATGGATTTCTACGAATAGTGGCATGTTTTTATCATGTGTCTCAAGCTAGTTGAACTTGGAGGCCATGCGTGAATAAAAGACACTTTCTAAAAGCTTTTCAGTGTCCTTTTCACTGGCCTTTAGTAGCTACAACTGAGTTGTTTGTTCTTATATGTTACAGATAAAGTAATTAAGTCTTTTGTATTTCGTTGAGTGAGTTGGGTGTAGCTTATTTATGTTGAAGTGGGGGGATATAATATTGAACCTCCACAAAACCATGTGACTTTTCATGCTTGTCTTGAGGTCAGCAAAATAGAGACTTACATGGGGTATTTGGAATTGACAGTGCATGCATTTTTGGACCAAAATAAAAAAAAAACTATTTCAAGATCAAAAAAAAAAAAAAAATCTAAACATAAAATTCGAGACATACACAGGCATTGTGTTACACCCTTGTGTTCCCCTTTCAGTGGAAATATATCAACAGCACATTTTTTTTTAAAAATAGCAAAATAGCAACTTGCTGGTATTAACCAGAAAATTACACTTGAGTTGGTACACAAATAGAACTTTTAAGGAACTTTTACTGAATAAATTCCTCATGGAAAGAGGATCATTGTACATGACATTAGAAAATGTATAATGGCCAAATTCATAAAAAAGAAGCGAAATAATTCAAGATGCAACTGATAGCCTGATATCAAATTTTGTTTTATCCTTGTATTGTAATTAATGGCCCCGAAACCAAATTATACAAGGAAGCTTCTTCGAGTACAAGTTTAAAAAAGCTCCTACCCCTATATAATCATACCATTCTGTTGGTTCCTCCATCTCTGTCTCTGCCGTCTCTTCTCTCATTGTGGCCGCAGGCTCCGGCTGTCAGCTGAGACTGCGGGCCACAGATTGAGTGACAGTAGCAGCAGCTCCGGTACATCTGGGGTGTGATTGGAGCTGGGAGTTGAGCAGAGGATGTGTCACAGACAGCACCGCATCACAGGAGCCCACTCTTTTACACCTGACACAGCATCCATATTCATGGCCATGGACAGCATCCTTGGCCAGACACTCGCTGCAGCCTGCAATCCCCACTTTACAGATAAAGGCAGGCTGTTACAGAAGAGATAGGCTCTCAATATGGCTGCTTCTCTGTGATAATTCTGATGTGGTGGACAGAAACACTGGATAAGGAGTCGTGTGTGTGATGAAAATGGGGCTGGACAGTTCGAAATTTACCTCAGACTTGCATGGAGTATAATGTCTGGAAGGTTAATGCCTTCTATAGAAAACTTTGTCACTTTCACTACAATGTCAAAACATGCACTTTTCCAACTTATATACCCATTTCATATTCGCATACACCTTGCAAGTGCTTGTTAGCAAAGGACGTTAGTCACATGGTCACACGGTGCTCCTAATTGGAGGCCTGATGACATCATCTATCTATACCTGCTCCTTGTTCACCATTTGAGAGTCTCTCTCTATTTCTGTGCTTAGCCTCATTTGTTTTTCCCTACACCCCTCAGTATAGTACTTTATGCATGACATCTCAGGAAAAATATATTTTTTATGTCCTCAGAAATGCCTACATTAAGGCTTATGTGTGGCACAACAGAAAGAAATTGACTCCAATTGCAAGTTTTAATCCCTACGATGCCACAACCATCCAAGGCCAGGAGTCCAAGAGAGCAAAACTGCCACTGCTCCATGTGTGGGAGGGATGGAGTTATTCTTTCACCTGTCAATCAGAGCTACGCTAGCCAATCGTGGGAGTCTGTGAGCTCATGTATGTGACAGAGGGGCAGTAAGATGTGGTGACTGGCTTCACAGTGTCTCACCCTCACTGGTTGGTAGCTATCATTTGGGAATTGTCAAATGATTAAAACTGGGAGAAAACGGGCAAAAAGTAATGCCAAGATTGGAAATTCCTACAGATTCAAGGATGAGAAGTAGATTTCTGAGAGGAAGTTGCAGGAACAGTCCTTGACGCATTCTCCCTCCATTTTAAATCCTCATATGACCATGCATGAAGAAGCAGTCAGGAAAGGAAGTTAAACTGACATCTTTTTAGGGAATATCATTCTCATGCACATTTTCATGTTGTTTGGAGAGGATATTGACATTGATCTGGTAAAATGTACAGGAAACAAAAATAGATTTCACATTTGTATATTATATTATTAAACTGGCTTTGTGAATATGAGAGGAGGCTGAGTGGAAAGATGTTTCTTGTTATAGCATGATTAACCAGTGACAGCTCGATTCCAGTTTATTTTGTCAGAAATAAACCCCGGGGAAAAAGAATGGAATTGAATTGAATTGACTGCACAGATGGCACGAATCTAAAACAGTGGTGTCCAATCAAAAAATGCTGTACAGCATAACAAGTACATTTCGGATTTTACCAACCTTTTCTTTTGAAGCATTCTTGGCTAAAGAAAACTCTATAATCTCATACCTCTATGAAAAACACATATGCATAACAAGCCTCATGAACAAAGTAAGAGTAGAAGCAAAGCGAGGGCGTACCACATCTGTGCTGACCTTAAAATGGAGAGCTTGGTGCAACATCTGGCTCATCAGCTGGATCCTATGCATCAACGGGCAGAGGGACACACTGGGACAGGATTGGCGGCTGCCTTTGACAGCAACAGTTAATTTCCAACATAATCAATTTATATGCAGCTCCATAATAACCATCTGTGTGCTGCAAAGTAGGCAGAGAATCTGAGGAGCAATGTGGTTCCTCTCAAAAAAGCTCAGGCCAAGAGGAAGACAGGTCCAACTCCGCCATATGGAATTTAAAGCTCGCTGCGTGGGATTAGCGTGGGACTTTTTACAAGTAAGATTAGCAACTAACTATGTTTCACTATGACTTTTGGGTGGTTGTTTTTTTTCCCTCCACATGCCACACAATATTAGAAAACATTCTTAAGGAGTTATAAACTGGTATAGGAGGAACTTAACAGACAAATCTTTGTTTTTTTTCATACAGTGCCTAAAATAAACCATGCTCACCTGTATGGCATAGTCCTCTAACAAGGTTACTTGTTATGGCAACTAGTGACACTCGCACCCTTCTCCAACACTGGTGTCAAAATTTAGCCAGGAATGTGCCACTCGCGCAATTACTGATTCACCTTCCTGAGCCTGATACATGTGCCACTGTCATGGTGCAATGCAAAGAGCTGCTCTCACCCAGACACCTACTGCCTACGCTGTACGCTACAGGGCATTAAAACTGAATCACACTTACGACCTATAACCTCAACGCATGCCATTAGAGCAGCCAACATAACATGGCAACGGCCAGCATCTTGGCACGCTTCGACCTTTACCACATACTCAAGGTGGAAAGATTCCAAGTACCCAAAGTTTGGCTAGAAACTGGTATGTGATTAAAATGCACAGTTACCATGGGCTTTCAGCCAACAAGAATATGAGTGTTCCCTGCCTTACAGCTTCCTACAACCATATTGTGAAGTTTCACTTATTAACCCTTAGTGTAATATCATTACAGCATTAATTTTTTTTTTTGTTCGAAAGCCATGTCTGTTACAATAATGAACGATCTGGTTGGTTTTGCAGCCCACGTGCATAGACAAACACAAGTTATAAGCTTCAGACTCTATCCGCAATGTACGGAACACAGATTTTTGATCGTCTTATATGTAGAACGGACCACAACAGATCACTGGGTGTCCTTGCAAAAGCTGCAAATACACTTTCCCTTTTCACCTAATTGACATGCGAAGAATCCCAGCAGCTGGGAGGCTCTCTGAGAGCCCCAACACAACCCCGGCCACCTGGACATAATAGTCATCAGCTGTCACCATCACCACCACGCTTTGTCAGGACTGCATTACAATACCTCCTCCCTCCTTTTTTTTTCACAAAGACTGCCACTGTGGACTGTCTCCTTTTAGCTGTGATAAGAAAAGATATATCAAAGATAAAACATCATATATGCAAGACACACATGCTCATTGTTCTGTTCATGTGTAGTGGTGCTGTAAAAGAACTAGCATTCACTCTATTATATCTCGTGTTTACCATCTACTATTAGGGGAGTAAGAAAATGACGAGAATGAATTATTCTGATGAACTCCTTCAGAAAATGAAATGTATTCTTGACAAGTGTACATAAGTAAGGTTTTAGCTGAATACAAATACATTATTTGGATTGAAGAGATAGGCTGTTCACTGTTATATATACTACACACACTGGCCAGATTAATAGGAACACTTGCACACCTGCTCATTCATGCATTTATCCAATCGGTCAATCATGTGGCAGCTGCACAATGCATAAAATAATGCAGATACAGGTCAAGAGTTCAGTTAATGCTCACATTAAACATCAGAATGGGGAGAAAATGTGATCTCGCTGACGTTGATCGTGGCATGGTTGTTGATGCCAGCCAAGGCTGGTGTGAGTATTTCAGAAATTGCTGATCTGCTGGGATTTTTGTGCACAACAGTCTCTAGAGTTCTGCTCATGAAAATGGTCAGTCTTGTTCAAGCTGACAGAAAGTCACATGACCACTCTTTACAAATATGGTGAACAGATAAGCATCTCAGAAAGCACAACACTTGAAACCTTGAGGCAGATGGGCTAAAACAGCAGAAGACCACATGGGGTTCCACTCTTGTCAGCTAAGAAAAGAAATCTGAGGCTACAGTGGGCACATCCTCACAAAACTGGACTGTTAAATTTTGGAAAAAGTCCAGGCAATGGTTTTTTCTAGTGTTCAATTGTACATTTAGAAAGCTTACCAGAAGGGTTCACAGGGCATCTGGTTGAGCCCAGAGGATGCAACAAAAGTTGCAAGTTGTGCAAGCAGGAGGCTTCATGTGGGCACGAGTCACTCAGACACGAAGCAGGACAAACAAAGACCATATTGCTCAATGCATTTAAAGCATTTATTTATGACATACTAAAAGTGCTGGCATTTATACCTTTGGGTTTTTTCATTGTTTCTGGTGGTATAGTGTTAGGGTTCATATTAAATAAAAAAAATAAAAAAAACTCTTTTGTTTAGGCCATGCCCACTATGGGTTTAAATCAGAGTCCACATATAGTGGCATTGCGTTAAATCCCTAGTACATACTGTAGTATTGATTCCATTCTCAGCCCTCATTTACAACCTGACATATTTCCTCTTCATCTTTAATTCAGGAATTATGTCCTCTCTCACTTTTCCTATCAGAACTCCTTTGATTGCAGTTCAAAGAGGTTTCTTTTTTCTTCTGAGGTAAAGAGCTTGCCAAGTCTACAAGTAAGACTGCCCATCGGAGGTTAGCTGATTTCAGCAGAGGTTTGATCGTCTCCAATTCAGGTCAACCTCAGCAGCACACTGGGACATAAAAGCCAATGTCCTGTGATCCCAATAAGCACGACTTTTAACAAGCTTGATCAGTCAGCTGTCCATCCGGGTACTCTAGTGCTGGTTTGGTCATTTTTAGTAGAGAGATTGAGTGCCAAAGCAGTGCACGAATGCCAAAAAAGTATATTCAAGGAAAGAAGTTATGCTCAAGTACATCTCTGGTAGGGTTGCAACTAGGGAATGGTCTTCACAGAAGATATGAGATTGGGAAAACTGAACAGATTTGGACCTACATGTAAAGAATTGGATTTGGCAAAGAAACTGAGTCATGTTTCCCTCGTTTTCTTCTTTTTTTCTTTCTTTTTTTATAGACACTTTAGGAGCAAAGGCATTTGTAGTTCCAATTAAAAAAAAAGAAAGATTTTCAAAGAACTTATCCACTGTATAGTTAGTGCAGGTAATAACAGTTCCATTGTATCATGAATCTATTCAGAATATATCATGTGGTAACTTAAAAGCCATGCTATGTATGTGGTGCACATCTGAGTAGTGGAGGGGTTCAGGGTGGTATTAGCATGAGGTTGCATTAATCTGGGGAATCACTGATAAAGGAGGACTGGGGCAGTTGTGCACCAACATGCTCTACATAATATACATTTTGAAAAAAAAAATGTGTTGTGTAAACTTTTCTTTATTAATTACTGTACATAATATATGGGAGAACTGGTACGCTGTAACGTTTTTCAGTTTGAGGTAAATTATTCAACTTCTATTTCAGTTTACTCATATTGTCGTGTACATTTTCACTCAAAGCAAAAGGAGTCTTGGGTTAGAACTGTACCGGCAGACCGGCACAATTGTGACATTACCTGGGTCAATTGTAACGCCGCTCAAAAAACAATGTAAACTTACATGTACACCAGTACATGTAAAAATCTAATTAAACCATCATAGATTCATTACTCCATGTGATATATCTTTGAGGGTAGTTTGGAAATAAGCGGAGATGCACGCTCAACAATCACCGATTTAAATATGTAACATCTATAAGTGATAGATATATACAGTCAGGTCCATAAATATTGGGACATCGACACAATTCTAACATTTTTGGCTCTATACACCACCACAATGGATTTCAAATGAAACGAACAAGATGTGCTTTAACTGCAGACTGACAGCTTTAATTTGAGGGTATTTACATCCAAATCAGGTGAACGGTGTAGGAATTACAACAGTTTGCATATGTGCCTCCCACTTGT
>CM040984.1:17265247-17320743 GCA_022985145.1 Pangasius djambal | reverse complement strand
AAAGTCACAAAATGACTGTAGTATTTAAAAAAAAAAAAAAAAAAAACTTGTCAAATAACTATATTCCTGGGTTGGAAAATACTTGCGTGATTGTACTTTTTTTCTATACGTGTATAATATTTACTAGATACAATACCACTTTATCTTTTTGCAATACCAATACCAATGCTGAAACCTTTAATATCACCCAATATCGATACCCATCCATTATATTGTTTTCTTTAAAAACTACTAAGCTGTTTTTTTTAACTGAATCGTAAATATAGTAAATAACATACAAAGTATAAAGATAATAAAATAAACCCTAACAAAGGAAATAGCTGTCTCTTTATATGTAAACATAAGTTCCAAAAATAATTTTTTTTCACAACTCCAATTCCAACCTTTGCCATGTGTTACTAACCATAGACATCAATCTGATATGTTTTTCTAACATCCATTCCGCCCTTCCCCCCCCCTGTTATCAGATACTGATACTGATACTGGGTATCGGATCGGTGCCATCTCTATTAATTACATTTTTTTTTAAAAAAGACTTTTTAGTCTTTACATTTTTTTTTATTTAAACCTTCAAACTACTCATTACAATTCTTTTAAGGTCTGTTTTTCTCTCATCTAGCCAATCACTGTATGCAATATATCCGACAAATGAGCTCAGTTGATCATCCAATCATTTCAGTTTAGCATCAAATCAAGTTCATCAATGTAAAAAAAACTCTATGAAGAATTTGCTATCTGTGATGGCCTTCTTGTGATACACATATCTGTGTATATTTTTAATATGGCTAAGCTGCAACACTGCCCGGCCCTACCTCGATAAAATGTTTCAGTATGCAGAGCATGCAAAGACTCCTAAGAATGAAGGTGTCTCATTTGCCTCCATAGAACTCCATGAACGCCATCTTATTAGAAAAAGCACGTTGAGGTAAATTTTGCTAATTTGCTAATGTTAACTGGCTATATTTAACTACGTTAGGCTGCTTTCTTTGCTAATGCCATGCTAGACTAGCATAAATTACAGTAGCTAACATAACTGGCTAGGCACTTATGTTAGCTAATGGTAAATATTGGTTATTATTATATATAATATTTTTACTTCTGATTAATTCATAAGCAGACTATGTAGGGTTCATGACCAACAAACCTACAGACATTGAATTATATTTTCTGGCAAAACAGCACTGTTGCTTTAAAGCAAAAATTTTCTCACAGTTACAGCTAATAAAATTTACTTTTCACATGAAAAAACAACATTAAATAATTTTGTCAGTAAAATACATTAACTAACAACAGTTTAGCTTTCACTTGAGTATTTTCTGGCTGGATACTTTCACTGTTAATTCAGTAAGATGTTGATGCATTATCTATACTTTCACGTAAGTAGAAGTATCCAGCCAAAATGTATAATTTGTCCGTACCTTTTCCAGCCATGTTGTCATCTCCCTTTCTTCTTCTTGCCTTGTACGTTAGATCTCATATGCACCTTGTGGCTATTGGCGTAACAGCCTATAACTACGGTAAGTTAATTCCTTCTTGGACAGAGGCACAATCAAAATTGTAGACCCCGTGGTTGAGGACAAGGGATTCTACTCAAATTACTTTGTAGATGTGCAATTCTAGATTTGAGAAGGATGAACTGGTTATGAGATGTTATTTATGCCATGAAGCTAAAGGTCCAGTTCATGTAAGTGTATTTCCACAATGCATGTTTTTATGTTCTCATCACTCTGGAGCACAGAAGGTTTTTGAGGTTTGGCTTCCAAAGACAGATTAACGTAAGACAGATGTACGACCTATGTACCCCCAATGAGAAGTAGGCCATCTAGGACACCTCCACCCTCCTTTAGACACATTACAGTGCACTGTTTGACTTTATCACTGCTTAAAGGTGCAGGTCCTGCTAGAAAATAGAGTTGATCAGCTTAAACTGGTCACCAGCTTACCAGTTCAAGCTCTCTTTAGAGATCAGTGCCGGCTGGTAATTGTGATGTTGACAGGCCAGTTAAAGTCAGCTCCAGCTGTTATTTACAGGCTCAAAAGTCTTTTACCCACATTTAAATTCATTTTGCCAAAATAGCAAAATGACATTGGGCGAGGGTTGGGCTAACAATTTGATTACAGCAGCCCACAGACTTTCAGCTTCAAATCCACTTTTATTTTAATGTAAGTACTGTCACTATTGTCAGATTATAAATAAAATATGCCAATGGACTATAGAAAAGGTATACGTATTTAATATTGCGCTGCCCTTCTTTAATAATTTGCTCATAAAAACATGACCAATTATAGTATGTATGTAACTGTTCACATTTGAATGTCTAATAGACTACTGTTAGGTTAATGCCTAGAATGTATAAAACTTTGCCCCACAGACTTCAGTCGCTTACTTTGTTTGCTTTGTTAGCATTGAGGCTAATACATTTCAAAAAGTAAGCATATTTATTTACAGTTAAAATATAATTCACTGTTTAAATACAGTTAGTAGATATAATGTCATGTAGAGATATATTTTATATGAATGTGTTGCCAGGTATGCATAATAAAAGCAGTTACTTTATGTGTTTTTACATGTTATTTTATACCGTGTAAAATATTACATAGTATATAGTTATATATTAACCCTTTTGCCAGTAAATTACTGTAAAATTTACAGCATAAATTTTAGTTAAAGTTAGTTAAATTCTTAACAATAACAGTACATGAATAATCATGCACTGATACCTAATTAAACATTAAACATAATTTGATCTCAACCCGTTTTGCGTCACTCTCCATCCATTTCTCTTCAAATCCCACGGTAGTACTAGTACGTGCTCTGACTGGTTAGGGCCCAGGGCACTGCTCTTTTGCCCACAAGGGTGAAATTAGCCACCCAGAGCACGTACTAGTACTACAGTGGGATTTGAAGAGAAATGGATGGAGAATGATGCAAAACAGGTTGAGATGAATAGATGTTTATTATTAGTGCGTCTTTCTGTGTTCAATAAGGATATATATAAACAATTTGAAATTATGTACATTTAATACATATTCTTTCTTATACAGTTTACCCCTACATGTTAATTATTACATTAACTAACAGAGAAGTACTAATATGTACGTAAGGTGGTCGTTATTCACGCATGAGTTCATAAGACTCATGTTGTAGTTAAGGCTAGTTCGTGATTAGTACTTGCCTTAACTCATCATTAGTTCATATTTATTTAAGTATTAATTCAGGTTTTAGTGCATGATTATTCATGTATTGTTAGTGTAAAATGCTACCAATTATTTTTACAGTATACAATGATACAGTAATAATTTAAACCTGAAATAGATATGATTTGTATGTAGTTTGCGTTGGAGTAATAGTTGAGGTGGCGATGAGTGGCACGGTCTTATTTCAGAGGCGGCGACCCTGTGCTACCCATCTGACCATGCATCTGAGTGCTAAGCTAAATGCTTTTATTACGCTAAAACAAATAAATTATGTAAATCAGCTAGCTAGGTTAGCTAACAGAAACTGCCTTACCTCTGACTGTTACAAAGCGCTGACACTGGAGACTCCTTCCAAAAAATGACAAATAAATGTCTTCCTTAGAGAAAACTTTACCATATCAACAATTATATGTTTTTCTTAATTAAATTACAAACATCTTAAATCTGTTTACTCTTAGACTTAAACTGCGTGCCTTGCAAATCCCTGTGAATTAATATGATAACATATTACAATGAATGCATTAATATAAACCTGTGATTTTTCAGTCAACACCTTCTGACCAATCAGATTTAAGAATACAACAGCGTTGTGACATAAATGATTTTAATTTACACTTTATTTGTGCCTCAGGTCAATGTTTATGTCACGCTTAGTAATAATGGCCAAAGATGTCCCACCAACTCTTATAAATTCTAGATTGAATTATTGGCACAAGAACCAACATGCTGTGACGTAGAAAGATATCTTTCAAAGCTGCAGATAGTTGCTATTGCTTTTATACAATGTTATAAAATGTCTTGTATATTAACTTGTGCTTAAATATTAATAATAAATGTCCAACAACCTATCACTGTCATTACCAAATTAGCTTAAAAAGGATCAAAGTAGCGCTTCTCCTTATTCCACATGTGTCTAACAGAAGACGAAATACAGTAAAAGAAATACAGTGTATTTAGCTATGCTTTCTCCTCATGTACTTCTAAAGAAACATCCGCGAGTCCTGTTTTACATTTCTTATCATTATGCAGATTGTCTGAATTCAGATGAGTAAAATAAGTGCAAAGGCCGTAGACCTCCTTAAAGCCTGGCAGTAATTTGCACTTAAAAGCTATTTGTCAGAGACAATGGTCCAGGTGCAATGTCATTGACAGCACGCTTCATTTTCTCCTGTGAGGCAGAAAGTTGGAGTCACACCTGTTTCATCCTGTTTTGTTTTGTTGTCTCTCCCTCTCTCTCTCTGTCTCTGTCTTTCTGTCTCTCTCCCCATCTCTCTCCTTCTTGGTTAGGCCAAGCTAATGTAGCTGAAGTACAGCGGGTGCCGTACTGATCAATTATGCATCAAACGTCTGTTCAAGTACATACATTTCAGATTTACCATGTTCTCACACCAAGAATGATTTTCAGTTCTTCATCTAAATCTGACTTAAAATGAGTGCAATTCATTGCTCTTCAGTCTCTAGTACGTTTCCTGGATCTGGCTGCTGACAGATTAATGGTCAGCCACAATGCATTTTGTGGCCTATTGAGGTTACCTTTTAATTTTCATTCCTGACACTAATGGCTCTAGAGGCAAAGGTACACTCACATCGATTAAAATCTATTATGTTTTCCTGATTTAACCAGGATTACAGGGGCATTTAAGCATAGAATAATCAACAGTGATGTTTCATATGTTGAAAGGATTAAAAGCTAAATCCATGCACTTGTTGTTTGGTTGCTTTCTCAGGTCATGGCCTGATTTGCTTTTGTTTCTGCCGTGGTCTATTTGGAGGAAGTAATTAGCCATTTCATATTTGCAATTCTGGGCTGTGTAATATTTAACTGGAGTTTGTGGACTACTATCTCTAACAGAAATGGTGAGAAACGTACTATATTGATTCTTAGCTTTACGTCTTAATAATAAAACCCTGTCACTGAATCTTAAATGCATTATTTTATGCAAACTTCGTTGAGTGTTTCAAAAAGGAATCAAACACCGTTCAGGTCCAACATGAGAGGAAAGAGTTAACAGCATGAGAGAGAGAGAGTTAGGGAGAGCGAGAGAGCTAGGTGACCTTGTTACCAGTCGGGTTGAGTTGGACAGGCTGGTAGGAGGTTCGTGTCTACGGGGAAGGACAGACAGATGCTCGCTCTTTTTCCCAGGGTGAGACATCTCGCCCGGCACAGGCAGCAGACAATCTGGCCCGAGCAGCTGTAACCCTAATGATCACTGGTGGCACAGCACCTGACCAGCTTAACGCTCGCCCAGCCAGTCTCCTCTTTGACCTACAGCAGCTCCAAACTCTGTAAAAAAAAAAAAAAGAACACACACACACACACAGATGAGAGAGCTGTGGAAAGTGGCAGCAGCTTAAACTAAGGCCTTCTGCTCCAAGGCGAGAGGAGAGAGGAAGAGAGAGAAAGAGACAGTTGGTCCCCCCCAATCCTCTTTATGATACGCTGCATATTTAAACGCTTCCACAGTCCTCCACACCAGGACACAAGTTATAAGGAAGAGCATTGAGATGCACAAGCAGTGACTTCGCATCTGTGCAGAAAACTTGCATGTGTTTGTAAAGGCACACACTCTCAGAAAAAAGGGTACTAACCTTGTATGTGTATGTGTCGTTTCTTATTGCTGTGTTGGTACCCTCAAGCATGCACCTTTTCTATATTTAACACGTATCTTTTACCTAGAAAAGTGCATAGAGCATATCTTTAAAGTTTTACCCAAAAAGGTAATTACAGTCCAGTTTTTTTTTAAAGGTACACTACATATATCCACATTTCCAGCTGAAAGATAAAAGACAAAAATATACCACCCCAGCAAAAAGGAAAGGTTTAGAACTCTGATTAAGCATGATTAAGCTCTTGCTGTTTATAGTCATGGTAACACTGGATCACTCCATCTCTCTCCGTATCAACATGATCTCTAATGTATAATTTGTAATTTTCTTACCTTCTTGAGCACTTCAAAGTCTCATTTATAGTCCAGTTATTTGACTTAAAGCCCATTATTTTTTAATTATTATTAACTAGGAGGAGTGAGGAATTAGGTCTGGATCCAATACAGGTTCTGGGCCTTGTCAGTGTTTACCACGTCAGCTTTGATTTTCGGCAGTGTTCACCTCGCCGCAGGTCCGAGAGGATCCCTGGACCCCTTTGTGTGTGGTGTTTTTTCAAATTCATGTTATCTACTATAACTAAAATAAAAACTCTTACTAAGCCATAAACTCTGTTCCCAATGTGGATGGTATGAACAGAAACACAAGTTGCACAGAAGAAACTGAAGCTCAAGTTGGTTGCTATTTCAAAAGGGGGTGCTAGTTACCTTCTGTCAGCTTGGATGTTTGGTAAAGGAGACAGTGAGAAGTAGCCCTCGTGTAGAACAACCAAAAACGCACAAAAAAAGTGTTCGTTATGTCTTTATGAATGATCCACATTCTGCAATGTGTTTCTGTGTTACAGCAAATGCATTATATGTTTTGCACATAGAAACTCTGAATTGTCATTTTGCACCAGTTTTGCACCTTGGATCAACTCATCACTTTACTTGTTTATGTCCCAGTGCTTTACATGTATTCTATTTAATTGCTGTGTCAAGTTTGCATACAGTATGTGACTGTCTCTTTTAATTGTTTCTTATAATTACACGTCGCCATGTTGATTACATTCATGCAATGCAGTATTTTGGTCATTTTATTCATTATATACTGTATACTGTACATGAATTAAGGATAGATATTGTTGTTATATCACTATTTCTTGTTATTCCAGTTGACCAAATCTACATATTACAGAAAAATGTGCGTCAAGAACAGGCTGCCCAAGTTAGCATCTTGACTCCTGCTCTGTGTTCACATCTGCTGGATAGCACATGTGACAAAGACATAACGCAGTCATTCACTTAGTCACTCATCCTTCCAGCACAGCGGCAGCACACGGTTTTCGTTGCGCTTTATTTACCCTGAGACAGGCCAGCCTCTATCAGCCATACCAAACAGCACTGTGTATTGTTGTCGGCCAATGTCAATCTGTCCCCCATGACAACAGTGGTGTTTACATAATATCCTTCCCTTTTTGCAGATTGTGCAGGCTATGGGAACATATGGGCGTCTACTCAAAAATCGAAATTTTTTAACATTGCACTTAGCATGTTTTAACCATGGGTAAGTGAAGAGTGGGGAAAAAAATAACTGTAAAAAAAAATATGTGGATAAAAGAGCTTCAGTGTTACATGTGTGCTTAGTTGTAAGATTTTAAGATTGTTCAGTAGAGAGGCACTCAACTCGAGGGCCTCAATTTAAATGGTAATAACACTGAGCCAGATGCAATTATCTCTTGCTTATTCTCGATTATTCACAGGCCAAGCTGTATTATTCATTACCATGATAGCTATTTATGATTAGAGCACCAACATACATAAAGTAGCACAGTCATACATTCTTAATTAGTATGGCAATAAATTGAATGGATAAGTGACACTCCTGTTAGTATTCATGCCCTACTATCTATCTATATCAACGTAAACATTGTAGATACCAGCTATGTTTGTGTGTGTGTGAGAGAGAGAGAGAGAGAGAGAGAGAGGATCCAGTTCAACTGACTATGAGGATAACAGGCTCCAGTTTAACTGGCATGCTTTTTATCAGCAGCACCCTCAGCCCACGGCCCACGTCACTCACCCGTCCTGCACATTACCAAATTAGTCCCAGTATCAGCTGTTATCTGGCCCTGCTGAGGCTGCCAGGCCTGCGCTGCTCTCTCCTCCTTCAACTCCATCCGCCATCCGCTCTATGATGAAGAGTCCCAGGCAAGCACAGGACCCTTGCTTGAGCCTCCACAGACTACAGCTCTGATGGCCCCAGGAAAAGGCCCTTTCTTCCTTTTAAGGCCCTGAGCTTGCCTACGACACATAAATATATACTCCCTATAATTATACGCATAGAGAGCCAAGTTAAAAAAAAAGTATCAGTTCTGTGTTTTGAAGTGAAATAAGAACATGGATGGGTAAGGATGGAGCGTGAAAAGGCTCTTGTTAAAAAAAAACCTGCCAATATTCCTTTTTTTGCTTCATCCTCAACTGATAACAGATGTGTCCGCTTGACCCTGAGAGCATTATGCGATGGGACTGAGTACAGTTTTAGCCCTGGCAGCCGCCTGAGCACACAGCACAGGAGGAAGCGGAGAGAGAGAAGCAGGCCCATGAGCGCGAGAAGTAAAGGAGCATGACTCATGCATAGCCTTTGAGTGACGTAGCGGCCGAGCAACTTCTCCAACTTCGCTGAGCGTGCGGTTCATACTTCTGAAGTTAGTTCATAATTGAGGAGCAGAGCATGATTTTGGGGGGTTAATGGGAGCACAGCAGGCCTCGTTCACCCTCCACAGGACAGAGAGCAGAGCCAGGGCGCAAGGCAAGCGCCCAGCACGGGCATGGAGGAGACAGCAGGATGAAGCCAAAGAGTGCAGCCCACAAGCTGTGCCAACCTGAACCAAGTGCTGACATCCAAACATAAATAACGTCTCCTTGGCACTGTGAGTCCACGAGCGCTCACTTATGCTTGCCAAGGTTTTCTCTTTTTTTCCCTTCTCCATACAGTGTCCCTTCCCTCCTCCAAAGTCCTTTGCATGGATGTACAGAGAATGCTACATCTCAGTCAGAATGCTGTGGGAGGGAGCTATTGCACGAAATATGACAAATAATTTAATAATAAGCACTCGCAAAATCTCAAACAGCAGCTCGTGTAGTCTAATGACACGTTTAACCGATAGCTAGGCTAAAGAGAAATCACATTTGTAGAAAGTTTTAAACAGTTTTTCTCTATTTGCCTGGTTTTTATCACACGTCTCCAAATGCCAGCCCCTCTCATTAGTAACACAATGGTTAATCCCGAAAAGGCAGAGAAGAGCTATAAATTCCTAAACACGCTGTCAGGTTCTGTCAGGTATTAATGCTCCTGTTCTGCACAATTATTCATGGGAATGGACATTACGTTTCTTCCAAGCTATCTGTTCTAGTGAAGTGTTGACTCATTTGATTCGAAACACAGAGAAATGTTGTTATATTATATATTTAGATTATTAATATTAATCTTTTTCCACATGTTCACTGTTTCATGCTGTTTTGTTTATATAATGACTTATTTTCCCAACACTGTTTAATTAAAAAATCTACCATCTTAACAATGGATCAAAACACTGAATTTGGTAATGAATGAATGAATGAAGAAACGAGTAAAGAGTTTGTGAGTGTGCATTTTGGTTGCATGATTAAGCAATGTAATGTCTGACTGCTACGTTTAAGAATCCACCAAGTTATGACAAATCAGGTCCTATTTGTCCATACAGCCAAACAGTTTACCCACAAAACAATGCAACCAAAGGCAACCAGCTTGATGGCCCGATCTGGCAACAAGAATGCTGTTTCTTAAGTTTCATTCACGCTGACGATGGCGCCCTTAACCTGGGACAACGGGCAGAGAAAGAGAAAGAGACAGAATCTCCCATTGCCATAGCAACGCTGCACTTTCTCTGCCAAGAAGTTGACCCACTCCTTCTTCGAGCAGCTAAAGTGTGCCAAACAGGCTCCTCCACCATCACCACCATCTCTCTCTTACAGCTTCTGTCTTCATTACAGCCCTATTTCACTGCAATACTCCAAGATCAGTGTACTACAGGGGTGCATACATTTTTGATGTGGACCCCACAACAGCATAGCTCTGCTTTATTGACTTAAAAATGCCTGAGAATGAAAAAATGCCAATGAAAATGTCATTTTAAAAACATGTGTGTCCTGCAGCCTCTTCATATCTGTTTCTATCTGCTTGGTGAGAAGCCAGGCTTTTCAGGAATGATGCATTCCACAGAATGGCGTAGAGTTTCTGCCCTGGCATGCACTGCTTGCACTCTTCGCTGTCCTAAGAGCCAACTGATATCCCAGCTAACATTTCCCATGCAGTGCAGAAAGCTTTTGTCCCGAGCTATCTAACCTGCCACTGCTAGGACAGCATGCCACAGGAAGTGATGCGTTAAAGGAACAAGCTCCTATCTTGTTAGCTAATGCAATAGCCGGCAGCCACAGACTTACCATTACCACCGGTGGGAATTTGTCAGTTGATAAAGCGTGACAGATGGAGTGACCCTCTCTTTCATGGATGGAGACGGTGGATGTAAATAGGCACATTCTGGCTCAGCTTACACAAAATGCCCTCTATGAGACAAGCATTACGTGATCTGAGTGGTGTCCTCATTCTGTAACCAGATATAAGGCATAACAACACATACTATAC
This sequence comes from Pangasius djambal, assembly GCA_022985145.1. NCBI lineage: Eukaryota > Metazoa > Chordata > Actinopteri > Siluriformes > Pangasiidae > Pangasius > Pangasius djambal. Next base: position 17,310,276 of record CM040984.1, on the reverse strand, counting down.
CATTACATCACATTTAGTGTAAACAACAAAATCAAGTGACAAAATGCCAGGTATACAGTTACTACCAATATTTACACAAGACTTTATCAGTAACCATTTACTTTCGCAAATGATGAATAATAATGCTAACAGAATGATTCCACATTTGTTAATTGTGCTCTTTTTCTGCCAGATGTATTTGCTGAAGCTGTTTTAGCACTAACACTACTATGCCACTTTTTAACGTCAAGTGCTGATGTATACTTGGTGTGTTTCATGATAGTTTCTATGTACAGACATAATCAATTTGCTAGGTATCACTTGTAACTTCTATATTAAGTAAAGAATAAAACATGACAGGGAGTGCTGTTTTAGGAAAATAACCAACAGCAGGATGGTGTTATGCCGTTACCACACCGAAGTTGATTGTTTTTCCAATAACAGCATGTTCCATGGGGTTTTATTCCTCTTATACCACAGCAATTTGCCAACAATTACAATTTTTAAATCATTAATGAACAACAGATGATGCTTTTTATGTGTTGTTGAATGTCCATGAAACTAGTTAGTTGCTGTTACCACTTACTGTTCCCTTTCATTTTCTCATCTGCCTCTTTTCTCTTTTCTCGTGCATTTTGTCATGTTACTGAGAAAACAGTAAGCGAAATTCATCTGTCTTTAACACTCTCCCATGCTGGAAAACTTGCTGTTATAAAGCGCTGACACTAGTGACTCCTTCCACAAATGTTAAGTATCATCTCCATACAGAAATCATCTCCATACATCTCCATACAGAAAACTTCACCATATCATATATGGAGATTTTAGGTGTTTTTTTCCCCCCAAATAACACTTTATTTTAGATTATTTGAAGTGTCTACATCTGTGAATTAGCTGTTACTATAGAAACAATAATTATAATATAATATAATATATAATCATATAAACCTTTGCCATGTATCTGGCACTACTGCGAGAGTCATTCTTAGTTTTCAAGCCTTTTAGTTTTCACATAAATGAAAACGTGCTTTAAAATTTTGTGTTAACCAGAAATTAATTGTAACAAAGTAACAGTAAAGATTTGTGATTTGACAGTTTGTAAGAACCACTCTGTCTCTTACACACCTATCCCACTTCTCTGCTGATGGGTGAAATACGTGTAGCTAATTTTGCATTAACAGTGACCTCAGCACTGAAGCTTTGCCAGCCCTGCTGGTTTATTTGCACTAATACCAATGACCGCAATGACAGCAGCATGCTGATCAAAACGCGATACTCTCATTTTCATTCGCCATGTCATGCTGATGTCATGTGCTAATTGCTAATCAGGATTACGTACAGCGTGTAGCTCATTCATGCTCGTGTCAGACTTAATAAGCTTCCTTTTGTCATTCAGTGCTACATATATCAGTGCTTTTAATGATGTTTACAAAACTTTCACTATACAAAAGTATGCTTACCAGTGGTATCCATCCTAAATATCCCCCTTATACCATCAGTGCTAATGCCATAATGCACCTGAAAAATGTACACAGAGAGTTTAACTGTGCTCCTAGGTGTGGATTTATGTATAAAAGTGTCACATAGAGAGCAAATCTAAGTAAACATACTCCTTCTGTGTAGTTCTCAAGAGCAAAATGACATTCTGTACCTTGGTATGGACCAGCATGGCCAGAACAATGGCAGGTGTACTTCCTGTGAGTTTGTTTTTTTTTAATTAGAAACAAATTAGGTTAGAGTGATTTTTGGGGCTGTGCACTAAGGGCCAATGCTCTCTGCACCTCCAGGCACTCACACGAATTACACCCACCGCCATGCTGTCAGCCTAATGGAGAAACCCACCAGCACGGCTGCTTGGCCTGAAAAAAAAAAAAAAGGAAAAAAAAGGGAAAAAAAAGCGGAGCTGCACCTGGATAAATTCATACAACTATTTTTTCATAATTAAAGTTAGCTCCATTTGTTTGCAGATACAAAGAGATGGATGGAATGAAAGGCAGCCTGCATTCATACAAAAGAAGGTAGGCCCTATTGGTTTGGATATTCTTCCTCCTTTATTTTGTGCAGGCCTAATTGAACGCTGATGGATTTACATTAATTTCCTGCCCACACCTGCTTCCTTTATTTTGCTTCAAGATAGCACAGCAGAGCGGCACAGCTCCACGCCATTATGACTAATGGACGCTACGAGCATGCCGGCTTCTGAGGGATGGAGAGATCGTCGCCATAGAGAATGCTGCCCCACCACCACCACAACCACCACCCCCCCTAAACGCGCACACACACACACACACACACACACACACACACTTGCCTCAGTAGCCAGCAGTAGCCCAGCAACACTTGGGAGTTTCAGCCATGTGGCAATGTTTTCTACCTGGACCAGAAATGTGGCAGTGAAATGTCCTGCTGGCTATTTCACTAAGGTGTTGGTGTATATGACATTGCAACTTGTCATAGAAGTCACACAGGTTTGGATGTTAATCACAGGAGGACTTTCTGGAAGAGATATTGTGCATTAATGGCACAATTAAAAAGTGTCATCATTTGTAATCATGTAAACTGTCTGGATGGATGGATGGATGGATGGATGGATGGATGGATAGATCGACTGTAGTTGGATGAAGCAGAATTGATTTACAGTAGATAAGGAACCCATGACCTTAAATCCTCACAATAAATTCACCGAATCACAGATCCTACACATTTTTACACATGCACACAGTGCAGAGACATCAGCAAAACAAAGTGCAGAAATATCACATCACAACATCAGCTGATGCGTTCACATTCACACTCGGGGTGTGTGGCATATGAGGTTATGGTTTTAGAGTGAAGGAACATTCCCTAATGCAAAAACATTCATATGTGCACAGTTAAGCAGTTAAGAAAATGTAAGCAAAGCATGTAGTGTCTTTCTGCATTTGTTTGCATCTTTACCAGGGAATAGTCTCAAGGCTACGTTTTAGGAAGACTACAGACAGCATTAGAGCCTTAGCCCAAAGCTGTCCACCAGGGTTAAGGATCAAACCATTATATATGCCAGCTCTGATTTTTGGCATTAAAAATATCTTGTAAGCATATGGCATAAATAATGACTCCTCCTTAATTCTAGTGGGCTGCAATAATCACCGTGTGCCATGTGGGAGGTGTGAGGGGCTACTTTATTGGGTCAGGGCAGCTCCCAACAGTTGGAGTTTAATTGCAGACACTGAAGGAGAATGAGACCTATCATTGATGATCATAATTGCATTTGGTCTCGGCGGGATCATTCACCCCCTCCGCACTTGCCACATGTTTGTATTTAAAGCGGATGGTGTTCATGTCAAACAGCAAAGAGGTTACCTTTTGGGATTAAGAAAGTAGGCTCATTAATTATCTCTTAACGCTTTTTTGTGCTGATAGAATTAACTGAACATAAATGAAACATTCTGCATACGTACATAAGTGTCTCTGCTGCTCAGAAAAGAAGAAAGCTTGAGAGAATAAAGGAAAAACTTTAACCCCTTCAGATCCTTGTTAAAATGCAAATTAAATGAAGTCTAGTTGTTAGGAATCTCCAGTCAGTGTGATTTTTTTTTTCATACTGAGTAATATGTAGATTTAAGACCTCTGATTCTTTATACATGCACATACTGCACATATATTTAAACAAAAATCAGACAAAAAGTCAACCTCACATAGAAATAATCAGTGTAACATCTGAGATTCTGTTTCAGACATTTTTCACATGTAATAGACCTTCAGGTTTCACTTTTGTGTTGTCATTTTCACGTGTGATTTTTAAACACAATTCATTTATTGTCACAAATAGTGCACGGTTCTTTCATTTTCACATGTGAATTTCTCATCCATTTAATTCTTCTTCACATGTTGTCACGTGTTTACTGCATAACATGGTGAAATTAACCTTCATATGGTTTTCACATGTTTACATATTGTTCACATGTTAAATGTATGAGATTTTTTTTCATAAGGGAATGGATTCAAGCTTAAACACTTAATCACTTTTACAACTTTGGATTGTCTTCTAAAATCACCTTTTTTTTCAGTGAAAACCCTAACGTCACCAGTGTTCCTGCATCCACTCATCCTAATATGACACTGGCACTGTCGGACCTCCCTGAGATTTTTCGGTATGGATCAGTGGTTAAGATTAACAGGCGTCAGTCTATGGAAGAGAGGAAGCAATGCCAGTGGAATCGGCACAAGAGGCAAATAATCCTGTCTTTCTAAATCATCCACAAGGCCAAATACTGGAACAAAGAGCACTACTGTGTAGCTTGTGAATTGCGCTGTGGACATTACTCACTACAGACTGCTCACTGTTAGCGTGTGTTAAACATACGCTTTGTGTGAAAAATATTTCATCAGATGAATCATCACTGCAAGATCAATGCAAAGATTCAATTCACTGTTGGAGCATGCACGATGACAGTTTTACCTCACCAATCCAAAATGTTTGGATTTTATGTAGTGTAGAAAATATCTAGGCACATCAGAAATATTCTATCAGACATTATATACACCATTCCAAAACTATATACCTGGGAATTTGTTAAACCCAACGTCTACCTCCAAAGATCCACATATCTTCAATACAAGCTCCAACACTTCACCGCTGATTCCCTGAGGCTCGGCACCATCCAGGTTTTCATGTCTCTCAGCGTGCCACAGGGGAGGTGTGACCTCACAGCAGCAGGGCCAGCTTTTCTCCACAGGTCCCTAGGCTGACCTCTGACCCCTGCAGCTATGTCCCTGCAGTGAGAGAAGCAGTGAGGAGTCACGGAAGAGGCAGGTGGCAGCAGCGGCTGTGTCTTTAACCAGATGGCAGGCTGAGATTAGTCATGTCTGCCCTGCACGTTGGGAAGACGAGTGTACCCAAATCAAATCTGTCACTTCTCTTAATGCTAAGCATGCTGCTGGGCAAGCTGAGTGATTCAGACAGACTGATTAAAATGATTTTCTTTTAATTTAATTTCCTTACACATGAAGTTTTTGCAATTGGGAGTTAAACCACTATATTGCCTTTCTTACACAAGAAAATACTAATCTTCATGGCAGCATTTACTACGAAATGTTTAAGAATCCTAATAACTGCCTTCTGTCAATATGTCTTTTTTTTAAACTAAATAGACAATGCAAGTGTGTCCATAACTCCAGATGATCGGACATGGAAATCTCAGCACTCCAATGGTCTAGTTTGTTTCATATCCCCCCAATGTGTTCATACATATTTGATCAAAACCCTGCTATGAAGCAATAACTTCACGCTGTGGCAGCCTTCGTTCTCCCTCTAATGCAGCTGCTGCTTCTGAAAAGCACTGGGCTGATGGGGAGACAGACAAAAGCGGCCGTGGGTGCAGATGTTGCTGCTGGAAGCCTCATCACGCAGGTCGCCTGGGCCCCGTGGCTATGCGCAGGCCCCAGCTGGGGCACGGAGACCAAGCACAATCATCTGCTCATCTCCAGAGGCTCAGCACAGGTACCCGTTCCACCGTCAGGCAAGGGGAGATGGAGGGATGAAAGGCAGAGCGGAGGCTGCTCCACAGATGTCACCTGCTGGGGTTCAGTGGCCCTAGCCAGCAAATGTCATGTTTGGCAGCTGGTCTGCTGCTTTCTCCCCCACCAGTTGTTGGCAGCGAGGCTCCTAAAGGAAAGATGCGAAAGATGCCTGCACCAGGGGCGCCCTAATGGGACAACATTAAAGAGAATTGCTGGCTCCTGTCTGTCATAGTACATTAACCTTGTCGTGCTTCCTGCTCCCTCCAGGGTGCTCTCTCTCACTTTCTCTCTCACTCTCTCTCGTCCACCGGCTGTAAAGTGTGTCTCACATGCCCTAGCAATCTGTCCACACCCGGCAGCCTATCGGCCCTCTGGCTATGAGGTCAGAAAAGTTTACTGCTATTATGTATTCTTTTCATGTGCACAGCTAAATCCCTAACACTGAATTATTATTATTAATTTGCTCAGTAAACATAAAATATAAATATATTAATATAACACCATGGGCTCTTTATGTACCAATGCAAGCATAATTTGCTGGTAAACGGTAGTGTGTTGCTATTTTTGTTGGGCACAAGCCAATTTTTTTTTGCATTTTGAGCACTATTGCTATTTTGCATGGCCACAAATTAATGCGTTGCGCTGACATGGGTGGAGCGACGCAAAAGGTGGTGCGATGATCAAAATCTGCTGACGCATTTTGTATTTTTTTTGGCCCAAAAATGTGTGTGTCTTATGCCTCGCCTCTTAGCACATACACAAGGATAAGACAGTATTTTGCCAACCTCAAGCTCACTCACATAAGTTTAATCCCAGCTCTTACACCTCGGTTTCATGGATGTTCACTATTTACAGTACATCCCCCCTATCAACTTCTCTCAAATACTAACTAAATAGAACAGACCTAAGTATTTTATCTGTAACAAATAACTCGGTTGTAGCTAATAAAGACCAATTCACAGCAAAAAAAGAAGAAAAAAAATTCGGAAGCATCTTTTAGTAACAAATGAGCTTCTGTTTTAACTAGTGTTTAAATCCAATATTATCTTCATAATAGCTGCTATAGCAATACTAAGAGAATAACAGCAGCATTTTCAGTCAGTTTTGAACTTCACACGAGGTCCGAATTCTTGCCACATTTTCACTTTCTCGCTCGCATGCCCTACTTCTGATGTTTGTAAAGACGATCTCAACACCTGAGACATGTGAGAGTCTAAAATTGTTTTTCACTGCGTGGAGCTGGTGTGAAGCAGATTATCTAGATAAAGCTCTTGGGCACAGGGTTTTAATTCTCCTGCGGTATGTAGCAATTTGTTAAAAACAGATGTGGCAGAGATCGCTTTTGCAGTGATCTCTTTTGCAAAGAAACTTGTATTTTATAGTGTTTATAATGGGAAACCTATGCCGAAGGGAAAAAATCTGCTCTTTGTTTGGGGCTTATGAACTGTGCTCCATTCCAGCTATATTCTTCAAATACCTTATGCACATTTTCTCTTTAATGCACTTCACTATTTGTATTAGCCTGATATTTAACCCCTTGCATGATTGCAAGTGATTGCAATTTGGCATTCATAATTAAAAACATGCACACTTGTATACAAATGTATTTACTAAAATATCAACATCAGACCTCGGCGAGGAAACAGAAAATATATTCGCGGTTAGTTCTGACAGTCAGCTGGGCGCTGCTTTAAAAACTGATATAAACTCCTCAAGCCTGCATTCTCACTGGTCACTTGTGTCACTTGTATTTTGTCACTTGTGGGTTTAGTGTTTTTAAGTTCTTACGGGAAATGATAGTAGCAAAAAATGTATACAATCTACTGTAAAATTCTTACTCATGGCTATATCCATTTTAGAGCCCTAAATGCTCTAAAAGGAATAAAGCTGTGAGCGTTGAAAATAAAGGGGACAACAGGTAACCTGGCTGTGTGATGGGTCTTAAGGTTGCTTGGATTTGTCACTTTACCGTGTCATGTCTAATTTGCGCAAAATTGCAAAAAAACTCAATTCAAATATTGCTTGTCTCTCTGTCTCTCTGTTACTTGCTGCTGTTGCTGAAATCTATTTGTATGTCGTCATGAAGAAAGTGAGAGCAGGTGATTGGATTACTTATCACATCAGCAAGCTTAGCCACACCTCTTAATAATGTATTCATTCAAAATCAACCACTGAAGACTTTATATCATGGTCTCACTTCCCTCACTTCCCTCACTTCTATCTTCCACTGATTCATCTTTTTACTCAAAGACTGCCTTCGACCATTTTGACTTTATTGTCAAATTGCTCTCATCATATCTTGGAAACAGTTCAGGCTCTGGTTCAGCGTAGTGACCAGTCAAATAGACTTGGGGCTAGAGACGATTGTGTCTGCTGGTATCTAAGGCTAATTGGCCTAGCATGGCTACTTTAGTGAATGCTAATTGCTCTGACACAAGAACATTGGCCCTGTGCTTCTAATGTCACTCAATCTCCAGGAGTGCCTGACAGCATTCCTTCCAAATTTGTTCATAATTGGCTACCCACAGTGAACTGACACACACTATTAAATCTGAATCTCACCATGCAATCTTTTCTCAGGGCCAGATCTCGAAAGCGTAACATAAATCAGGAGCAGAAATTCGACTAATCTTGAACAAGCGATGCAAAATATTAAAAATGGTAGCATGATGCGCAAAAGCATCAGGGCCAAAGAGGAATATTTTATTTCCTTGCATATGTGTATTAAATTAGTGTTGGAGCCTAAATCCTAAATCATATAAAAATTATATTTAAAAAAACAGACTCAGACACACCGAATGCCACACGCGTACAAGACAACAGAACATTTCTCTCGAGTCTAATAAACAGGTCCAAGGTGTGCGCTGACTGGACGCCTTAGGCAGCGCGTGAACAGGCCTCCCTGACGCTTTCTGCTTTCATCTTTATTATCAGCTCAGCCCTGGGCCCTCGCTTTCCTGACGTTTACCCAGAGGTGGGCTGCTGTCCCCCCGCTGGCTCTGCGTTCCGACCGGGCCTTGTCCTGCTGTTTCCTCTTCCTCTACCACCTCCCAGGGTGTGAAGCTCAGTGTGCTGCCGCAGACAGAATGCGCTGCCAGGCCTGCAAACTCTCACCGTTTGATCACTGTGGAGGGAGGGAGGGGAACGAGAGCCCTCCTAGGGGTCCACACATGTTCAGAAGATGCTGAGAAGACGTGGGTGCGATAGACGGGCTATAGATAGTTGTGCTTTGACAACTCTCGACAGCTTGGAGTGTGCCATGTGTGTGCAAGAGTTTTTTTTTTTCTTTTCTTTCATCATCAACTTTTTACAACGCACGGTCTTCTGGTTGCCTCATTTGCCTCTTGTGCAACAATCTCAAAGTCAGATTAAAGTACACTGAGAAAATACTGCTGTATTATGTATGCTGAAATACAATTAAACTTTACAGTGTATTGATCTTTAATGTGTAAGCTGCTTGTTTATTGCTGCAGTTGCTTCGATTGCTGCAGTATTACATGTTGCATCTAAATGTTTTATTTTATCGTATGTGTGAGAGTGATGAAAGCTTGTATTGCATGTTCAGCTGACACTTTCTGTCTGAATTCAATCTGACCCACATACAGTACTATGTGCATAGGACATTTTCTGGCCATTTTTAGCTAGTAGAAGTAAATTCTGATATTTTCAAGGTAAAATTTGGTCAAGTTGGTTTTTGCTCTTGCTTTCTGTACATGTCTTCTGTTCAAAGGTGCTTCATGCCGTGAGAATTCTTTGGCTGTTTGTGGCTGTAAGTTCACAGATTAACAGATTCACAAATGCATTTGTAGATTTCACAAATATTTTTCTCTGGTATACTGTATACAGTACATATTTCACATTGCTAATAAATGACAATAAATCCACAAATGTATACCGAAAAAACAACAACTTGCATTTGTATATTTAATATGAGCATTTTCATATTGTTGAATCTGCATTTATCAATTTCCGGATACACGTGGTCTTATTGTGTGTGGTTTTTCAGACTGAATTTTTTTTCAAATGAATTTTTCCCCTAAGCATCTGTTTAATTTTTAGCTTTAGTCTAGCTGTGTTTCAATCATATCACATCCACAGTCAAGATTATGAATTAAAGTGATCACAGTGTGCTTTCTAGTCAGGCCTGGCTTTGAACAGAATGTCTATGGCTTTAAAATATTAAACTAAAAATAGATCAAGCCTGAGAGAACAGCAGCTGATACATCTAAGAAACACACTTTTTATTAGATAATTGTGCAATTACAGCATACCTCTGTGGAAATATCATACCGATTATTTTTGTTCATTTTCTCACTTTACCTAGCAAACAAGCTAATTGATATGAACTGAATCTCTATTAGCTAATTAATTGTATATAATCTAAAATACAATTATTTCTGCATATGCTTCATGCCTAAGCTGTTGCTTCTTTTGTCCAGCAATTCGGACTGATTGGCAGCCAATACAAGCTCCCCACAGGTAAGTGACGTGGGCAAATGGATATTTATATATCGCATCGTGACTAATGATGAAGTTAGTCAGGTCAACATTTTTATACAGTCATTATATTATTATGCAAAAAAGGTAGTTTGTTAAGTAGCTAACTAGCTAACTGTAATCCAAAGCCAATGTTAGCGCTGGGGAGTTTGGCTAGCTGTGTGTATTATGTGAACAGCTTGGTAGCTGCGCTAATGAAATGGTAATTCACCAATTTTAAACATAAACAAAATCATACAAAATGTTTTGAAGCAAAACTAGTTACTCTGCATGTATATACATTACACTCTCTGGCCACTTTAGTAGGAACACCTGTGCCTTTGCTCATTCATGCAGTTGTTCAATCAGCCAATCATGCTGCAGCAGCACAATGCATAAAATCATGTAGGTACAGGTCATGTAGGTTTGGTTAATTTTTACATCAAGCATCAGAATGGGGAAAAAATGTGATCAGAGACTCAGGTTGTTTGTAGAACATCTGCGAAACAAGGTAGTTCCAGTAGAAACTGGTAAGCCATCTGTCCCAAAGACTCTTACATGTAAGAATATTTAAAGTTACAGCTTTACCTCTGACTGTTACAAAGGGCTGACACTGGAGACTCCTTCCAAAAAATCCGAAAAAAATGTTACCTCCCAGAAAAAAAAAAATTCACCATAACAAATGCGCACATTTTTTAACCTGTATATGTGTAGCGTCTACCATACAAGTCCCTGTGTGCAAGCTGTTACTATAGAAATGGTAACATTAGAACAAGTGCATTAATATATGTCAATATATAAATTAAATTAAATTAAAATAAATTAAATTAAAATAAACCTGTGTGATGCAGCTGGCACTACTGCCCAAGCCATGCTATTACAGAAACTCAATCAATCAGAATTAAGAATTCAACAATGCTGTGCTATAAAATGTATTTATCAACACTTACAAATGTTTTGTAAGAACAGTTGCAAGTATAATAAAATAAAAAACTGCCACTCAACTGACACACATCAAGCATGAACCACAGAGACAGAGAACAAATGATCTCCAGCTTAAACTGCCTCTTGATGAAAGTATTTTAAAAACTTTCACATTCAGAAGAACAGGTCAGGGATAAGTGTGTGTCTGTGTGTGTGTGTCACACGGCCTATTAAGTTACTGTAACATAAATCTTTAGGCTGTGTGCTGTGGGTCTGCGTTGGCTGGAATGTTGGTTCTCGAGAGGGGGAGATAGAGGAGATAGTTGTGGCGCCTCTGGAGACGGCCTGCAGACCAAACGGCCCATCCTTATCTCTGGGCACGACAATGAGGTTTTGTGAAGTGTGTTGGGGCAGGACTGTGGAGAGCAGAGGCCTAGACAAGAGTAAAAGGACTGCACACCACAGAGCCCACCTTGGCTCCCATCCCTGTGATTCAGCGTGCTAAATGACTCTTGTTATTGCTAGCTAGATGGGGCTGGGGGGCAGGGGGACGGAGGCAACTAGAGAAGGGCATCCAAAAACAGAGGGTCCAGGTGAGCAGGGATTTCAATTCACAATCAGGAACTGCTGTAAATAAAACACTAGTTCTCGGCAGTGCCGTGACAAAGTATATACAGTACATGCCTTGCTAGCAATAGCATCTTTTGGCTGTTATTGAATGGGTTTGAAATTTGGTCAAATTCTTAACGGATAATCAGTTTTCTTTTGCTATTTGTTTACATTTGGCACAGAAAGGCCAAATAAGGGAAATGAAAGCAAATAAGTCGAATTTGTTAGTGTTGTTACGTTTTCCCACAGTCAGTTCAAAGATCCAAATGTAGCTGTAAGTGAAACATTGTTAACATACCTGCCAACATTGGAAAATGCTGTTGCAGCTGAGGCACCATATATGGTTTCTTATGATGGTAAAATGTATAAACTTGTAATTCTTTTAATGATTCGCTATTGCACTTAATGAAGCATTAGGCTTGCTTTGAGTGCTCGGGTTTATTCTAGTGGATGAGAAAAGGGTAATGCTGTTTTTAGGTTCGCCATGAATCTTTGGTAGAGCTTTTATCGCCGTCATCTTTGGTGGGCCGAAAGTGGTGTCTCGATGCACTCCTCCTTAGGGAGTTAGTACACACACACACACAAACCTCTGTCTGCAATCTTTAAAACACAGTCCCAGCATTCAAGTAAAACTACTTTTTCCCACTGTGTTGATATTCCAAGCCATATTAAATGAAATATTCTCCTTGTTGTTGTAAAATAAAAAAAGAATTGAAGCAGAAACAACAGCTTTTAAAGACTAATTCAAAATCAGTTGCAATCCTAGGATCATTAATTGAATATTTATTTGGTAATTTCTTGTTCAGTCATCTATTCAAGTGGAAGGATTTGCTCTATTCTATTCATGACTCAGCAGAATAGTTTAGCTCCTTGACAACTATTACAGCACTAATTTTTCCTGGTGTGTATACTTAGTCTGCTCTGCATACAGATGTAAATTAAACCAAGCAGGCATCTAGAGCAGTCCAATAAAGCAACTGTTAGAGCCAAGAACTCTCAAAGGGCATACTTCTTGCAAGCCCACAAGACCAACTCTAAGTAACTGAAAGGCCATTTCTGTGATTAATTATAACTCTTTTAATTGAAATTCATACTCAACAATCATCTATATTGTGTATAAATATAAAACTATAAGCAGAAAAACAAACTATTACCCTACTGCACCTCTTCACATCTTGTTATGGCAATAAAAAGAACCCTAGAGATTTGGGCTCTGTGAATCGACGATTACGTCAGTCCTCCATGATCTCCTCTGGGAGGATTTTATAGGCACAGTCAACGTCATATTGTCCTTAATCATTTAGAAAATGATAGAATGGGCCTCAGCGTTAAAAGCAATGTAGTCCAACAGTTTCATATCTACTTCTACAGTCAGAGACTGTGGGCAAGCTGAGGGCTCTACATATGAATGTTGAAACAGATGATGGCTGGTGCCAGCTATGTAAACAGCACAGAGCTCTGGGCCTGGTGCAGATACAACCCTGCCCACAGAGTCACAGAGTCTAGACTCCAGATGTGTCCTTACAGACACACACATACACATATATAGCCATGGTCCAAGTCAGCATCTCACTGTGTTGAAGGAACTTGAGTGGACAATTCAAATCTGTTTTAAAGCCCTTGAGGGATAAAGAAGTAAAACTACTGGCCCTGAAACTCTTCTGACAAATTGAGACCAATTTGTACCAGTTGTGAACTAAAAATCCTAAAGAATAACTCGCCAATTGATGTTAATTGTGTGCCACAGAATCCTTAATTATTGTTTTGATAGACATCAGATCAAGTCAATTATATGTCATTACATGTCTGTTCTTATTATCAAAGAAAGCGACAAACACAACGAAGCTGCAGTTCAGTCCGTGATTGAAAGCAGACTGTGAAACAAAAGTTCTTCTTCGCAAATGCACGGTTAAAACCAGCTCGCAAGTCAGCATTCAGCATTCAGATGGCCCGCTCTTTCTCCGGAGCCTATGAGAACAATGTCGTGCCAGCTATTCTTGTAGGTTTGTTAATTGTTTGTCACCCACCAGGTGCCATCTGTCAGGATCCCTTGGTCCCAGAGCCATGTGTGGAGGCACTGCCATGTGCTCCCACGTCACTGACCTCCATCATGCCACCTCACACGGCTCCCTCTCTCTCCATCATACTCATTCCTTCAAGCCTCTGGGAGAGAATGGCCCTGCTTTATTGCCACTTCATATCCTCTCATGTCACGTCGCTTTTTTGGGACCCAACTCAGGATGTAATTCTGTTACCACGTTTTTTTTTTTTTTTTTGTGAAATTCAGTTACACTTAACTCAGGCTGAGACTAATCATTGTTGCTATTCCAGTGTCTTTCAATCCTTCATATTTCACAACCTTTTATGTCAGGTCTCAATTTTGAAGCCACCACCAGTACGGAATTCTGCTAGGGCTTTTTTGTGCTCTTGTTTTCAGTGCGTAAAGCCTGAGGTCAAGCTCCACCTTGTTCATCAGTATCATTAATATAAATAATTTCAACACTTGTCCTTGATGATATGGTGTAGTAGAACAAAAGCATAGGAGACGCGTTACATGACGAGCACCGAGCGATTCTCTGTGGCTTACATCTCTAGTGGGCAAGTGGGTCACCTTCATCTGAGTGTGGGGAGAGGGCTATCTGTCTCAGTATTGTGACAAATGAGAAGGAGCTCTCAGGGATGGTGCATTAGGGAACCGTACAGGCTGAGCTGTGTGAGCGCTGCACCAGCGGAACGGGCAGCCCAGGAGTCGCGGGAAATACTGGGTCACCTTCACTCCAGCAGTGAGCTGAAAGGCGTATTACAATGAATGGGGAAATGTAACGAGCAAGGCAGTGACTTTTAAGCAAGTAGAATATCAGATAGATCCTCATTAGAGTGTGTGTTGTTGGACTAGTCAACTTTTACAACGTTTATACAAGCCACAATGTTATGTTTAAAGATAAATTAACCATATACTTCTAGTATAACAACAGTTTTGTTAGTATGATTAACATAATTAATTATCTACAGACACAGTAAATATTAACTAAATTAACAGAAATGAAACATATATAATAAGAAGTTAAAAGACAATTGAGTCTTAACACTCTCAAAATAAGAAAGCAAAGAAAGGAGTGATCGTATTTTAGTCTATGTGTCTATGATATCGTATAATCAGTCACATTTACAGCATTTGCTACACCCCTTATTCAGTGTGACTTACTGACGTGCTGGTTTTTTTTTTAGCTTTCACAGAAAACATATCATCACACTAGTCTGAGAAGACCATGTTCATGTTCATTTAACTTCTGTAATCGCTTGACTCTGGTCAGAGTTGGTGGATCTGGAGCCTATCCCAGGAACACTGGGCACAAGAAGGAATACATCCTGGATGAGATGCTAGTCAGACATTCATACACTCCTTCACAGCTAGGAAAAATTGAACATAGTCAATCCATGTACCTGCATGTTTCTAGGAGGCAGAGGAGAACAGCAGAACCTGGAAGAAACCCACACATAGTGCCCTGAGCTCAGGATCAAAGGAGCTGTGAAACAGCAACACTACGCGCTGCCCACTAAAAATACCATTAATATGTGAGATAGATACACATTTTTACACGAATGCACATTAAGCATGTGTGAAAATGTATGCTATTTGAAACAGAACTTTTCCGAAGTTGTCTCATATGCCAGTAAATTAAACACTCCCACAAGCATTTCTATTTATTTTAAAGGCTTAGCACAAGATATTCTGATGAACTGAAAATCACTTGGCATCTGAAACAGGCAATGTATTTCCTCGTTAGTATCAGTTGCCTATTGCCTAGAAACTGTGGTCTCCCAAAAACCACTGGAATTTCCAAGCCGCATATTCCTCCATCGACTCCGGAGCAGGAGCGTCAGCGGCACACACTCCAGCCTAAGTTGACACTTTTTAACAGCAGTGTAGTGAATGATGCTGGAAGCACTCAGTCTCCCTGGAGTGCTGTATTATGATATATAGCCTGTGTGCCATGAGTCATTTTGCTCTCCTCCTTCTATCTGCCCAAATAAGAAACACATTAGCTTTGGGAAGTAGGGTTCACACAACACTATTAGAACTGTTAGAGATGGAAAGGCAAGTAAATGCTGGGGGTGTTATTTAGTGTGCTGTAGGATGGTGATTGTAGTGATTGTGATCGTAAATAAGGAAATAAAAATGGATGAATAATTTCTGCTGAACAACTGATTCCAGTCATCTACAAGAAAGTGCTGTAACGCTGATTTCCTGTTGTCATTGGACAGCTCTTTTTTCCTTTCACCACATTCATCTTTAATTGTTTTTAATAGTTTTGACAGAGACAATCTTCTCTAAAACTTCACGTAGGTTTATGAGGCTGTGGTATCAGGCATCACTCCTGTCAGAAAGCAACAAATTGTTAACTTTCCCTCATTTTCTGTTGGCGATGATGAATGATTTTCAGAATGCTTTCATTCTCCCCAACACTTCAACTCTCCTGTAAGATCTGGTACAGATGCTGGCAGATCTGGACAGAACTGATTATCAACTCCAGATCTGCTATCCAGCGTTCCAGTAACACTCCTTTACAAAAACAGTGTTAGAGAGTGCCAGGGAATGCAGGCCAATAGGCACCAGAAATTAATACCAGCTCCGGGGCCCTATAAGGGTCCAAATTCCTTTTTTTTTGCATTAGGCTCCAGCTAGACGCTCCTTACGCCGGTCCACAGCACTGACTGGAAATGATGCTGATGGTTTTGGTCTCTCCATACTTGGAGCGAAACAATGGAGTCAGAACCCATTCAGAACGTGTCTCCAATGTCGTGTGTCTTTTCAGAGTCTTTGGTACCATCTGAAAGCTCTTAGGATAATCCCCTGCCCCATGTTTGCAATGAGCTTTGAACAATAATATTTACTTGTAGTGGGATCTTGATAGTTCAACATATAATTATCTCTAGCTTCTTTTCCCAGTACTCAAGTCTATTTTTTTTTTCTCTTTTAGAATTATTAACATATGTCCAGAGTTGGATGAGAGCAGCACTTTTGGATGTTGAAGTCTACAAGCGTGAATAACTACTAGTAAAATAAAAAGAAATCCATCTCGGCATGTATTATAGTGAACCTTCAATAAAGTTCATACAATATTCTACAACAAAGATGTGTGTCAAAAATGCCAAAAAAAAAAAAGGTCAAAAGAGGCAGAAATGACACGCATCACTTCTAGTTCAACATCCATCTATAAAGAATCTAGGAAGGGATGGAAATGGAAATGGTTCAGAATGGAAATAACAATAATAACACATGATTGGCTATTGGGAAAAAAAAACAACAACAAGGCTCTAAAATATGTTGCAGTTGTCATCTGTGTGCTATTGCACATCCATGTGGAATGATGATCAATTTTCACATTCGTAATTACTTTTACACCAGAGAAAGCAGTTCCAGTTGATTTATGGTGATATAGCACTAGCCTCAGAGTAGTGAGATTCACACATTAATAAGCAATAATGATGTGAGCCTTTGATACTGCCAAATGAATTTATTATATCATATTCTGTTTTGGCTTATATTTACAATATCAATGCTCTAAGGTATGTATGCAAGCAAATAAGCTTAAACAACACAGTTGTACAGGTTGTAATATCTGATTTCCATTCATGTTTGATGTATGGATTGAGATGTCACTGAATATTTATCTACCACACGTTGTAAGGTTTGCTATGTAGAGACATTTTCTGTAGTATCATCTGAAGAATCTGAAGAAGTCCAAGAATGTTTCTTATCCCTTAAGACTGCATAACATACTGCTAAAAAAGAACCGGAAGTTCCGGGAGTTCATGCCATCTGAACAAATTCTGTAACAGCAACATCATTTTGCCAAGTTTTTCTTTATTTAGCCATGCCGCATTTCTAACATTAATGAGCACTAGTAATGTAGAAAATGTAGTAAATTTTGGCTTCGCTTTTTTTTCCCCCTTTTCCCAAACCTCCACCCTCATTACTTAGTAGTACATTATCATAAAATACCCACCAGGCTTAAAATGTGACAGCTTTAATATGCTATACAAGAGTGTTGACCAGGCTCACATTGCAACAGCAATAATTAGGCTGGCAGGTCTATAGCTCAGATGACCTACTAGAAGGTCAAACGTAACACTGTTGCTACAGATGTGAACAGGGGCTAAAACTAGCATGTACCAGGATATTGAGTGGGATTAAACATAAGAAAAAAAAAGGTCACTCAATGGGTTTCTTTCTTCTCTGAGTCTAATAAAGTCCTGAAGGTGTCTGACAGGCAGGCCATAGCATGATGCTGGTGACAGGCAGAGCCAAACAGACTGGTATCTGTAGCAGTGCTGTGCAATAGATCCCTGCTACTGTGGGTGGGCTTGTATGGAGGCATGTGAGAGGAGGTGCCGCTATCCCTAGGCTCGACGTGTTTGGATTAGGTCGCTCAAACATGTGGAGGAATCAGCATGAGGCATCACACCTGGAGGAAAAGACAACTAAATCCAGCTCCAGTACCACGGGCCTGACTCCATCGAGTCTAGCCAGCATCTGGAATGGATATCAGCAGAGACACGGCCTCCAACCTCATTCTGCTCCCCCCCCCCGTTCTGGTAATCTGTAAATTTATGAGAGCAAAGAGGGTGGGTGGGGTGGTGGAGGGATAAAAAGGAGATCACACAAGGAAACGTGTCAAGGAAAACCTCATATCCATCTGCTGGATAGAATCATTTGCTAGAGTTTGTAAGCAAAGCAAAACAAACCAGGTTCTTGTTTGTTATGCCCAAATCGCAACAAATCATTTTTCCATCACTTTTCACATTTTCAACTTTCACAAAAAAAATAAAATCACAAATGTCAGAGATTCTTCACCCAAGAGCTGCATGTCTGTCCCTCCATCCCCTCTCTCCCCCCTCTGTTTTGCAGCTAAGGTCAGCCATACATTAAGGAGGACAAGAAGCAGCTGCGGTCTTCTAATCCTTTTGCCATATCAAACAAATTGAATTGTGGTAGAGAGTACGAGCTGCATAGAATAGTCAGCTCGTCGATTAATACGTTCATGAGTTGTTGCTGTGGAGAGCTGTCGACTAGTCAGGGCAGCGGAAAAATAACAGTGAGGCAGACAGTAAAGAAATACAGGCAGATAAGAAAGAAAGCAAGCTAAATGTGCTTTAGACATGATGAAGCTAATTCTACAGTCAGCTGCACATCATATAAGACTACACGGGGAAAAGTTTTTTGTCCTTTAAAGCTAAATAAAATTGAAAGAGTATCCTTGCACCGTGGCATAGTGAATTCCATCATGACCAGTATTGTGAGAAAGAGCGCTTTTCGTGCCGCAAAGTGTATGTCACTATCCAATCCCACTCAGCTGGTTTAGAGCTTGTCAGATGTGCATACTAGTTCACACAGGCCAATCCTCATTTTCGGATGCTACTGAGACCAGAGTTGAACATGGCAGTTCAGCTCATGGGTCAATGTAAAAATCTCCCAGACAGTGCTGTAGACGTTGCATCCCCCATTCAAGGGAGGCAGCTTCTTTGAGCTATAAGGAGTACTCTGTTTATGGACATGAGCTTCCATGCTGCACGCTCTCAGCCAAAGACTCAAAGATGTCAGCTTTTGAGTTCTTCCACACAAGTGCCTTTTAAGAATTAATACAACTTTAAATAGTATATTTAAAGATAAACTTATTTCACTGATTTATTTCTGATTTATAAAAAGGACATTAATGTGTAATGTGCGCAGATTGACATGTTCTTTGCTGGTGTTTATCAGCATTTAACTGCACCAATAAAGTAGCCTAAAAATAGCAGTGTCCTTTTCCTAATAGCTATTGAACTTCTTTTTTGAATTGCTGGTTAACTAGTAAAACTAGTAGTCATGCAACCCCTAGTAGATATCTGTAGTGATAAGTCATTGCAGCAGTTTCAGTGTTGTGGCTGCTAAGAAGGGCATTTACACGGGACTCCTGGCATCCCAAATAATCAAGCAGTGTGGGACCTTTTAATTTGGTGACAGATCTAATAACATACTCAAACCCCTTGCTATGCTTTATGGGAAAGTGCCACTTCCCATGTTTCGCTCATGTGGTAGCATTTTCAAATATGACACCGATTTCTTGCGGATAGATCACTGTCACTTCTGCAGTAAACGCCATCAGTTAGCATCTGTGTTGAAAATTGTTGCATTTTTTTTTTTAGCATGTTTTGTTGTACTTGTTTACTTTCAGCAGCCAGTAATTACAACCCTGTAGTCATGCAAGTCTCACACCAATCTAATACGAAGGTATATTATACTATTAAACATTTCCTATTGGTAATTATTTGGATCTTATCAACATTTACAAGAAGAAAAGAAAAACACTTCCTCAGCCTTGCAATTCATCGGCAAACTGTAATCAGATTCAGATAAAACACTGTGGTGACTGGGAGGTGAATGTTGATGATGTTGTTAACGAAAAAAAAAAAAGAATGTAGGTATGCTGATGAGCAGAAAAGATCATCTTAATGTCACGCAGTTTATTCCACAGTGCATATTCCGTTCATTAAAATGATTCAGTCATTTCGGCTGATCTCAGCAGGACTGTGATATCCTTACACTGCTGTTAACAACTGTGCATTTTTAAATCTCACTTGAAGAGCTCAAACCTGCTCACAATGTTCTCCTTCATGCAGATTACTAACACCTTTCGCAGTTAAAATGATATCGCTGCATGAAGATCATTTCCTGCCCCCCGAAAAAAACAAAAAATAACCCACAACTTTAAATAGAACACTGCAGCAATGTCAAAATTGTGGCATAAGGGGAGTCAGCAAGTGGTGTTTAAAGTCAATGCTGTACTTTTTCCCTCCACTTGATGGTGCAGCAGATGAGATTGTGTGCAGTCAGGAGCAGAGTCAAGAAAAAACTCTCAAATTGGCTGTTCACATGCAGAATAGATTCCTTACGTTGAATGATTAGGAGACAGAGCTGTAAGATCCGGTTGGCTGCAATATGTCAGGAAATCACAGGCACATCACAGTAACCTAATTATTTCCTCTTACTTACTTTGAACAATTCTATCACAGCACAACAATATGTTGCTTACATGTGTGAATAAAATCTATGAACATATGATTCTGTCAGTGTATGAATCATGTGCTGATCCTGTGAGTGAAATGTGTAAATGCTGTCAGTGCTTTCAAGAGTAAACATACTCATCAAATCCTCCATAATAGGATTTGCCTAAGATTTAGAACCAGATGGATTTTTTTAACAGATATTTACAGTTTATCTGCAATCCTCCAGCCCTGCCATGGACAAGCATCCCAACAAGAGTGTGTTCACGCCTCACGCACAATGTTCCTAGGACAGGCTCCAGTTCCACCATGATAAATGAATGAATAAAATTAATTCTATATATGCCTTTACATGCCTGTTAGATTGATATATGATATTTAAGCAATATCTAAAGAGCAAGAGCATGGTTATAGTGAATATTGGCACAGCTGTGATTCGGCCATAGCTAATCACAACCATGCCAATATTCAATATAAGTGCACGATTGGCAGTGCGGTGTTGCTTTTTAACAATTCTATAAACAAGCAACTAATATTGAGTAACTGACATTTCAGACACAATATGTGTCTGGAAATAGATCCTGAAGAAGCTATACTCACTTTATAGCATGTCACATTGATCACATCTGTACATTCCTGTTAAAGGTGCGTCTGGTGAAATTGGCTTCCCTTTTCATTCTAACGAGATTTCATATTTTAAGTCAAAAGTTCTATTCATTCATATACAGTTAAACTACTGTAGTAACCATTTCGGACTCTCGCTAGAGTTGGAATTTTATGTGGCGAACACAGACGAGTGGAGTGATGTGCACAGTGAAATATCCCAGTGCAGTTACACTGAATATGAGGACTCTTGGAATGCTGCTCGTCCAATCAAATTAGTGGACTGGAACTAACTGTTGTATAAATGACGACTTATGTCAAACATCAACCTAGCTTTTGAAAATGTCAATAATAAATGACTTTTATTATTTCCCTTGTTGATTTGCAATAAATGAACATATTAAAAAGTAAAAGGAGTATTTTGAGCAAAGCAGTTGCAAAAACAAGCAGTCATCTAGGATGATCTAGGAATCCTTCAGCGATGCTCTGCCTCTTACCTCCAATGAGCAACACAATTTGGTTAAAAGCAGGTGACTGGACATACTGCACTGCCTAATTCCTCTTATTCCTTACTTATATATTGTTGAGGTGTGCTTGAGATCATTTTTTGAAATATGTTCATGTATACATTGAGCAGAAATTATGGCCAGTAACCACAATCACAAAAATATTACACTTGTTGATCTTCAGAATCTCAATCTGTCATTTTGAGAATAAACAGCAGGGAATCAGTATTTTCAATCCCAGAGTCACTTGATTCCCACAGCTTTTGTGAACCCTGTGAAGCCTTTTATTAGCGTGTCACATGGCCAGGCAGCCGCTACCCTCCGCGACCCGCAATACTGTACCACTGTGCTCGGCACTTCAGCATAGCACAGTGCAGTACCACATTTATCATTTTATTTACCAGTATGTAATACTGCATTATATATATCTAGTGTATATTCTTTGCAAAAACAGCATTTTATATAAAAAAAAACATATTTCAAAACATTATCAGTATATTTATTACTCTTTGCAGTCAGCTGCAGATGGTTCTTTTCCATCATTTTGTCTTTTTTTATTTTGTTCTTTATTTCTTTATGTCCGTAGTGTAATAAATATGATTATTGTCTGGTTCTGCCTTGTTTAATGAGATGCCCATATTGAGTGGGCATAGCCTTGTTACTCTACATTACTTGGGACAAATACACATTTAGGATGTACACTTGCTTCTAAGACCATCTACTGAAGCAAAAAAATAGGATACCAGAAGCGAAAAAAAGAAAAAAAAAAAGATAAAATAGAATCAAAACCAACAAATAACATCAAGTATTATTTAAAAAGATTAAATATGTTTTTAAGTTGTTTGTAAGTCTAATTTTCTCTTTTTTTTATCTCAAAGTCTCTCGCACTGAGTAAGACAATGCGTATAATGCATATATAATTTGTACACACTACACTAAATGGCACATAGAAAAGAAAAAAAGAGCTACAGTATGCACATTTATTTGACTAACCAGTGGAACTGTTTCCTAATGCCACAGTCATATTGAGTTTACATACTGAGCAGACAATATTTTCTCAAGGAGCTACGCAAAAGGAAAATGCCATCCACTGTGACATCCAAAACCAGCAAGTGTGTTCTCTCCTTCCTGTGTACTCACACCTGTGCCCTCTCGGTTATGTTATTATCAGAGACCCGCACCTGCTCCTCAGGTGAAGCACAACAGAAGCATAAACAAAGAGGTATTAATATCTATGACAGCATCTCTCTCAGACTTGATGTGCAGCTGTCGTCTCAGCTGAAAAACACTGTGCTCTGACCTCTTCAAGGGCAAGTGCTAGCAGTTCATTGGTACAGGGAGGATCTGGTTGGTTCAGGGCTTTGGCGAGCTATACACTGCTCATGCCGTATGGACATCAAATTCACAAAGTAAGGTCTTTGGTGAGTAAAGAAAAATACATTTGGAAACATTTCAGTAGAAAACAGACTTAATTTTTGAAAACAAAGAAAACATTATGAAGCCTCTAATATATACCGTCATTTGTCTTTATGTCTGACTGAGTGTGAATCTTTTCTTGCCTCCAGCTTCTGCCTGGGATCCTGTCAATGGGAAAGAAAAGCAGTCATCCTGAATGGCACATTAATTTCCCCCTGCGTGATGTTGCCACTACTGGAGGAGGAGTCTCCCTGGCAGTGTCATGCCAGTAAACATGTTTACCTTGGAGCTTGCGACTAATGGACTGTTTACAATCAAGCGAGTGAGAGGGTGTTTACCCTGCACTAATCAAGACTCCATCCCCTGCCTCTAATAAGACCCGGGAGTCATCTAACCATGCCCTGTACCTGACTAACCAACCTACCGACCACTCTCTGCTTATTAACATAACACTCACACCCTACAATCACACTAGCAAGCATCAAGGTGACAGGTGACTACTCATTTTCTATAGAACTCCGATTTCTGTGCCAGCAGCAGGAACAGCATGATACGAATCATTTGGACTGAGATTTTTTTCAATTGTATATAAATTAAATATGACCCGGATCTGCATGATTTTATGCTTTGCACTGCTGCCCTATGATTGGCTGTTTGCATAATTGCATGAATGAGCAGGTGTACAAGTGTTCCTAATAAATTGGTTAGTGAATGTGTTCTCCTGAGGTCATAGGCTGGATAGGCCAGCCTATGTGTGGATCTGGTTTTCATGGGTGAGCCAGCAGAATTGTGAAAAGCTTTTAGAGCTATGATTGAATTGGATTGAATGTCCGTCGAGATCAATAGAGGCCCATTACGAAAGTGGCTCCATCACTTGTCTCTGATACTTCATGGAAGGGACATCGGTGCACTTTGGCTCTTTCTGCTCCTTTTAGAATGTGGGACGTGCAGACAGTCAGTTAGTTCTACCCAGAAATCCAGCCACTCCAGCACTGTCGCCACAAACACTCCACATAGTCCTGATATTTAAACTGAATCCATAAAACAACACCAAGTGACTGTTTTTGGAGATATTAATTGAAACCATTGATCATCTCTGGTTGTGTAGTGTTTATCTGCTTTGCAAGGTCTAAATAATTTGTTGTTTGTGAGGTCTAGTGCTCTTGAAACCATTACGAAGCTAGAGAAATGAATGGTTATTGTCTTTTATCTCATAACTGAGATCTTCCTATGTGATCTGAAGATTCAGCATTAGATACTAGAAAGCAGCAAATGAGCTCAGGTAAGGTGAACTGGGACCAAGTTATATTGCACGTCTTTCTGGAGAGATATAGTCTTGTTCTATTTCTACTTCATTTGCTACTCAATGGATTCACTGCAAAAATTTTTTGGAAGAGAATGACTCTTTAGTTATAACTCTGTAACCAGGTCAAACCAAGTGGCTAAGAATCAAGATGCACTGAAAATTCCAATAGAAATTTTGGAACATGAAGAATCCTGTACTATTCTCCATGTTAACCTTGAATGATTTTCAGTCTTACAGTGTATGCCTTTGAGGAGTAACCATAGGATACAGCACAATACAAGGAGGATTTGCTGAATCCCCTCATATGTACTCTTATGATCCATTATCATGAGCCTGGCCCATGGGTGAATACAGTGTGCAGGGCGTATTCTTCAATCTGGGAAGTACGTTTGCACAGTAGGGAGCATTGCTGACTCACAGATCCAGAGTTCCCGGTTCAATCCTGAGCTCGGGATATGATCTGTGCAGAGTTTTACATATACTCCCTGTGTGCGCTTTGGTTTCCTCCGGGTTCTCCAATTTCCTCCCAGCTCCCAAAAACAGGTGGATTGGCTAAAATTGTCAGTAGGTGTGAATGAATGTGTGTGTGCTTGGTGACCTGGATGAACTGACATCCCATGCAGAGTGTATTGTGGCTCATGCCGAGTATTCCCGGGATCCACCAGGACAAAGCAATTACTGAAGATGAAAGAATGATTGAAAAAATGAATGAATAAATGTATGTATAATACTCCTCAAAAGAGAGAGGTTAGAAAGAACCAAATAGTTTACAGGTTTACAGAAGGATTCTGTTTTTTTAGGCCTTAATGGTGCTTACCTCTAGTAAAATCTTGGACTCTAGGCTTCTTGCTGTAGTACATGTAGCCTACGTAAAGTGTCAAACCCTTATGGCCATGACCAATTCCCACCAAGCAGACTAGCAGAAAGAAGGTTGACACACACTGGGTTGGTGAAGGAGATAAGGTTTTAAAGAACAAGATCCTGGCTGCTTTTGTGTGTGTGTGTTTGTGTGTGTACAAGACAGCTAAGAAGAGGTCACTCTGTGTTACTGGTAATCTGGGCAACATCTGTTTGCCGTCATTTGTGTAGACCCCATTTAGAGCAGCAGCCGCTGAGAAGACCAAGAGCCTGAGGACTGATGGACACTCCTTCTGTTCCCAGGCTTTTACGAAGAGAAAATGTGTGTGTGTGTGTGTGTGTGTGTGTCAGAGAGAGAGACAGAGACAGAGAAAGAGCGAGAGAGATGCTTCCATTTGCTTACAAACCAAGGCTGCACTTACCTGAAGCAAGTCTGAGAGCACTTTAAACATGGCCTATAGTTGCAGTGAAATGAACAAAGATGTAGTTTAGCTATTTTATCAAAACGCAGATCATATGGGTCACTGCTGACTTTCTTGAATTTCTGCCGTTCTGTGTCTTTCTATGCCCCAGTGCCACAGCGCAACAACGCCACAACGCCACAGACAGCAAAGACACACCCGTAGACAGAGGTCTCAGAAGTGGCATCCTGTACAGACAGTCATAATCACTGTAATTTCCAAATTTCAAAAAGCTTAAGCCACACTTACCTACTCTCTAAATAGACTTTAATCTTGTCTCACATACATGCTTGCATGTGACATGAAATATCTAACATGTAAGTTGCTCAATCAGGAAAGAATGAGTTTACACCTGTGTTTACAATTTTTCTTTAATAATTCAGATATACGTGTGTACATTATGTGTGCTAAACCTGGATATTGTCCTAAGCAAAACGTTTGCTCCAAATATTTTGAGGCTCTTGTTTAATTATAATTTATCCATAATTATTTTGTGCTGCAATACAAAAACCACACAAAGCAGCGTTGCTATGTTGACTTACATATTTGCACTAGGCCAGTATATAAAGCATGCAAATCACAAAGATACATATGCTCATATAAAACTGATTATTAAGTAACAAAAAGCATCAAGTCCTATTAATAACGGAGGAAGAAATATTGTTGAATGAAACCAAATTTTCAGTGATTAATGCGATAACTATAACTAGGACTACACATGCAGCAATATATTGGCATATCAGTGCTATCCAGCACTGGCTAGTGACCAGAGATTTTGGTGGGGCAGGATAACATTAATAACAGCAAAGCTTTGAACAACTTTAAGTTGAGAAGCCATCACACGACATATTCTACAGGCTACTATCTAGTGAATTTTTAGAGTAACTCCATAATAAGTAGTCAATAGACAGTCTTCCAGCATACAGCATATAGCAGGTTGAAGGTATGTATTATAATGTTGTTAACAGGTTTCAGCAAAATTTCTCAAAAACCAACAAAAGACCAGAGACTAGTCCAAAAATGTTTGCTAATTGGAAAAAGGGAGACTTGTTTTTCCTTTTTCTCAGCCTTTGCATGATGAAACAAGTACTCATACAGTGAGCATGGGACAGAGCGATTCCTGCCCCTATGGTCCACTATTAGCGCTTGTTGCAGTTCCCATTTTTGACCATTAAGAGCAATAATAACTTTATGGAAGCTAAGTGGGGCACTGAGCCCACTGCCCTGTGATATCTAGAAATGAGAGGAAATCGGAAGGAACATTGACTTATATCTGTCAAATAGCAACACTTTTTTAAAACTGCTGTTCAACATAATGTAAAATAAATGGCGTTGTGAATGAAGACTTTATAAAGATTAATATATGTCAAATGGTTGATTGATATAAATGCTGGGTTCTGCCCCACCTGCCCCTATTAATGAGCCGCCACTGCCAGACTATTAGATGTTTATTTCAGTGCTTCCAATCTTCTCATTCATATACTATATCAACAAGTTTCTCTTTCCTTTTAATTTATTTATTATTTAGTGTCTCTTGCTTTTAGCGCATATTGCATGTGACAACAGAAACTGTGGCCTGCTACTTCTGTCCACATTTTCTATCAGCTGACTTTTTTTTTTCAGGCTTGAAGGCAAGTGTTTGTGTTTAAAGGCAGTGGGCTAGACACTATCGGAAAACCCCATCCTGCACAACTCTGTTCAAGAAAAGCTGGCAACCACAATGATGAACTCTAGATACACAGCAGTTAACAACTGTCATGATGAAGGAATGCATTTTACAATTCTAAAATTCAAGCCTTCTTTAAAACTTCTCTAAGGAAGCGTCTCCAAACTGTTCACTGATATCATAATTTTAATTACAATCAGCCACAAATCAGAAGGATTTTTGCACCAAAGTTTACTTAGTTTTGCATCCTTTTTTTGCACAATAAAGCCACTAGATTAACTGATTAAATTACAGTTGTGACTCTAATCCGTTCTGTGTGTTATTTAGACCACTGTCCTGTCATAAGTAGTTGCCCTCATTGTTTGAAGAAACTGACCCCATATATTGACACTATTCCATTTGTTCCGCTGAACAGTCAAAGTAATTATATTAGCAGGATGATATGTGCATTTTGAATGCTTGGCCATTAACATACTGTCTAATTATAGGAACCAGAGCCACTGGTAAAGGCAGTCCCTACTGATCGAAGAGAGACCCGTTCAAATCAGAGAAGCGGAACACCTCTGGCTATGCTGCGGTGCTCAGAGCCATGCAAATGCACTCGGCACAAAGCAGCACAGGCAGATAGAGAGAGGAAACATCCCACAGAGTGAATCAATAGGCAGGCTTTGGCTAATGGAGGCCCTGTACTAGCAGCTGTGGCCTGCCCACTGGAGAGACTCTCTCTCTCTCTCTCTCTCTCTCTCTCTCTCTCTCAGTCTCTCTCTTCGTTTCCCCTCCCTGCACCTGCCAAAATGTACAGGCCCAGTGTGCTGGTCAATGGGCAGTTCCCCCTTACAGCTCAATTCACACAATTATCACTGCACACACTGCTGGCGTCCCAGTGGCACACAGCCACTGCCAAGATGGAAGAGAGCCTCCTGAATCTTCACTCCCAACTGGGCATACAGTACACATGCGCAAGCACACACACACACACGCACACATAAACAGGACACCTGCACATTTTGTATGTTTCAATTGCAGTTTCATTGCATGACAAACAACACGTGCCAAAGGCATGACCTTTTTTTTACTCCGTTTTAGCATGTTTTCTGCCCTAGTGTGTGGAAAATGTACAATTTATATTGTGTTGCGGAAAAAACGACGCCTTTGGTTTTTATGAATCACAAAGCCTGAGCAGACCGAGAGAGACAAATAAGTCTGTTCCTAGAATTCAGGATTCGGTTTGACAGACTATAAAGGAAACAGGATATGCGTTCTTTTTCTGCACTCCTGACAGCAATGACAGCCTTTTACTGAAAAACAGCAGCCGCCACATGCCTTTTTATTCCAAAACAGACCAAATATGTGTGGGCTGAAAATGAACCACTGTGAAGCCTGTAAATACTGTGTTGAATGCTGGAATGTTTACTCATATATGAACAAAGGATTTTCTCTGTGACTGCCGTGGGAATTTGATGTTATGCAGGTCTATCTATTTTCTGCAAGCTACTCACTCTCGTAATATTTAAATTCAGCTTGTAAAATCTCACAAGACATAGTTTGGGGAAACCGGGATTCCTTCTTCAAATATACATACATTAAGCATACTATAAAGCAATTCAAGTGCCATTTTTCTGATATGTTTCTTATAATGTGTTAAAACACTACAACAGTTCGACTTTGTTGCGCTTGCATTGAGACCTCATTGTTGTGCCAAAACAAAAAGGAACAAAAAACTTCGACCTTGATCTACAAACTAATTAGATGTTCACAAGCACTCATTTGAATTCATGAGCCTACAGTACAGCACCGATGTGTATTCGAGTCTATAATGAGAACTGAGACTGGCCCCAGTTAAAACGGCATTAATATTTTAATATGAAAACCAGTATTCAAACGAGGCCTTAATATCAGGGGTATTTGCATACTTAACACTATCGCAAATGTGAAATTGCCCCAAGGCAGATGTGGCTCTAGTGTACGGCAGCTTGGTAACTCACTCTCCTCTTACAAAGGCTTGGAAATTTATCCAGGCTGATCTAAGATCTGTGTCACTAGCCTTCAGTGAACCCTGAGTCAATTAAGTTCTGTATAAACATTGATAATTCATGACTGGGATACACAATATGGCCTGAGGTATTCCATTTAAGTGATGCATTTCTCTTACATTCCATCGCACAATTTATGCATTAAGGGTGCCTAATGATACAGTTAATAAATAAAAAATATATACAGTATACTGCACAGTAGTCTGTACTGTCTTAAAGACATTTCGATAAATGATTACGTTTGACATTTATATCTATTTTATTTATATCTAAAGAAACAAATGAACAAATTAATAAATAGAGTAGAAGAGAATAGTGTCTATGCATAAATTTATTTTTGACTAAATGTAATTTGTATTAAGTGGATTTACTTAGAATTAAATCTTAGGAGAACCAATGAGCAGCTATAAAATGTGGATTTGTGTAACACCTTTGTGCATCAAATCCCTAAATCTTTGTATTTAAGGACTTATTAATTGTCCACACTCAGCTTAATTTGGTGCAAAATTAATGCTTCAATTAAAGGCAAGTGCACTTGGAGGGTGAACCAGTGACTGTAGGTTTGTAGAAAAATAACTCATAGGCAGCGTTGGTATCGGCTGCAAGACAAATATACAGTGTATGCTATGTGACTATAAAAGTGCTTAATTAGATGGTCCAGGCCTTTACAGTTTCTTTTTCAACTTATATTTTTCAATGTGAACTGAGAAATTTGTTTTACTTTTTAGCAAATTTAATATTAACAAATATTTCTCATTTGACTTATACCTATTCTTTCTTTTTTAGATTTTCTAATTCTAGAGTATTGAACTTGATCCCATTTCTTGTTCAACCCGTCACATTAAACTGTTTAATCAGTTTAATGTGAACACTAAATCAATGTCATAAAGTTTAACCAGAAATATGAATACATTTATATATATATATATGACCTGATGTATACAGTATGTATCAGCTAATATACAGTACTGTGCAAAATCATTGGCACATGTAAAGATGCTGTAAAATATAGATGCCTTCAGAAATATTGCAGTTAAGCTTTTTATACATTAAAAAATACTTCTGCAGAGAACAGTAAACAGTAATAAACTAAAGAAAGTCAATATTTGATGTGACAACTCTTTGTCTTTAAAAATGCATCAGTAGTCTCAGGTGCAGTTTTATAAGGAAACTGGCTAGTAAATTTTTGTGCCACAGTTGGATGTAATCCGGCCAGCGTTCATACATAATATATATTACCTACTTTAACTGACATACATTTTTTTTCCTGTAACATTTAATTTTGGCTGCAAATGTAATGTTTGGAAATGGATTTTTCCCCCTAAACCAATAATGCAGAAGTCATAAAATAAACATCATGACAACGTTAGTATTAAAAATAATTAGGGTGCCTAAGACTTCGCACAGTATCCACAGTACTACACATGTAGAAGTAAACATCTTCATACATGATGATACAAATGATTATTACATGATACACCAGCTGTTGCACCGTTTGTTTCTGAAAATGGCAAGAAGCAACACTATTACACACTATTTTATTATACAGGAACATGAACATACTGTAATCGAGCCATTCCACACCTGATTGCTTGAATGAAAGAGAAACCTTACACTGTCTCAACAGATTAGCCATGCATACAGTGCACACATATTAAGAATGTACCTTATAGGAGGTCATGCTTAGAAAGCCCATGAATGGAAATGGGTGCTGAATTACATGGCATGAACCACTCTCATGATACATCAATTAATGAATTGATTAGCATATAGCAATGCACAAATTGTACAATAAACTGGCACGAAATATTGCACGGTTTAATGTACCACCTGCAATAGTAAATGACAGAGATCGTAGCATGAATACACCTATATTTATAATATGGCTTTGTATATTATTATAATCTGTACATGAAATATGCAAAACTATCAGCACATATCACACATATATATTAATAGGTAATATAGGAACAACAGTGGTGTAAACATTTACAGAACATACAGTATGAACATTCATACCATTATAGGTATAAGCTAATGTGATTTGTGTCTGTGTCTACATGTGAAACAGTACTTCCTGTCGTATCTAATTCAGAAGCTTGAGCTAGTAAGCTCCTCTTTCTTGTGCGTTTGCGTGTGTGTGTGCTCTCTGCAGGTTACCCTCACATTTTACAGTGACTGACGTCTTTACAGCTCCCTGTCTGATAACCAGATCACCTTAATTACTAATTCATGCCCTTTCTTCACTATGAGTAGAGATTCAGGGACAGCTGCAAAGCCTTTTCAACACATGCAGTGTAAAATGTGATGTTTGTATGTGACATTTTCTATAGCTTTTTTTTTTTTTTTTGATACTTGCATATGAGAATCTTTTCAGGGAAATTCTCTTTGAGAACACATGCTAAAAGCAAACATTTAGCAAGGACGGCAGTGTGAATGAGGGAGGCAGAATAGAGAGGAGGGAGGGATAGATAATATGTTCTGTTTCCCACTCTAGCCACCTGCTCAGTAGATGCATTGGCAGTGGTAGAATTGTAATTGTCTTCCACGCACAAAACAAAAAATCTCCTGGTGCGTTTGCAAAATAACATTCCTCCTCGTATTCCAACCACATGACAAATGCTCAGCAATTTCAGACTAGCCGCAAGCTGCTTGCTCCTTATCTCTGTTCGCTTCGTATGGTATTTACTTTGCAGTGTGCTTCCATGTAGCCTTAATACAAAGAAATGGTGTATATAGAGTACGCATTGACTTCACAAACTATCTAAGTCTAGAGTTCTGACATTGCTAAGCCATACTTGACTACACCTCTCTCTTGTAATTCTCACCTAGCATGAAAGTAGCTTTGTATGATACTTAGCATCTGGCTTAACATCATAAAAAGAGTGATAAAACAGCAGCTGTGGGTGGTGAGGGTTTTGTTATGTTCTCAACTGAATGGGGTGTGAGTAAATCTTCTTCAGAATACAACTTCTTAGTCAATCACTAGAACAATGGGAAGTTCTTTATCAACAATAGGAAGCAGTTGAGCTGCGTTTTTTCAGGAAAGCTTCTGTTGTCCTCAGAGCCGGACTGGCATATTATTCATGAGCTAGCTGGCCCTATTGTGTGTGGCTAACTAGCTCCCATATATCACTTCAGGCTGCACATGTGGGGATGCCATTGAAGGGACAGGTGCGGTGATGCATCTCTTTCTCTTTCTTTTTCCCTCTCATGTCCTCCCTCCTTCGTTCCGCATTGTTCTGATGGGGAGCCGGCAAGCATACGCAGGTACCAAGGCTAATAGCATCCCATGGCTATTCAAGGTCCCTAAATGGAGTCTGCGCTCTGTAGCTCGGGAGTGCTGTTTGCGAATCGAGGCTAATGTCGCCGGTGCTCACAATGTGGTCTCTGAACTACAAAGGACAGGTGTGTAAGCACACTAAATTGTAACCCACCACCCCCCACCCCCCAACTCCCTCCCAGCCACCCACCTCGTCTCGGCTTCCGAGTGGCAGGCACTGTCCATTAGGCGCAATTTAGCAGGATGATCGCAGTGCTTGAAAGGGCCAGATCAAACAGTTTGGAGAATCCCAGGTGTCCGCTGTAGATTCAGACCCCTGCAATAACCACAGTGCCACTTACAGCTAATGTATTCTGTGGGGAAAATTAAGATGCTGTTTTTGTTCTGTGCTTGCAAGGGTGTATTATTTAAGTTTGCTTTCTGATTAGTGTTGAAAGCATGTTCAGATTCTAAGAGGTGTTGCTGCACATCATGCTGCTTCAAACCTGGACATCCATTTATTTGGTTAAGGTCAACATTGGAATGTTATGCCAAGAATATAGCACACAGGTTTTTTTTTCTCCCTCAGATCTATAAAAAGCATATGCATATCCAACTTTACAGGCAAACCAGGCTTCTACAGGATAGAAGTAATATCCCTAGAGTGAAATTATCTATAAAAAAAAAAAAAACTCCAAAAAGGTAATGACCAGCCAAACAGATTAGTGAATCTTGCCACAGAGCATCACCTCTGCATACTGATGCACTGGAATATACTATTAAATACACAGACATCACCAAGCCCAAACTTTCTTCCTCTTTCCCTTTCAAACTTCTTCTTGACCTTTCCACTGTCTCCTAATTGCATTTCATGTGACAGTAGGACAGGTCCTGGGTTGATATGATTTCATAGCCTCTCTTTGTATCTAGGACAAGGCCCAGAGAGGACAGGCCAGGAGCAAAGGACACCATGTCCCATGTTCCTCTTGGTGATTTATGACCAAACGAAGTGCCCTCATCCTGACCTCTTATTTGTGTCACCTGTGCAGGGACAGGCTCAGCTGAAAATGACAAAGCTCCTGTCCCGGGGTCATGACCTGGCTCAAAGTTATATATTCTGGAGCTTGTCACGGATCTGGACAGCATCACTGAACAATAATTTCATAAAAATACCCACCATTTTTCCTTAATTGGGTACACTACATTATAAATGTTTCATATGGCAATTTTATAAATGGGCTATTACCTGGAAGAGCTTAGCATGTGAAAACCATATATGTTGCTAATAAAAATAAAAACAAATACTACAACTACATATTATTTTTGTCATTTTCAGGGCCATTTGACAAGAATCCATACACCCAAGCTACAGTGAAGAATACAGGTCATTTGTCATACTCATGACTGTAATATCAAGACTGGACAATCTTCTAGTGAGTTGCTTACAGTTTGTGTTTTGTCTATCAGGCTTTCAGATGAAGTAGATGAACAGTGACATTTAATATGTTGTTGCAATTTTCCTGCTGACCTGCTTTTATGCTGAAGTGCGCTATTGTTCTTTACCTTTGAAACATTTGCATTTGACCCTTATTGTGTCTGCTTCAGGTGTGCCTGGATTATGTTCCTCTCAAATAATGCAAAATACCCTCTAATGGTTTAATGTTCCTGTTTTCAAAAAATGTGTAGTGGTCAGGGAAAACCCATCGCATGTTGCTGTGGCTGTATTCTGGAATATGGTCAAAAACTGATGAAAAATTGGCCAAATGTGAGTTTTTCTGCCAAAAAATATTTTGACATCTGTACTTTGAAAAAATCATAAATATATTTTACAAAAACAATGCAACATCTTTTTGTTTACTTTTTAATCTTAACCTTGGCTGTCTTCCTACATAGATCATGTTGGGTTAGGAGGCAATTTAACACGGTGGTATAGACAGTCCAATGCCTAAAGGTGTCTAAAAACTTCCTAGCTAAGTATGATTTCCTTACACAGTTATTGTCAGGATTTGAACATTGATCGCTACACCAACTAATCCAGCTATATGGCCAAAAGTATGGGCCTTCTCCAAGCTGTTGTCACAAAGGTTGAAACACACAATTAGAATGTCTTTGTATGCTGCAGAATTAAGAATTCCCCTTTACTGGAGCTAGGGTGCCCCAAACCTGTTCTAGCATGACAATGCCCCTATGCACAAGTCAGGCTTCAGAAAGACCCAGTTTGCCAAGGTTGGAGTGGAAGAACTCGAATGGCCAGCACAGAGCCCTGACCTCAACCCCACTGAACACCTTTGGGATGAACTGTGGCTGAATGAGCAAATCCCCACAGCCACAACCCAAAATCTAGTGGGAAGCCTTCCCAGAAGAGTGGAGTTTATTCAAACATAGGATCTCTAATGGGATGTTCAACAAGCACATATGGGTGTGATTGGCATGATGTCCACGTATGGCCATATAGTGTATATTCAGTTTGTAATCAGATACCAAATATCAAAATGTCTGTGATGCTCCTGTGCCATCAGATCATCAACATGGAGAGGAGCGGGTACACATTCTGTACATATAACAGTCCAAATACGTTTCCAAATGTTTACAGGATCTAATAAAAACCCACTAATAGCAAGAAACAGCCAACAAAATAGAACTCTGTGAATTAATCAGCAATGTAAAAGTGGACAGAGAACATTCGAGTGAAGAAGATGAAGAAGAAGAAGAAGAAGACCATGATGAAGTTCGTGTTCAATTGCCGCAGGTTTTTACCTCAGATGATGAGACAGAGACTGAAGTGGATCATGCTGATAATTGAAGTGAGAACTCATTTCATCCATTGTAAAGTTAGAATTCTTTCAAATTTGGCAGTGGTGATGTTTTCTACAAGTAGGTTAGGTTATAAATGTATAGGAAAGTGGGTCTTTCACCAGAATTATAATGGAATCTTCAGTTTTAGGGGTAACCAGATTTTAATATGCGACAGTATGACTTTACTTCTGGTTAAGTGACATGTAAAAGAGAAACATAATTCAGGTCAGGAAAGCCTGTACTTTCCAGAACTATATACAGTATAACCTAAATTTGACCATGTGAAGGGTTTTTCCAGGCAAACAAGTGAAAATACAATACAGTCTAGTTCTAGAGAATAAAGAAGAAGCACTCCACAGTTTCATGTTTTCCTACTTCATTAGCTAATTCCCAAATCCTTCATGAGTTAAATCAAACGTATTAAAGTAAGGAAGTAGATTTAAATACTAAAATAACAATTTTCTGCATCAAGAGATGCAGAGAGAATGGACTGTTGGGAGAAACTGAGTTTACTTTTTAAGTTTACAATCAGAAACCGCCACTCGACACCTTTCACTTTCATTGTACATGCCCTGCTGAGACCAAAGAAATGAACTGACCCTGAATGCAGCTATGTGCTGCGGTAGCACAAACGAACCTTCATCATCACACCCAAAAGGATGAAGAGAAACAAAGAGACCTTAACTTTCACAGGTGAGTAATACTACTGACTCACTCATTTTAAAAAACATCCATTGCTTAGCAACTGAACAGCAGATAGAGTTAGCATGGCAGTTTGGAGCAGATGGCTCGGTAAATACCTTGCCATGTGTTCCTGGGGAGGAACTAGAATGCATCACGACAGCACTAAGACAAAGAGAAGAGGGCAAACATGCACATACACATCATCACTTCTTCTTCTTTTGCCCATATCTAAAATCAACATGGGTTTTAGTTGGCTTGTTCACATTTGGATAGATTTTTTTTGCAGAACCCCTGTTTCAGATTGGTGATTTATTGCTTGTGTATCATGTAACGTCTAGATTTAGATGTATTTTCAAGATGCTAGGAAACAGAACTTTGTCACAAGAATAGCCTTGGTCCAAGGCCACATGGTGTTTGTATGTTGTGTGGGTCACTTGTTTCCAAGGAGGCTTGGCAGATATTTTTTTCTTTTTCCAATTAGTACTAAGAAACATATCCAAACATAGAGGTAAACATCACTCTGTCTCTAAGAAGAGATCATTTTTTATTCTAATTATGTCACTTTTAATAATCATGTCAGTTTGGTATACAATCAGTTTTGATGTACAGTATGAAGTAAATCATGTGAGTGCTTTACATAGAAAGTTCAATAAGAAGGTAGTCAGACCTCAGACCTCCCTGGGTCATGGTGAATGCACTTTACACAAAACTATACATCAGATGGCTACTTGGTAAACAAGCATTTCTGGTGTCCCTCTGAGCTCTATCTCTCTATTTGTCTCTCTTTTTTTCTCTCTTTCTTTTCCTCTCTCTCTCTCTCTGTGCAGATGTGAGTGGAGACAGGACCAGCTGGACCCGTGACTCAGAGCTCTCTCCAACGCGCACACAGCTCCTACGCCAGCACTCATCCTCACACCAGTCTGCGACTGAGGACACTCAAACACACATATCCGGACTATGGCAGCTTCAAAAAAAGTTAGCAGAATGTCTGTCAGAGGGTCACGGTAGTCAGCAAAACGGCCACCGTCATATGGTCTAATTATCGGCACGAGCCATCTGTAGTCCATATGTGCTGAACGCATCCTCTGAACACAAGTTTTTGGAAGAACACACTCATTTGAGGTAAATCTGAGCTCGTCTGTTGAGAACATGCTTCAAAGGCTCATGCTGAAATCGTCATATGTTTTAACCTAGCGCTGCAGGAGGAAATTTTGTATTTGTGACAGTTCCAGCAGCTGTAGGAAGGAGAGAGCGGCAGCTCGTCGTGCAGCCCATAGCTTGCATGTTAATGCTAATGCTCATCATTTGACAGTTACAGCCCATATGCCTCTCCCCCATGGTCTTCTCTACTCAGGCACACTGAAGCGTTATTAAGCCTGACTTGTCACCAAATTATATATACAAAGTTTACATGCATTCAGCACCACTCCAGCTGTTGCAGATTTGTAGCAGAGAATATATCCCTAAGCATTCTGTTGTCTGTTTGTACATGCCAAGCACTGTCCTGCTGTCATAATGCGAGTGTGTGTGAGACATAGACCAAGGAAGAGCCAGCGAGAGTAGCAGGAGCGACTCGTTTCCAGTATTCTGTCTTGACAAAATAGCACTTCTCACTGGCTCTATTCAACATAATTTCAGCACCTCAGTGCATTATTATACATTATTTTGTTCATACAGTCAATGTATTATTTCATAAAAGATAGGAAGCTGGCAGTAATTGGTGTGTGGGCATCATTACCCAAAAAACCACGAATAAAGAGGCTGTAATGAGAAAAGGCCTGGGTACTCAGTAGACCTTGATCAATGCCATTAAACAATGTGCACATTTCCTATCCTCCATTAGAGTAAGAGGTCCAAATGGATTTTCTGTGTGCGTATGTGTGACACTGAACCATGCCTCCATTACCATGTGTGAGAGGATAGCTTAATGCCATTAACAAATCTCATTCTTTATACTCTTTTTTCGTATGTTTTTCATGCAATATAGATAGACAAACTGAATATTACGGCTGGTTCGCATAGTCACTAACAATATTGCTGTGTTTATTCAGGTACAATTAGAACTCTGAATAGTTATGTGAATCATATAATTTTACAGTGAAATCCAAAAGCACGGATTAATTGAAGGCACTGTTTACAATGACTGCATGCAAATAACCTTCATTAAAAACGAACCCGTGACTTTTGTTCTTCATTGCTTTGCTGTGTAGAGAAGGTCATCCTTGAACATCACTAGAGCTGAGCATCACTCCCAGTGAACATGTGTTCATAGTAATTTATTAAGGACTAACGCGCTATCAAAGATGAGGCAGCAAGGCGTTTGCAGTGAAAAATTGTTATGATCAGCTAGTGTAATCACAGAAATCTGAATTTGCATCCTGGGTTTTAATTTATCAAATCCATCTTCCCTACAAGCTCTTTAGGTTCCTCCATCTGCTTGCTAAACAAATGGGAGAGAAGATTTGGAGGCTGTTAGATAATTATTTCTGTGGCAATTACTTGGATGTTAATGACCACTCTATTGATTATTATTACACCATCGAAGGTCATAGCTGTATGAATGTAATCAAAAGGGGATTGGATATGATGCATCTGCTCGAGCAGAATGTTGCAAACGCCTGGGAGCTCACTAATTTAGCCCCTGACCTAAGGGCTTTTTGAATGGCACAGTGAATCAGCTTTATGAGCGTGTGCGCTGCTCATGGTAACTCATCTTTGACTTGATTCTTAATATCCGTGGCAGCTTGCAAAACAGATTTAGCTAGCAGGAGCTCACTCTCTCTGTTTCTCAACCAGGGATATTTCTCCTAAACAAGTTCACAATTTTCTTCACAACTCAACAGTATGCTTGGGCGTTCGCTAATTTCGCTATTGTGCGATTTGGCCCGCTTATCTGTGAAGTTTGATATTTTGGATGCTACTCGCGTGAACGTGTGAAAATGTCACAGCTTTCCTCAGCTGCGTAAGACTACCGACCTGTGATGCTGCCACTAATGATAAATTAGATTTGAGTGTGACTGCAGATAGAGTATCTGCCATTACTTAATCAACATCACTTCTAGTAGATATAGCCATCAAACATCTATGTGTTCAGCACTACAGGGGCAGAGAGGCATGGTGCATAGCTGAATATTCACCAGACTAATTTCCATCTACATAATGGGTTACGCTCAGTAATGCGATGTCAAAGGCTTACCCAGAGTTAATGATACAGTTGATTGATAGGATTGGGTAATAACTTACTACTGCAGAGCAGACACTCCAAAATACAATAACACGTTCCTCTCTTTTACTGTGCTGTGTGCAAAACCAAAGGCTCTTTTAAATGATTAGATGTGTTCTCCATTAATAGGTGCTTATCCTCTTTTCTGGGCATGCTAACATACTATATGTGACCAACTCTGCTTTGTACAGCAGTATAACATTAATATGACATCAGCGCAAACAGAATATCACTGGTAATATTTAGGTATTTGCAAGGCAAATCACATATTTATATTAAGGCACTTATTCTAACATAATATTCTTTCTACAGTAACAATATTGAAGTTTTCTATGAGAAGATTATGGAAGTTTGTTTGGCATTTTTGTAAGAGGTCTCCAGTGTCAGTGCTTTTTATAACAGTTAGAGATAGAGAAAGGCTGTTCCTTTATGCTTTCCAACAGCACAGTGGGCTTTGTGTTTTGCAGCTTCTTGGTAACAGGGCGAGCTGCAAATTTTTTGTCTTATTAACAAAAAGAGAGGCTGGTAAGAGAAAGAAATCTTATAGCTGCTATAACATAAGAACTCACAGGACAGCAGGAACTACTGTACCTTTTTTTATATACATTCCACAACATTAAATGTAACTATAAATGCATAAAAATTACATTCTACAATAAATTAAATATTGTTAGCATTGGCAAACTTCTGTGTATAAAATGAAAAAAAAAAAAAAAACATTGGATGTGCTGTTAGGAAAATAATCAACTTCAGGGTAATAACATCACATCACCCTGTTTTTAATTATTCTGCTGTAACAGTATATTGCCAAGTGTTTTATTCTTTACCTATTGCATTATTGTTTCTTGAACGCATTCATTTCTTTAGAATGCCACATATTATTAGCCCTTTAAACTCCTTATAAAAGTGTACATTCAGTATCTGTACCTACTGAATAATACATAGTAAGTTGCATAATATGCTTTAAAGTGAATAATGATGAAAATCTTACACTTAGAGGCCTTCCAGTCTAAAAGATCCCAGTAGGAAGACTATTAAAATGTTTACTGTTTTTATTCTATAATTCATCGCATGATAAGATCATTAATCTGAGTTGCACTGGACAATCCAAAGGTTGAATAGTTGGAGTTCACTACATTGCATTTTGAAGAAACATTATCCATGCCAGTGCTATCTCAGCAGTTCAATTCAGTTCAATTCAATTTTATTTATATAGTGGTTTAAACAATGGACATTGTCCCAGAGCAGCTTTCCAGAAAGCCAGATGTAGAGTTAGATACCTAATGAGCAAGCCAGAGGCGACAGTGACAAGGAAAAACTCCCTGAGGCAACATGAGAAAGAAACCTTGAGAAGAACCAGACTGAACCTATCCTCGTCTGTGTCGCATCACGTAGTGCAATTATAGGTCACTGCTTCTCCACAGCTATCTTAAGATCCCAGAACTTCCAGAGAGTCACTACTGGACCCTTGAGGAACATCCTTAAGCTTCATGGTTGCATTGTATTCTTAAACAATTGTACGTCATAAAGTTCTCAGCCCTGCTCCAACTCTGTCCTACATATTGTGTTAGAGCACACTTTAGCACTAATGTGCAGGGCAGGGCTTCTCCAGAAATGGGGTTATAAACCACTGCTATGTAGGAACGAAACTGAACTAGGACATCATATTACAATATCTAAACAAAATGTCTACACAGCCCAAAATGCTCTAGATGATGAATGAAACCACCTCATGCACAATATTTTCACATGATAGAAATTAAATATAAGAGCGTAAATCACTTCACACACCTATTAGGCCCACTCATGTTTTCATGCATTC
Source organism: Pangasius djambal (assembly GCA_022985145.1). Classification (NCBI taxonomy): domain Eukaryota; kingdom Metazoa; phylum Chordata; class Actinopteri; order Siluriformes; family Pangasiidae; genus Pangasius; species Pangasius djambal. The sequence goes on along the minus strand of CM040984.1, from coordinate 17,269,102 downwards.
ACTTTAGTTCCCGCAATGCCTCTTTGCATAGCGCCTGCTCTGCTCTGCCCTCTGGAGCTCTGTCACAATTTCATCAGTGCCAGCTCGATGCCGTTCAGCAATACTCCCTCATAGGTTAATCCCCATATCGCACTTCACCACCAGCTCACTAAGCCGCTTAAAGAGACACATTATAGCTATGACAATGACCCACTAATGGTTTTAAATTTCTCTGAAGCATCCCAAGTTATCTTTGTCGCTTTTATCTCCTAATGAGATCTGTCCTGTGGCAGAGAAGGAGATTCCTGTGGCCAAGGACGCTGATGTTTCACCCACTTAGGCAGAATAAATAAACCCCCCTCCATCTGAAAAAGGGTGGGGGACAAAATAAACCTTGATCCCCTGACTGCTCTGTTTTCTTAGCTGAAGGGGTGGGGGTGAGGGTCCTCAGCTTTGTGTACCGCTAAAAGCAAAACTAATGTGTGCCATAGTGATGTCATTGCAAAGGACATTTTGGGACACTGCTCTGTGATGGATGGTTCTGCTGATGCCGAGGGTCTCATCATTGACTATCTCCTGATCATCTCTCCACCAACTGGTCAGCATTTCATTTTAAAATGAACAACTTAATAATAATTTTGTAGTTTAGGGGCTAAACATATGTGACGGACTTGCACCCTATTCAGGGTGCACCTTGTGCCCACCAGTCAACTTTTTGACAAGTCTTCTGTCCTGAAGGTGGAAAACTTACTGAGCATTACGTGCTGACACTGGAGACTTTTTCCATGTTAAATAAACGTCTCCTTACAGAATACTTTACAATTATTTATTTTTCTATTTAGATTTTGTGCAGCATCTGTCATACAAGTCCCTGTGAATGAGATGTTACTAAAGAAACAATAACATATTAGAACAATTGCATTTATATAAACCTGTTTATATAAAATATGCATTACAGCTGGAACATCTTCTGACCAATCAGATTAGATTGATTGAAGTCAAATCCTTCAGGCATGTATGAATTTTTCTTCAGCTGTTTAATTATTTATTAAGTATTTCTTATTAGGTGAAGGATGTAAATTTACATCCAAACCTTTTGGCAGTTTGTAGGAGAGGTAGGTTTGGTAGGCCAATATTGACACAAAGGAACCAATGAGAGCCCTTTCACCTTGTGGCCTGCTTTCATTTCAGTGCTCAGAACTACATTCTGACACTATTATAAAAGATTTAAGCACCTAATAAGCAAATGCTCCACAAACTATCTCACAGTCATGTTTTGGAAACAGCCCCTGCCAATTCTAATATCATTCAATCTCCGGACCAACTGTTTCCACCCCTAAAGTATCAATGTCTGACACGCTAATCCAATAACTGCAGGCTCTATTACTTTCAATTAGCTGTGACAGCTCGGGGCTTAATCTATACTGGGCACGTGCACACACACACTCTGTCTGCGAGGCCAAGCCAAGCCTAGATGATTTTTTTGGCACTTTTTTCAGTTTGAGGTGAAACAGTCACAGCTTTTGTGACCAGACTCACTCCTCCGTCGCCACGGTTACAGCTATGTAACAGTCATCCTGGGCTAATGATGCTCAGCATGGCAGCCATTTTATACCAAAAATAAAGATGGAAAGAGCAGTAAGGTCACACTTTTCCACTTCATGGCTGTTTTGAGAGCTGAAAAGTGTTCAGGTCCCTGCCACTTTGTATGACTGTGGCCTTAAGTTCATAGCTGAACATGTAATAACCTAAAATAACAGAATATTAGCACTGTCTGTAGATATAGTATATAGACAGATATTTTGCGAGTGACATGGTTTAAGCACAAATTTTTAGATTTAGATTCTCCCTGTCTCTATTGCTGCAAATTATGTTTGTGAGCACATCCTTAAATGACTGTAATGTATACATGACATCTGAATGTGTAAATGAAAGTCTGTGTAGGGGTTCTCAAAGCTTTTGCTTTGAGCCAGAGACCCTTTTAACTGGAAAATATATTATTTGGACACCCTCAGTACAGATTTATTACATTACTTAAATGTTTACAATAATATTTTGTCTATTTATTAGAGCCATAGACTTCTTTATACTTGAACCTTCTGCCAGCAGAACACACTAGGTCCAAATTGATATTGTACATAGTCCTATTTATTTTTGTCCTACTTTTTTTGTATTATTGAGGTTTAGACTAAACCAATTTCCAGTCAAACAGGATAATAACTATATATAACTTTGATAATGGTGATTTGAGATGTCCTCAACTGCAACTAAATTAAAAAAAAATCCACGGCATCCCCTGAGCTTCATGGATCCCCTGATTCCACCTTGAGAAGCATTGCCCTAGTGTGTATAGAGTATGAGGTTCCACTGCTTAGGAATGGGGGTTCATTAAAGCAGCTCACCCCAAAATCCTGAAAGATTCCTATAATCAACATTATATAATCAATCAAGATATCTTCCTGATAGCAATCCAAACATTACTTTTAAATCTGTTGCCTTGTAGTTTCATAGATTCCCTCAGTTATCCATTCTGAATTAATGCTGACATCCTCATGGTGGTACTGATTCACAGAAACCCACAGACAGGGATCTGTGCTTTGCACAGGTCTTGTTTTAACATCCTGCAAGGGTGGATAAATCTATAGCCTGGACAGCAGATTTAATGTTCAAGCTATTTTTTATTTATAGTCACTCAGTGGACAGGTAGATTTAACAACAAGAGAAAGTAAATTAAACCTGATTCCTATTAATTTAATTAGCCAGATTAGACTTTGCCAGAAAACATCTAAAAAGCCTCCAATGTTATGGAATAAGATTCTTTGGACTGATGAAACCAAGATTAACTTGTACCAGAATGATGGGATGAGAAAAGTATGGTGAAAGAAAGGAACAGCTCATGATCCAAAGTATACCACATCATGTGTCAATCATGGTGGAGGCAGTGTTATGGCATGGGCCTGTATGGCTGCCAATGGAACGGGCTCACTGGTGTTTACTGATGATGTGACTGCTGACAGAAGTAGCAAGATGAATTCTGAGGTGTATAGGGCTACACTCTCTGCTCACATTCAGCCAAATGCTACAAAACTGATAGGACGCCGCTTCACAGTGCAGGTGGATAATGACCCTAAACATACTGTGAAAATAAATCAAGACTTTTTGAAGGCAAAGAAATGGAATATTCCTCAATGGCCAAGTCAGTCGCCTGATCTCAACCCAATAGAGCTGCTTTTCACTTACTGAAGACAAGACTGAAGGCAGAAAGACCCACAAACAAGCAGCAACTGAAGGTGGCTGTAGTGAAGGCCTGGCAAAGCATCTCCAGGGAGGAAACTCAGAATATGAGTTTTGAGAACATGGGCTCCAGACTTCAGGCAGTCACTGACTGCAAAGGATTTTCATCCAAGTATTAAAATTATGGTTATATTTACAATTATGTCACTTTGTCCAAATACCTTTGAGCCCCTGAAAATGGAGGTACTTTGTTGAAAATGGCTGCAATTCCTAAATGGTAAATGCCATATTTTTATGGAACCTCTTAAAATCACCCCAAAAAAAGCTGAAAGTCTACACTTCGATCACATCTTGATTGTTTTATTTCAAATCCATTGTGTATAAGGTGTATAAAGGCAAAATCACAAAAACTCTGTCATTGTCCAAATACTTGCGGACCTGACTGTATATATATATATATATATATATATATATATATATATATATATATATATATATATATATATATATATATATATACTGCCCTCCAAAAGTTTGGAAACGCCTGAACAAAATAGGGTTTTTGGGCAATATCAGCATAAATCCTCTTTAGTTAGTGACCATTTTGCATTGATAATAAGGGACAACACAAACTATGAAAAC
>CM040984.1:17253900-17265147 GCA_022985145.1 Pangasius djambal | reverse complement strand
TGAATCATCTTTGGGCAATCCTCCAGGAGGCTTGGAGTAATATATCAAGTCAATGTTTGAATAAACTGACTGCTCGGATGCCTAGTGTTGTCCCTTATTATCAATGCAAAATGGTCACTAACTAAAGAGGATTTATGCTGATATTGCCCAAAACCCCTATTTTGTTCAGGCGTTTCCAAACTTTTGGAGGGCAGTGTATGTATATATTACTTAGGATGCAACTTAGTCTTTTCACAAACACAATATGCTACATCAAAAAGTCTCTGAAGAGGATAAGGACTATGGTTACACTGTTGTTCACTCTCTGGGAATTCATATACTCATTAATTAATTGTGCATTAATGCATGTAACTATCTGGCCAAACACTACACCAATACATTATCTACCATTATTAGCCTAATGTACTTGGTTTCCTAACAAAATAAATAAATAAATAAATAAATAAATACTCTACATGAACTGCTTCTTGTAGGATTTGACTGGATTTTTTTTTTTTTTTTTTGCTCCACCCTCAACATTTCCAGTTTCTTTAACGTTATGTCTGTATAGTAAAAGCCTGTACATTGAAAGTGTTCTATGTGTGAAATTGATCACATGATGGCCTGGTTTCCTCAGGCCGAATAGTTTCATATTGGTACATCAAACCATATAATCTTGTTTCTGATAGTTTCCTGATAGTCCTTTTGGTGCCTTTTAGAAAAGGGAATGCCTTCCATTTAGCAACTTTAATAGGAAGGCTCGATTGGTGGAGTGAGTTGTTCTTCTGACACATTCTCCCTTCCCTATATGGGATGGATGACTCGGTCACCTTCTTGCAAATTTGCAATTACATTCATCCATTTAAGAATGGTGGAAGCCATTTTATTCATTGGAACTTTCAAATGTGTTTTTATTTTATTTTATTTTTTCAAATTTGAGCTCCCTCCTACAGATCATTGCCTCATCATAATCTATGGACAATTTGTTTACGTAGTTTTTTCTTTTTTTTCCTGACATGCACTATCAGTTGTGGGGATTCATATAGACAGATGGGTGCCTTTCAAAGCCATGTCCAATCAACTGCATTTACCACAGATTAACTTTAATCATGTTGTAGAATCATGTTAAGGCTGATCGGTGGAAACAGTGTAATAGCAAACGGCCTTATGTAAAAGTGATGTGACCTTTTTCAAATTTAGATTGATTTACAAGACATCGTTTCTGCATTTTCATTATGGAATATTTCTTGTGGATTAATTAAAAACAAATAACTAAATCCATTTCAGATTAAGGCTGTAATGTAACAAAATAAGGAAAACTGTCTGAATGCACAGCATATATTAGTTAATTGAATTATATTCTCAGTGTATAATTGTCATTGTTTCATTGAACTGATGGATATATGCATTTAAAATGTTTTAATAAACGGCTCTTAGCAGCAGATTGAGGCTTGGATATTTGTCAAGCTACTTTGGGTGAATGTGGTTTGATTTACCTAGCATTTTGAAAAAGAACAAAAGGGTGGGCAAGTGTTTTCTGGTGACGCAAATGGTAATCGCATACGTGCACACATCCTTAACTACTACATCATGAAACTATTAACTGTTTCACTGGAAAGGAAAGGGCAGTTCTCTTTTTTCATGTTTCTAACATTATATAGAGAAATGCTTGCAAGATCAGAATTTTAAATAGACTGTAACAGCCAAGGGGCCATTTCCTTGCTCCATTTTATTTGGGTAGGTGTCAAATTAAATGGTTCAAGTTCTTAAAAAATCGCCAGTGTAAACTGTATTTGCTTTTTGTTTTACTTTTGCATTTGGAATAATGCTACTAGATATTAGGCTGGAATTGGACAGAAAAGTTGCCATGTCTGCACAACAAAATCAGTCGAAACACAGATCAATACAGATCTGCCCTTTAAAAACCCCATTGCCAGTCTGACATCAGGACACATTCATTCTTTATCCTGATCAGGGTTGCATGGACTCTGATCAACTGATCCCGGACCCTGGAGGCAGTAACGCTATCTGCTGCCTGACTGTGTCTACCTGATATTATGAATGTCCTTTTAGTATTAAATTTTGACAAGAAATGGAGCATCTTAGTATCTTAAGTATAGTCTGTTTAGCAATATCTTAAAACGTTATTACAAATATTGTCGAAAATAAAGAACAGACACTTCATGGACACTATCGCATTCAAAAAGAAACATACAGCTCACCTTCTGTAAATGTGATCTAGAGACATGCTTCTGAGAGAAAACCTCCTGTGGTCGCTAGTTCTTGTTTAATATACAGATTTAATTATTCTATGGTCAGACAGACATTAAAGTGATGCATTTATTATTTAAAAAAAATGTTTTAAAATACATAGTTTATGTAAAATAATTTCATCTCATTGTATTTAATTTTCAATACTGATTCAAACTACAGAGTATGTAGTGCTTATCGCTATTCAAATTTATTATTATTATTATTATTATTTAATAAGTATTAGCTTTAGATGCAGTATAGAACATATAAAAATTGTGAAGATAAATAAATAAGTTAACAAAGAAGACTGCAGCTGCATGTGCAGCATATGAAATGCTGATGATGTACGTAGGTGCTGTTATCCCTGACCTTCTTCAAAGTACATGAGCATCACTCAGAGTCCTGTGTGTGCACACTCCACTCAAGGCTAATGTCTCAGGGACTGGAAAACAACTGATAGTCTAAACATCAGCTATTTTATTTCATTGCCCTCAAGGTCTGAGATCAGAGGGGATAAATACATGGAGAAAGAGATTAATTGTATGCATAATCACAGATTCTTTTTTCATCTATGTGATATATTTACCAAAGCAGAGAAGATGACTTATTTTATTAAGCTGCCATGACAATGTGTTATGAGCCATTATTAAAAACATAATTAAAAATGTCAATAAACATAATGTTATTAAAGCAATGCTGAACCGATGACATCTCTTGAATTTCAATAGGGATTAATGGTTGCATAAATCATGTAAAATGTGCCTGAATAACTGTGGAGCTGCATATTCATATGCATTTTTTTTCTGGTGGTGGAATGCTAACAGCCACATGTGTGGGAGCTAAAGGAACGGCGCACCATTAAGAGGTCCTGACTCACCTTGTTTTAAGAGCAAGGTCTAATTGCTGCCATCTTTTACAGCAGCCAGTACGCAGCATCTGGCATTTGCTTAGGTCTGCAGGGACTGTCATTATCTCGAGATGAAGCGTGGCCCCCGGCACCTTCGCACTTGCCACGTTCCAAGCACCTTTTCACGACCCAAGAGAGAACAGCGTGTGTAGGATAAATATGCGTGCGGGTGTTTGTGTATGAGTGTACGTCTGCGTATGCATGTGAGGTAGAGGTTTCGCTTAGAAATATACTCCTCTGGCTCTCAAACTACCATTTGACTTCCCAAAAACAGGCCCATTATTTAGTGTGAGGTCTCACCAGAGGAAGAGCGAGTGAAAAATGAAAGCATTTAAGCCGCACTTTGTTACAGCACACCTAAGGGACCAGTCATTTATGCAGAAACAAATAACAGAGCTCATCTTAATTAGCTCTTAAATCCATACTGACCTCTCCTGAGAAGCACTGCAAACGTTTAGCGCCAGGGAAAAGTGCGACACTGAGCTGCGGATGTCTAGTAAAAATATGTTGACAAACTTGGCTTGGCACTTTGACTGGCTGTTAATGAAAGCAACAGAGGAACCCATTCACGCAAAGAGGACACAATGTCACAGCCACTAGCTCAGAGAAATCCATTGAAAAACAATGCATACAGATTTATGCTGATACGTTCATATTTTCATTCTTCTTTAAAATGTGTTGCATTATAAAAACAATCATTATTTAGAACTATGCAGCCAGTAAGGCCAACGGGGCTCAGCACCATGCAATGTCATTTATTACTATATTAATTAGTGTTTGTGTCAAATAACATACTTGATTCACGGATCAATTAGTGGAAGCATGCTGTAATGTGTACACATGTAAATAGTGTGTAAAGGCATAAAACTGTCACATTCGTTTGCCACGGATGTGAGTAAATCTTCCATAGCCAAATTCGTCCCTGGTTCTCTGCAAAAGCTCAGCATAAGACGACAGTACTTCAGGGGATCTTTAGATGCCTAGGAATAAATGTTTGGACAATGTCATAAACGAGAGAAATCAAATCATTTTATAGTATTCCGAGTATCCTGCTCCAAGGCATGAGATTTGATTTGAGAAGGTGAAGGTGTTCCAGGCATCCACAGTTCGCCCACGGTGTTCTCCGCAAAGCCTCAGCTGAGTACATAAACGTTCTGTTTGACCATGCCTCACCTCCACACACTGTCCCTTTTCTTCACATGCCTCACTCAGCTAACAAGCCTTCTGTTGCACCAACCCCCCTCCTGAGTGATAGATTTTCTTATTCTAGCATAGACTATAAAAAGGCTGCTATATAGATATGGATATTTAGAAAAAATTTACCTTGGAAGAGAAATATTATATGGATACACTGCCTAGATGCAGTGCTTTGGTAATGGACCAGCATATTTATAGACCCAAAGCTTATACTATTTCTAATTACTATATAATAATAATAATAATAATAATAATAATAATAATATGAAGTACTTTGAATGATAAAATATAGTAATCTTGTTACTTATATGGTGTGTGTTTATATATATATATATATATATATATATATATATATATATATATATATATATTTATATATATATATACACACACACACACACATACATATAAACACACACACCAAATGTAGACTAATTTAATAAATAATTATTAGTTAATGGTTCATTAATAATTATTACTAATGTTGTTAATAGCAACAACTATTATTATTATTATTGTTGTTGTTGTTGTTAATAATAATAATAATAATAATAATAATAATGTTGTTTTTATTACGCTTAATAAAAGTGAAACCAATAATCCACACAGAAATACTCATATTAGTAACATTCCTTTGCATGAGAACATAAATCCCTTGTGCCGCATTTTGTTTTGCTGTGCTGACTTTGGGCCGCAGGGCTCTGTCTGTTAGTGAATGGTTTTAGGGCTACAGAACACACGGCCATTTGTTACACCGTCAGCGGATTGGGTAATTAATGGGCCGTAGCGCCAGGCCAGTTCACCAGGCCACCACTACAGCACAGGAACCATATTGCACTCTGCGGCTGCCACTGTGTTTCTTTATAATCCCTCATCATTAAGGAACAGTTGCTTTGCTCTTGCGGACATCTATTTACTTGGCGTTGTAAAATGGAACCTTCTCCACTTGTGAGTATTCTTTTGAATAAGCCCCCCCTCCACACACACACACACACACACACACACACACACACACACACTGCTTTAAATCAACCACAGAGCATGCTAAAGGAGCTCTCCTAGCTGCTGAGGCAGAGAATTGTCTATATAGTCCTGAGATGACATGATGCATAAAGTGATCTATCAGCACCCTTCTTGTGAAAGTGTTAGACGAATGTGCTATCTCTTTCCTAGACTCCTTGCTTGCCTACAAGTACATTCATGTGAGCACAGATGAAAGACAATATATCTGCATGAAATGCTTTCTCTGCATGTCACAGCTTGGAAGGAACCTGGCCTCTGAGCACAGGGTCAGCTGTGGTAAGACATGCCTCAGCTGATGCTTTAGGGTCTAGAGACCAACAGTGGCAGCTTGGCAGTACTAAGATTTGAACTATCAACCTCCCAATGAGTAAAGAATTATAGTTACTACTGCCCTTAGATCAACCCAGCTGATGGCCATAGTATCCCTAAAGGTTAGCAAATTTGGGAATAATGCACTATTTGTGTGTGTGTGTGTGTGTGTGTGTGTGTGTGTGTGTGTGTGTGTGTGTGTGTGTGTGTGTGTGTGTGAGTGTGTGTGTGTGGAAAAAAGTAGGCACATTTTTTTAAATACACCTTTTGCATCTTTTTTATTCAGAGGATGAAAGAAAACACTATATTTCTATACATCAGTGTAGCATTCTGGAAATATTATAACCACACATTAGGTTTAGATTTTTTCCATTACCAATTACTTTATATATTATATTATATTATATTATATTATATTATATTATATTATATTATATTATATTATATTACATTATATTACATTATATTATATTATATTATATTATATTATGTGTTTTAATTTTAACACAGCAAAGTCAGTTTTATCCAAAAAAAAAAGAGTAGAAATGGAACAGTTTTATTTTAAAAACATTTGGCTGCAGCAGAACACAACCTGTGTTTAACGATTTTGCTGTTTCAACTGTTAAAAAAAAAGACATGATTAGGTTTTTGGTTACAATTTGGTGTTTATTTTAGTTATTATTTAGCTCATACAAAAACAATCATCTTTACTGCATTGTATTATTATATTAATATCCTGATATTATTTGAACTCCACTGTTGACAAAAGAGGAAAAGTCAGTCTCATGAAATATTAATTGAATTATTCTGACAGTATTTACTCGAACAGAAAAGCGACAGAGAACGCTAAAAACTGGAATGGGAAAAATACACAGTGAGATCTCGCACATAGTTGTGTGCTTGTTTGAGGGAAATGTGAGGTGTATGCAGACTCTAAACACACAGGAACACAGCATTTGGACAGCTGGAGGAGGCTTGTGTGTCACTGTGAGAGGGAACAATGGCAGAGGCCGAGAGTGCCGCTCTCTCCCAGAGCCTGTCCTAATACAGCTGCTGCCACCAACCATAGTGGTGAGCTTAGAAAAAGGAGGAACTCTGCTTTTGGTGAATGTGTGTGTGAGAGAGAGAGTGTGTGTGTGTGTGTGTGTGAGAATAGGAGTTGGAGTCAGACTGTGCCATCCACACATACACACACACACACACACACACACACACACAGTGATACGATTTATATGAATAAGTGTTCGGCTCAGTGCACACGGCCTATTGTCATAGTGATCTGATATCAAATTTGTGCAAGGCTACGAACAAAAGACGTGAAATCAATGTATTCTGTAGATGGGACGTCACAGCTGGATAGAGCCTCATCTAAGAAAGGCCATTCCAGCACGCCATTAGTTCTGTTTCATCGGACACTATATTTTTTTCCCCCTCCATTTTTCTTTTTCTCCATCTCAGCCCAGAGGCAGAGAGAAGGATGTATGACAGTCTGATGAAACGCACACAGTGTGAAAATGTCACCCTTTTCTTTAGCCTAGTCCTTTGTTTTTAGTGACATTTAGCATAGGGGAAGAAAACGGCATCCGAATGGAACTGTATGAGGATAAAAGAATTACTTTGTTGTTTATCTGTGCACCTAAGAAAGAGACTTATCCTACAGTCTCTTGGTTTGTCTGATTCATTGCCAGTGTAAAGAAAACAGAGAAGCATTACAGCCTACATTCCGTACCCTTAATAAGTAAGTATGTACGTCTGAGATATGGCTGTATAGTATCCGAATGCACGAACGAGTTCAGCCAAGGTTGTGTTTAGACGCTCACTCTCTGGGCTTGATTTCCTCCCTGGTTGCCGCATCGCCATTAGGACGGGCCCATCCCCCTTTCCCAGGTGGCCATGGGGCCAGGCCCGGCTGCAATGCGATAGGCTTAATCCGATTTAGCCTAATTGCATCTGCAGAAGAAGCTACTTCTCTGTGTTTGGTCTCATCCCTGCCTGCTCTTGCAGAGCTCATCACACACACACACACGTCTCTTGTCACTTAGTAACACTGCCTTGTAGCATGCAGCCCAGGAAGGTGTAAGGGCATGTCAGGATGATCTTCTGTCCAAAAGATAGCAAGGATATTATGATAGTGTAAAAGCCCAAGAGTTTGTCCCAGAGGGAGTGAGAGATACACTGCAAGACACAATAATGACAAAGAGACAGACACACAGGCAGACAGATGGACAGAGAATGATAGAGAGTTATATATAGAGAGAGATTCACATACTTTTCTCTCTTATTATCCCGTCTGCTAAAAAAAAGATTAACGGGGCTTAAATAGACAAAAAGACTTAATTGGGCTGGTTATAATGGACAGCAAGATGCCAGTTTTTTGTTACACACCTACACACACTTCCTGCAGGATTCACCCATGAGAATGTAAGATGTTAGACCTCACTTCCCTGTTCACTTAGACATACTAAAGCTCAAATGGCTCCAATCACAAAGATACACAGCTCGAATCTGACTGGTCAGAAGGTGTTGATTAATTTTCTATAAAAGCATGACTGTGGCAGTAATGCAAGCTGTAATTCAATTTAATTGGATGGTCTATATGTATAATAATGCATTCATTCTTATATATTCTTGTTTCTGTAGTAACAACTCATTTACAGGAACGTGCATGGCAGATACTCCAATCTAAGACTAATAATAAACAGATGAAAAAACGTTGTTATTTAACAAAAAAAAATGAATAAATGCTTTTATTTAAGATTTATGGATGGGGTCTCTAGTGTCAGGGCTTTATAACAGTTTTCCAACAGCCCTGCAATGAACTGGTGTCCCATCCAGAGTGTATTCTCACCTCACGTCCAGTGTTCCCAGGATAGGCTCTGGATCCAGTGTGAGTGAGTTTTTTTTTTTTTTTTTTTTCGCTTATCAGGACAAAGACATTTGTACACTCCAGTTTCTCTGTAACATGACAAGCTGCATATTTTGTCTGACCAGATGAGAGTGATCATGAAAAAAACTATGTTCAAAGAACCAGAGGACCAGAACATAAAAATGAGAGTAATACTTAAAAGCAGCATTTGGAGGCTTGGGTTACATTTACAGAAACAAATAACATCTCTCTTTCTCTTTCTTTCTATCTTTACAGCAACAGAGCCTTGTAGGCTTATGTAAGGAGATGTGTGGGTTTGAATATGATTACTCGCTCCACAGTTAGAACAATATCCTGCTAAAATATCACATAGCTTTATGTGCAGGTGAGTAGCCTGCAGACAACTACACTTAAGACTGCCACCTTCTTGCTGCAGCTCCAGATTTAATTAATATGCAAATTCACCTGACTCGATGTCTGGCCTTAACAAATAACCCTGAACAGAGATAAACTTGTTTAGGGCTGTTTCCTTTAATAGACTTCCCCACAATGTCAAATTAACCAGTGGCGAGCTGAAAGACCAGTGCTGACAGAATTTGAATGTAAAATAGCAATTAAAGAGTCTATCAATCCTTTGTGAAAATGAGGTACAGTCTATGTCTAATAGATCTATTTCTCCAATTAACCCTACAATCACACTAGCAAGCAACAATGCGACAGACAACCATTCATTTTCTAGGTACATGCACGACACAGAGCTGCAATTTCATTAACAGCAGCGAGCGGCAAAGCAGCAGCGCGACAAGTGACATTCGAGCTGAGACTTTTATGCGAAGTAGGTATGACGTAGCAAAACAACAAATCCAAATGATTCGCTCAGTGATTCCTTGGTCCAGTCCTCTTGCTCACGTGTTACGACGTTTCTTCAGTTTCCCACTCACAACTGTAATGCCTACCTGCAATTAGTTCCCATTTACTATTTGACATGCAAACAGGGAAGAAAACTTATAACTTTAATCTTATTTTAAAACTTTAAGCTTGTGTTTTCATCTTATCCTGTTTTATATGACCTCTCATTAAATGTGCATAGAGACATTACTAAAAAAAGATAACGCTTGGAACGAAGCAACAAAGATTTAATATGGCACGGAATATTATATGTAAAAAAAACAACAAATTCTTCACGCAGGTTATTGCATTGTTAAATGTATATTTTAGTTAGCTTTAGAAGCTATATACAGCTACTACATTTTGTCATAGGAACTAAAAACAACACTGGAAAGTGCATGCCTACAACTGACCACAGTCACAGTTGTTACAAGCTCACAAGGGACAAACTGCAAAACTATATGAGCAACTAGGCATCTGCTAGCGTGAACAGAGGAATGCGTGTCACACACTACAGGCTAATCACCCCAATTTACAATTTACACCAATTTACAGGCCAATTTGCCCCTCCCAAGCCTGCAACAGGGGTCCCGGTTTCAAGCTAGTACAATCTTCCTGATTATTCGAAGTTATATAGGATATTTTTCTGAATATCCTATAGTGTAGAAGAAATTCTGACTGTCTCGTATGAAATGTTACACATTACATATTATGTCATGCATAAAATAAAATACCCAATACCAACTAGAGCTACTCTATGAGCTACTCAACAGTTCACAATCTTTTAAGGCATGTCCTGCTTTTTACCCCCCTGCAAAATGCACATGCAACAGCTGTGACTGGTCGTCATCCACTATGTTGGTTTTGATCCGAAGTCATGTTTGCTAACAGGAAATCCTGTAAGATCCCTGGTTTAAGTGTTGGGACATGACATGTTTTATTCCAAGCGTGTCATGTTTTATTCTGAGGAAATTTTGTAATGTGAATGAAGGACACCTGAGAACAAAAACATCTGTTATTTCTGTTATACCTGGGGTCTCTTGCATTTTTCAACATGGGTTAGGATTTTATAAATCTTGTAATGTTGGCCAGGCATGATATTCAGCCATCACTGAATACTATATGAGCTAAAACGAATGACTCAGTTGTTTAGTGTGGACCAAATCTCCAGTTTTACGAGCTCTTGGATGTGGTTACCTTTGATTAGACCTGCTGCTATGTTTAAAGTTTGGATCTTAAAATGCATCAGTGTTTACAAGTAATTACTGAATGTGAGTTCAGTGAAAGAGTCAAGATGTCTTCGAAGAGGATGCTGTTAAAGGAGAGTGAATTGGTGTCATAAAGGTAATAAAATGTGTAAAAGCTTCTGCAAAGATGCAGAGGCATATTGAGTGATGGGAGAAAGAGATAAGCAAGTTTACAGTGGCAAAAAAAAACAGTATATACATGTAATTATTTGCTGAAAGCAAAGATACAAAGATAACATGTTTATTAAATGTGAACTGTTATCAGCCTGGACTGTTTCTCTTACACATATCCGTAGACACACACACACACACACACATACACACACATACACACAGCCACAAAGGAGGAATTATCAGGCCAAGGACTGATCATGATTAAAGCGGCTCTCACTCACCTGCCCGAGTCCAATCAAGGCAGCCAGTGATTGCTCTGGTGAAGTGACCATGTGTGCGTGTGTGTGTGTGTGTGTGTGTGCATGTGTGTATGTGTGTGTGAGGGTGTGTGTGCGTAACGGGCAGCTGGAATCCTATGAGAACACCCCCCCCCCCCCCCCCCCCCCCCCCCCCCCCCCCCCCCC
>CM040984.1:17184173-17253800 GCA_022985145.1 Pangasius djambal | reverse complement strand
AGGTTCAAGCTCAGATAGACTGGAAGGATGGAGGAGCAAAGAGAGACAGTTGTGTCCCAAAAAGAAAAAATAACCATGAGATAGATAGAGGGCAAAAGAAGTATTCATTTGAAACAAGGACACATTTCAATGCCCCTCCAGCACAACCATATTCAATACAGCCATTTTTTTCATTCTCTCACTCTCTCTGCCTTCATTTCTTTCCTGCTCCCTCTCCCTCCTCTCCCAGGACTATTAGCCATAGGCTCTAGCCATTATATCTGGGCCCATTTATTTTCAGCACCTCCAGCCAGGCACTTGGGGCGTAATTTAGTCTCGAGGAATGGTAAGGGGAGGGACAGACAGGTCTGATGAATCCCCTTTGTTTTAACTGGAGATGATGGCTCCCAGTGAGCAGGCGCTGCATTTAAAAGGCCAGCTAAAGGGGAGGCAGCAGGAGCTAAGGAACAGAGAAGATGGAGGCTGGTAACTGGGTGAAATGACTCCCAGCACTCCTTGACTTCTAGAGAGGCATAGCCTGGTCATGATGGGCATCATTAATACTGAGCTGTCATATTCATACACCAGGGAAAAGCAGTGTCTGAACTACAGCCCTTCTCACTCGAGAGGCCGTCATTATGTGCTAAATTGGAGAGTGTGGGGATTGTATTCTTTGAAGTGATGGTAATATCCACAGGGATGCTCCATCATCGAAAAACGTCTACAATGAATTTAAGTAGGAGGTGCATTTGCTAAGGCATCTGCTTAACCTCTTTTTTTTTTTATCACAAAACTTGTTTGCTAATTAGATTAAGGTGGATGGAAAGGCATGTAAAACAGTGTTTTAAGAGAAGTACATAAAAATCAGTTCAAGGTTTATTTGCTTCCCATTTTTTCTGAGATCAACCTTCGTGCCTCTTCAATGACTCTTGTATCAGCACAGGCAGTCGATAACACTCCATTTCAACCTGCAAAACAATCGAGAAACAAGATAGTTTCAGAGCGAGATTTTCAAAGGTAAGATCGATTTAATCCATCCTCTGTGCTTTGAAGAATTTTTTTTTTTCAAACAGCACTCTTATTGATTTACTTCCTGTGCGCATGCTGTGTATGCGTACTCTGTATGGGTGCTATGTGTGAGAGCTTCAAATGCACATTTTCCTTTGAACAAATAGGTTCCAAAATACATACGTATAGGAATATATGTAATATGATCATACCCTCCCCAGCACAATCTAAAACCTCATTTATTTTGCCAGCAAAAAAGTGACAACACTGTTTTTAGTCAGACATTAATCTGCTTAATTTGCTAATCTTTAGTTTGTCCTCTTATTTGTAGAAACCCCAGCATGCTCTGCAGCTCAAAAAGACAGCAGGCTGCTGCTGATAGGATGGCCTGCTCGTTACATGAAAGGCAGTATCTTCCCCCTGCATCCCAAACCCTAAAGCATAGGCATTAATTAAATTTTCTGCTTGGTTTGAAGATGAGAGCTGCTGACCTGATCTCCAGGAGTTCTCCTCCTCTGACTGGCCTGCTCTCGTCATGTGCCCTGATGTGACGAATATATTGTGACGCCGGTTAGATACTGCAATTTGTTCCGGAAAAATGACTTAGCGTAAAGCAGTCGTGCTACCACGAAACAATGATGGGGGACCGGGGGCTGTGGGATGCTGCTATCTCAAGCCCACAGCAGCACTTGCTGCCTGCTGTATGAATATTGAATATCAGTTGCTATAAATATGTGTGGCTGATGAAGATTCTCAGCAAGCAAGACATGGGAACTGAATGGCAGGCAAATCGAAAGGCTAGAACTTTTTCTGAAGGAAGTATAGTGGAGAACTATGGTGATGGTGGCATTTCTGAGGATATGAATGGCATGAGAAAGAAAAGATTGCTTTAAACAAGGATCAATGTGATTCCAGATTTCAGAGATGGGCTGCCCAGACTCAGCTTGTGTTACAGCCAAAGTGGCCCTGAGCCTTCACTTGGGTTAAGAGTGACTGTGTCTTTTTCCACTAATTGAACAAGTGAACATGCTAATAAATGTGCCAGCTAGCATAATAAGTACACATGATCATTTGTATCCGTCCACAGCAGACAGAACATTTTGTGCGTCTCTTTCTATCTACTTTCCCTCTCTCTCTATCCCCCCTCCCCACCTGCTCTACCTGACTAACAGACAGGTGCCAAATGTCGCAGATGGGAGATCCAAGCACGGCAGGTTCACATCAAATTTTCATTTCCAGAACACTGACAAAAATCTGTGATAACTCCGAGGCAGAAGTAGATAAGGCTCAGCAGCAGGGAAAAGGTGATATTTAATGTTAACAGATTAGATCTGGTGCAGCACAAATATACAGTATTATAACTGTACGAGATAAAATATGATTTATGGATTACATTGGCATAAATGTCCTGCTTTAACCTGACAAAAACAAAATAATTTTAAAAAAAAACAGTAATAACTCTCTGTTCTCTGAGTTAAGCTAGCTAGTAATACACATGGGTGACAAGTATGACAATCTTGATATTGTTAGCAGACGTCTCACAGAAAAGCTAGATAGAAAGATTTAAAAATTGGCATAATTGTCCCTCATTAGCTACCTAGCTTTGCTGTGAGACCTCTTCTAACAATAGCAAGTTATAACATCAGCTAGTAAGTTTTGTTTGGGGATTTAGAGGCCTATTGTTGTGGGATTCCTATTAATTTATAAAACTCGTGTTTCGAATAAATGTGAGCTTTGCCCATTCTGAAGACTTGCTGTTGTATTTGGAGCCATTTAGAGCTGTAAGATATAAAAGATTTGAGAAATTAAAAAATAAATCAATTAATAATAATAATAATAATAATAATAATAATAATAATAATAATAATAATAATAATAAATTTTAGCCAAGCAATTTTAAATGCTGTTGGATAGGTAACAAAGGGGACACAACAAAGTGCATCTGATATAAGTAATAAAGATTTTGAGTGACTCTGGTGGGGAATCATCAGATATGCTAGTTACAGGTACCTGATATATCTTAGCCTAACAAGACACAACAAAAATTCAGAAGGTTTTTCCAGGGGTATAAATAGAGTAAAATGGCAGTGCTACAGTTATGAAAGCTTGCTAAACTTACTGCCTAAATTACCTAAATTAGGAGCATGGTGGCATGACTTCCACAACAACGATTAAAAGTTAGCATAATACTGATAAATGAGTCTGTTAGTTTGGGTTTACCAAGTACAATTAGTTCTTGGTTGTACATCATATATATATATATATATATATATATATATATATTACATAACTGCTAGGCTTCTGTAAAACAACCAAATCAAATTTGCCCGACATTTACCATTGAATGCAATAGATAGCCCCTCTCCCTATAGATAGATAGATAGATAGATAGATCATGTGCAGCATATACAAAACATCAAGTCAAGTTCAAGTCAAGTTGAACTTTATTGTCATTCTGCTACATGTGTGGACATATAGTGGAACGAAATGTCGTGTCTCGCAGGACCACGGTGCTACATACAAGTTAAACATAAATATGAACATAGAGGTATAAGAAAAACAATTTAGTTGACTATACATACTTTACAAAACTTTACAAAAACTTTACAAAAACTTTACATACATACTGT
Organism: Pangasius djambal; assembly: GCA_022985145.1. NCBI lineage: Eukaryota > Metazoa > Chordata > Actinopteri > Siluriformes > Pangasiidae > Pangasius > Pangasius djambal. Next base: position 17,250,183 of record CM040984.1, on the reverse strand, counting down.
AAGTGAAAATGTGCAAATGAGATATTTTGTACATGAAATTGTGCAAAAGAGATATTTTGAGGGAAGCAGCGCATAGTGCAAGATGATTTGTAGTGCAAATGCACAAGTAAACATATATTATCCAAACGGAGTCTTTGTGCGAGAGAGTGTCTATACAAAGTGTTCAGTGTATACATTGATGTATACTTACAATATCTCATTTTCAAAGCATGTGACATTAGATTCCAGCTGCAGTGCAAAGTTTCAATTATCTAGGCTAACTGAAGAATATTTTTAAAACAGGCTTGTTAAGAGAATCTTTCCTACCCACAGGTAGTTTGTTAAACCAATATAGAAATGCAGCTTTCTCTGAAAAATAATCAGGTGCATGCCACAAGTGTTGCCATCATCAGTATCACCAGGGCATAAAGTAGAGTTCTTTAGCATTAGCTTGAAGTTTTTTCTCTGCACACCTGTTCTTGCTTATCAGCTAATTATCAAGTATGAGTTGGATCAAGTGTGTCAGAAAAAGGAAAAAAACTTTAAACTGTGCATCATAGTGATAATGGTTTTTCAAATCCATTCCATGCTACACAATAATACCAATATACCATTCATTCTTATGGTTTGTGTTGGATTTGGAGTCTAATTGGAAGCACTGAGAGCGAGGCTTGAATACCGCCTGGATGGGACTCCAGTCGATCTCAGGGCAGCATCATCTGCTGTACACACGGACATTAACCCAAGCTCAGGATCAAACCAGGGACCAGGAGTACCACCACTATACCATTATACTCTTAATTTACATGTGATGTCCTTACTTCTTGGTTTATTTGTACATGTTCATCTTGTACCTACAATAATGCAATGTTACAGGCATATTACAACATACATGATCATTTACATAACACAATAGTACTACACCATGTGAAGCAGATTGTATAAAAATGTAACCATTATGCACAAAGCCAAGTGTAAAGATATTCTGATGTATAAATACTATGTATAATGTCCATACAAAACAGAATATGCTTGTATTTCTCTGTGTCCTCAGTGATATTTTACAATGTGCTTGTTCTTACTCCTCTGGAGAGAAACATAAAAGAGCCAATTTTCACTGTGCTGAGAGGGTTCGGTCATACATATGGATCCCGCTGGCTGGGCCATGCATTAACGACCTCCCTCTGGAATCTAAAACAGTGTAGCAGGGCAGAGAGGAGCTCCTGGGGGAAATCAACATATCAGCAGCAATTCAGGTCATATCCTGTGTTACATCTCTATTTGCAGCTCAACCAACACTTTTTCACATTCGTACCACCCCTGCATCCTAATATGTGAGTGTTGAACGGCAATAGGAATAAATACAGGCTCATTTTTGTATATTACAAAAAGAGAAGTTCATCAGAAAAAAACAAACGGAGCAGTTTCTGCTATGTTTGCTCTGTGCTCAGTATGAACATTTATACTGAAACAATAATTCATTTACATTTACATTTACATTTATGGCATTTGGCAGACGCCCTTATCCAGAGCGACTTACAATAGTGCTTTGAAGTCTATCAAAATTCAAGTGTGTCAAGTGTGTCTATTCAAGTGTGTATGCATAGCAACTTCAATCTACTCTGTGTATGCATAGCAACTTCAATCTACTCATTACTAGAATAATTAACAACCCACAAAATTCAACAAATGTTAGGTCAGAGACTCAAAGTATACTATCTGTCACTCAGTCAGATTTAACACCATCCGTTTTCACTGGCTGAGATAATGGCTGGGCACAAATCAATGTGACACAATTCGAGAGTGCACCTCGGGTATCCTCAGGCCATGGAGCCACAGGTCAGCCGAGTCCATGACCCGCATGTGCAGCTTGACCTCGCGCTAGCACTTAAAAGGCTCATCTCATCTGGAGGAGTGGTGGCAAAGGGAGTGATTACAGCTTCACAGAGCTGTTATCTCTGAGAGAAGACTTCTCGTTAAACATGGGTGTGTGTGTATGGAGGGGTGGACTGGCCTGCACAGGGATCAACTCTGCACCACACACCCATGTACACACACTCGCATGCTCTTGATCTTTTGTGACAGATCAGTGGTCTTGAGAGTCTGAATCATCAGAAAGGACCCATACATAGGACTTACCATGGGAATGATCACCACTGGCACGATAAAACATCCAGTTGTTTTCAGTTTGATGCAATTTTCTCATAACAGCATGTTCATCATAAGCATAAACCACTGCAGAAGCCCATAGAGACACATAACTGTGATTACATATCATCATCCATAGTTCTCACATAATACTCCGACCTCCCTTATAATACATCCCTAATAAACAGTACACTGCCTGTTCAGCGCAAGCATTTTCAGTGATTACTCTGACATGGGAAAGATCAGTAGATCAGCAGAATAATCACTTCCACAAAGACAACAAAAGGCCGCCTGTTTGTTCTTTGCATCCAGTGACTCACCCCAAAGACCCAACTATGATGGGCATGAAGGGTGGGAAGAGTTCATTTCTCTAATCCAACATGAGCTATTATGTGATAGAAGCATCCGACAAGAGGACGTTCATTGCGAGAGTCATAGAATGCCAACAATGCATCCATCATCTGCATCACAAGGGACAAGTGACCTGGCAGTGACGCACACACTCCCACGCTCGCAAACACACAGCTCTCAGGAACACAGGCCGTGTCTTTATCAGATGTGTTTTGTAAGGGTTCTTGGGAGAATAACTTCTGTATGAGTGCTGGTAGAAGAATATTATTGAGGAAAGAAATTATGAGAAAAATAATGTTGCAGATATTGCAGTAGCATTTGATAGCTTACATTTGGTTACTTTTATGTGTGTGCAAATGAGTATCCAGATATGATGTTTGTGGGACAAACAAAGGCCAAATACACGAACATGAATGTTTGGAGCTGTGCGATGCATTTACACAATCCATCCATGGCTTAAGGTAGGGTACTAGTTTGTTTGTATTTTGGTCCCACTAAATTCATTTGAAAATATTGTGGGCAGGTATTAGCAAAAATAATAACTTTGTGAGAGGGATTAAAAACGCATGCACATCTGTATTTGAGATCAACTCGAGTGATGTAGCTGAGATTGAGGAGCTGTCAGAGACAGAATTCACAGACCATGCTGTCAGTGCTGGAATGTTTTCCAGTATTATATTTAATTTTTAAAAAAAATAAGAAAGAAAGAAACCTTCTGGTTTAGGCCACGCCTACATCAGGTTTGAATCTGGATATAGATACTGATATGGATATTTGGAGCATGATAAAGACACAGCTACAGATGCAGTAGCCCTATCTATCTATCTATCTATCTATCTATCTATCTATCTATCTATCTATCTATCTATCCATCCATCCATCCATCCATCCATCCCCTAGCAAGCATTCTTAAGGGTTCTATGAACGTTTCCCTATCAAAGACGGCTCCAGGGAGAATCTCTTTAGAAAGCCAAAACCCTTACTGCCTCAGGAAGCCTTGAAGAACGCTTTATCTTTTTGAGTGTATCTATTTATCTAAGGAAAGGAAAGATGATCTGCATGGAAGATGCAATGAGGAACGATTTAAAAAAGTAACCTACTGACTGAGTTTAGCCTAGGTCTGACTAACATTTAGTGTGAAATCACTGTAACTTTGACATAATTGTACACTGCTGCTGTGTGACTGTAGTTATTGGGAGGTAATTATGCAGGTAATTAAGGGCACTGAATATAAAGAGGTACAGACAGATCTCATTTTCCACCCAACCTGAAGAAGCCCCTCTAGCTGTAATGATTGGGCGTCTCTCTGCCAGACTGTGGAAATCACATAGTGCTGAGAGAGCAAGAAAGACAAAGAAGAAGAGTGAGAGTGAGAAAGAGGCAGCGAAACAGAGACAGAGAGAAATAGACCAAGTCAGAGATGCCTATTTATTCTGTCTAGACTATGCAATCACATTGATAGACTTCATCTAAAGCAACTTTCCATCTCTCTCTTTGTCTCCATTTCACTCACTCGTTGCGCCTCCATCCATCTCCTGCCGTGGTGTCCGGTGCTTGTGCAGTGTGTGTTTTGTGATGCAGTGTGAGTGTGAGGCAGCGGCTGCGTCATGATTTATAACCCCCGCAGTGTGCTCATAAATCACACCTGAGGCTGGGCGCTACTTAAACGCCCCACGTCCTGACAGCATTTACCTTTTATAAATGATCAGCCTTTACCTCCCATTGAGATTCAGGTCTGGCTTTACTCACCACCCCCACCACCCCACCACCCCCTTTCTTTTCTGCCTATCTTTTGCACTTTCATTCTCTCTGTTTCTTGTCTGTTGCACTTTCAGTTTCTTACCTCCCAGAGTTTTTGTCTATAAAACTGGTTTTTCTTCTAGCTATTTTGTCTCCACTGTATTATTTTTTCATACATTATGTAGTTGATGTGATGCGGCATCTACAAACATGTGTACCTGTCTTACATCATATCCTGTCTCACTCTCTCCAGCTGTTTTATAGTGAACGTGTGTATAAGTGCATGTGTGTGCACAGCTGTGTGATGGTACTCAGGCACTAATATGTAATTTGCTATAGCTACAGTATATGTGTGTGCAGTATATTCAGTTTGTATTGTATTGTGCATTAATGTGTAGTTGAAGGAAGGAGAGTGGAGGGGGTGTGAGTTACAGCAAACCTGTACACTGTATATTGTGTCAGAGTGAGATAGAGCCTATGAGAATCCCTTACACACACACACACACACACACACACACACACACACACACAAAAGCAGCAACAGTGACTAATCAAACAGCTTCAAGCAAACTATCTTTATTTCTTTCACCTAGGCAATAAAACATCCTACGCTATTGTATGATCCACGAACCACATCCATGCAGCACAAGACTATTAGCAATTTAGATTTCTTAATTCTACATTATCTGGATCAGGCTTGAGCATCTGTAACTGTCTCTGTCTTTTTATGACTCTTCTCCTGACATGTCTTGCTAAAACGGTGATGTAAATACATAAGAGTGTGCTAGCAAGTCAACACAGTACTCCCACAATGCCACATTTATTAGAGACTATCATTGCTACTCGATTAATTTATTTTCCACAATATTCTAAAAGCAAGGCATCGCATACAGTACTGGAAAGCTCAGCTGGTATCCGCATGTTAAATTAATGCTGCCATGATCTGTGTTAATAGATCATGTTAATACTGTGATCTCAGTACTAGTCTAACCCTGAGGTGCATTCCTAGAAAGGCTGCAAGGCAAATCACAGGTATATATTAACACAATCGTTTCTATAGTACCAACTTACACAAGGATTTAAAAAAAAACATGGGATTTTAAAAAAAATGGATAAAAAAAAAAACAAATCATTGATATGTTGGAGTTTTCTGTGATGAAATATGTATTTAGAATTTTTGCAAGGAGTCTCCTGTGTCAGCACTTTGTAACAGTCAGAGGTTAGGAAAATCTTCCAGACGGTTTTGGAAGAGAGCTTTGTGCTTTCTCTGTAACAGAAAAAGCTGCATTTTTGTCTAATTAATTTCATGAGAGAGTGAAGGAACAATTGTTTGTAGCTGCTAGTATGAAAGTGATAACAGGCACTAACTTGTTTCACTAACTTCTTATTAAACCCAACTATAGTTGGATAAGAAGTTGGATAAGTATGACATTCTTTATTTAATTAAAAAAAAATTGTTAGCATCAGCAAATTGCTGTGGTATAAGAGGTATAAGTGCTGTTACTTGAAAATAATCAACTTTCGTTTTGTATCAGGTCACTTCACACCACTTGTCATTGATTATTTTCCTCTAATAGCACGCCCCTAGCTTAATGTATACCCAAGAGGGCTTTCATAACAATATTTGCATGTAATACAAATGGATATTTACATGTATTCATTTAAATATAAATGCACAGTTAAGACAGTATATAATCCAATACAACTGAGCAATTGTTGTTTACAGGCATAACACTGGCTCACTTACATGCCTGGGATCACTAGAACAGAGCCTTAACCATTCCCTGACCATAACATTGTGTCAGTTTGTTTAGTGCTTTTAAACTCATGGAAAATATTTTTTAAATCAACCATATATCAAATAATCTAACACACTGGAACTAACTGCCAATGATGTATAAATACTATCCATGTATCAGCTGCTCATTTAGTCAGCAATCCATCTGTTAAATTGTTACACACTTGATCTTTCCTCTAAAGCGCCATTTCTTATTCAGTTCCAACTTTTTTCGTGGCGAGATATAAAAAGGAAAACCGGACAAACTAGATGAATCAAAAAAAGTCCAGCATCCTTCTTTTCCCACATTTTGTAACGTGACAGTTGTCCTTTGTGTTTGCGTTGGCCGGGCTACAGTGGAACTGAGAAATGTGATAGAAATTAAGAACTGTCTCGCCGCCAGACTGCTGGGTAGATATGAAAAGTGTTTCAAATGGGAGAGAGCACTCTTCTCTTCAGCGAGACAACATCAGGGCCTTTGGGATGACCAGAGAGAGAGAAGAAATTCATCAGGGAAGATGAGTGAAACAATATTTACAAGATAGTTTCCTCAAGTCCAGAACCATGTCTTCTGCTTAGGGGATACTTCATATTTAGACTTGCAAATAGTCACGATTGCTGAAATGATTTCCTGTTATGATAAAGTAAGTCTACTGTCCTAAAGTAATCCTAAACTGAGACTCCCGAACAACAGTCTGACAACAATCCATTTTGGTTAGCATCATTATTTCTTGCAGATATTAAGGCAAGATATTATAATCTTTGCCAGATGATTGCTGATATTCTAACAAGTATGTTTTCTATTGGAACTTTATTTTTAAAAAATGTTCATTTGCAGTATTAATGCAAATTAGGCTTCATCTAATTAAATATGCATGCATTTGCATATGTCATAAAACCAACAATCTAGGGTGGATGATGTTAGAATTGCCATTTTAATTTCACTGTGAATACACTCTCAAGAGAAAATGATATATTCATTGTTTAACCAGGAAAACATGGGTTGTTTCAATGTAAAATGTAAATTCAACGATTACATATAGACATTTTGGGAAATTCCTCTTTAATATCCTTATAAATAGGAATAGGGATGTACATGTAAATTGAATGAATGCCAGATTTTTGGTTCTGAATATTAAAAAAAATGATATTGAGTTTTAAAACTCAGTGGAATTTCATGTGTTTTCACTCAGGTTAGTGGGGATTATAAGTGTACAATAGAAAGGAATTTGAACTGTATATCATAATGACACATACATTGACAGTGATATATGACATTATGTGATAGTGCCAAGTGGGCAGAGTCTTCAACAGAGCAACTGAATTTAAGATAATGTGGTGGACATGAGTGTACAAAAACAGTTACATTAACACTGCTGAGCTTCGCTATTTTTATTACTACAGTTTAAGAGAAGGTATAGATTTAGGTTAGCCAGAATGTCTTAACAATATAAATGATTGTTACACAGCAAGGAGCAATTAAAGCATAAGAGAAACAAGTTGTTGTTTTTTTTTTTTTTTTTTTAGAGTGAACATGTTGGTCTGACCTGCAAGATAAAGACTGCTGTGCTAATCCTGTGTTAGCCCAGTGCTCACCCTTTATCTTGTAATCAATGTCATGACCCTCATGTCTTTGCTAAGGTAAGCACAACAGCAGTGCACTCGATGAGGGCTAAGGAAGATTGCTTCTTACTTCAGAGTTCTGGGATCAGTCCTGTGGATTTTTTTTACAAAGTGCCAAGTGTCAAAGCAAACATTGCATTCATATGTTATTGATTAGCTATTACCTTCCAGTTATTTCTTACAAATTGAAGCATGGCCAGGGCATTATAATTGAATGTTCGTTCACAAATCCAACACTCATAATGGGAGAATTTGGCTAAAGATCTGCATGTTCAACAATCCAGAACAAGATGGTTCACAGACTTCATGAAAATAAGCTCAAATGAAAAGCAATCTGGCTCGTTGAACCCCAAATGATCCCATAAAACCTTTTAAATAAATTCACCGCTGAAATTCGTCCACTGCCAACCCTAAACCTGACATTTCAAATAGGACTCAGGCAAAAGCATATTCCTAAGCAATAGAAACGAGCAGATTCATTGAAATATATTTAGAGTGAGTCAGCTACGGTTTGTGCTTGATGGAGGTATTTGGAGGAGTGAGTAATGCTGAAGAAAGGCACCGTTTAATGAGTTGGCTCACCTTGAGATCACAGTGCAGTCCTCTACCACCAGAGATATTCTGTTGCGGTGATTAGGTTGGAATGCCTTTTGCTGACAGGTGTTTTAAGAGAGTTTTTTGTTGCGTGTTAGACAATGCAGCCTACCTCATTTCTCAAAATTGCATTATGTTATATTAAAAGATGTGCTTTTCGTATGTCATGCATGGAGAGCTGGTATGAATGGACTAGAAGGCCTAGTCCTGTATTTCAAGATAAAAAGGCGTCAGTATAACATTTACATATTGGCATCCACATGTTAACATGAGTCCACTGCTAACTAATGTCTATCAAGTCAGTCAGTCGTGTCAGGTGATTACACACGAAACATCCCATAGATTTGTCAGATTCATAACATGTCATCAGCATTGATTGAGAACATGCATATCGAGTTAGAGTTGTGGGTGTAATGAATGTGAAGGAGGTGCATTAATTATTCTATCTTCCTTTTTTTTGAGATGACAGAACTGTAAGTTTAGTGGGTTTTTTTGTTTGTTTGTTTCAGCAAAGGAGTTTGGTATTGGGAGGAAACACGGCATTGAACCCAGTAGGGAATTACGGACTTAAAGCACTTAAGATCTAGAAATCACAACTACAGCTACCTGTCTGCCTTTAAGTGTGTGTAACAGCTTGCCCCACATCATTCTTATTATGCCATTGATGAGGCCTTGTGTTGAAATGCGCTGCTCAATCCTAATAGTTTCATTCTCACTCACCATCACTGATGTCATGTAATATTAACCTCATCCTTCATCCTGTCTTCTTTTCCTTTCACTAACTTGTGGTGCTGATCTCAGATTCTTTATTCCAAAACGTAACTTTAACACCAAAAAAGTTCTACTGAAAGATATGTAGATTAGTTCCATCCAGGCATAAAGACCAGTGTGAAAACAACAAATCCATGTGTAGTCTCCTGTCCTTCTGCCCAGAAACTCTAGAATAAAGGTAAACACTATATTAGAATGTCAAAACTTATTTCGACCAAAATACCACATTTCTCATTTTCTCCATGCACCTGCACTACTTGTTCCACAATAGCTGTACTGTAAGTAGCACAACATTTAGCTGGAAAAATAAATAAATAAGGATAAACAGCAGCTTGCCCAACACGTTTTTCCCTCATCCTCCGCAGTACATGCAGGAGTAATGAGGGGCTACCTGTAATTACATCCAGCTGCTGTCTTCCCTGACGAACGCTAATTGCCAGTAATGATTTTGGAGTGCAGTAAAAAAAAATGCAGACTGGGAACAGGAACAGTGGTGGGAGCCCTCTTACCACAGAGGGAACACCGTTAATCTCTGCCGCTGACTTATGGAGAAACCTGCGCTCACCTGTTTGCCATCATTTCATGAGCTGATAACGAGTTTATTGGTGTCATAAGACTCAGGTGGAGTGTAAAGGTCTACACAGAATCTGGAGGTCTTCTGAGAGGTAGTGCGTGAGGGGAGAATGGGAACAGGGGATGACTTTCGTGACAGCTGAGGATACTAATGAGATACATTGTAATTGGGCTATAATTAATAAATTGTGGTGCTGCAGTAGTGACATTTGGTGAGTCAGGCATGATGAAAGCATATTATGCAGAGCTAAGTAGAGAAATACAAAAAGGTTTAGAAAGTGATCTTGATCTGTAACTAGCAGACATGACATCGGAATTACCTCTGAGGAAAAATACCGGATTGAAATAAAGTGTGAGTGGCCTAAATTTATTTTAGCTGTACTGTTTATAAGCAGTTTAGGCATTCCAAATGACTGACAGGGTGTGTAAACCCGAGGGCTATAATAAGAAACTGATTATTACCTGTTACAGGCTGTTAGTATAATTATCAGTTTTGGCTTTGCTCAAATTGACATTTTCCATATTCCCAACACACCTGATTCAACTCATGAATGGTAATCAGCTGAGGAGCTCAGTCAAGGATCGATGGCCTAGGAAAAACCTGAAACTATGCAAATACAGTGGGTCCCTAGAACCAAATTTGAGAGGCTGTGCCTGAAACTAGCCCTCTATACAGCTTTATAGAATCACTTTAAATCCCTGAGTCTTCAACTGCGCCATGGAACAAGATACTCAGTGCAAGAAAACCTGCTTTCACCTTTATCTTCAGCCCTACTGATGATTCTATTCAGATCCAGATCTCTCAGAAAGATGACTCCCCTGTTCAAGAGGAAGCAGACACATCAATACTACTGCATATTTCCTGAAAACAAGGGGCCTGGCTGAAAAGTTTACGACAGCCTCGGTTGCACTATCTTAGCTTTCCGAGAATCGTTCCACAATTATGAGGCATCATTACGGCCATGCCTTTGCCTTAGAGACCATTCATGGGGTAAGGCCTGAACTCGTTAACATGTTTCAAGTTAATGAGGGGGTTCAATGCATAGCTCCAGATCACACTAGGTTAACTATCACACCTTTGCTCATTATCATCGTTAGCATTATGTTCCTGAAGACCAGGTCACGGCGAAGTGCTTAACTTTAATTGTTGGCAAATATTGTGCCAGTGTCCTCACACTGCTTCCCACTGTGTCTGATGCTGACCGTGGGAACCTTGGTTAAACAGTAACACTGAGCAAAGTAAAGCGGATACATCAAAGTGTTTGATGATGGATATGTAATAAAACAAATCTATAGAAATTAATAGTCATAGTCATACATCCATCCACACCCGCCTTACTCTATTCATTTTTATGAAGCTCTTTTTTTATGTGTTTAGGGGTTAACCTTTGAACAGCAGAAGCCGTGGGTAGCTTACAGAATAAAATCCTGTAAAACTGGCTTATCTTATCTGCTTAGCTATGCATTTCAAAGGTTCGCATGTTTATTATTGTGTGTACACAGGGCAGTAAATTTTTTAGGCCATGTGTTTATGGTGGGATAATTGCTGTGGAACCACCCTGCTGATACTTTTACTTAAAGATTATGCTAGTACTGCTGGGAGAAAAAAAGGTTGGGGGTAATCATACGTCGACTTTTTAAATTTGTTGTGGGTTATATTTAAAGGATTACGCGTCCACCTATCACATACATAGAGTTATCTTATCTGTTTTCCTGCAGCTTATCAAGTATAAAGTAATATAAATTTCTTATGAAAGGCAATAATACACATTCTGGATTTCTTACCAAAGATTTATGTAGGGTAGGCTTGGTTTCAGTTGTCTTTTATTTTGCAATGTCTAGAGCTTATCATTTAAATAGGGTGTAATCTGATTGGTGCAGGGACACTGTCTGTACAGCCAATCTTCAGCCAGTTGTGTAGATATGCAGTACAATTTGTTTAGGTTTAGAAATAGCATTCTTGAACTTGAAATATTACAGTCCCTTCTTTCTGACTCAGAAAGTTTGTCTGAGTCAGGGAAAGCCAAGCTCTTCTGGAAATTATCATTCGAATAACATCATATTGTTTTGTATACTGGTATGCATCAAGCGGTATTTATTTATTATTTTTTACCAAAGATAAATGCACCAATTCTATCTTGTGCACATTTATAAAATGCAATTCTAGATGCATTATAGCCGTCCAGTCATATTTAATGTATTAAGACATTTTTATAAATCAGCATTTATAACATATTTCCTATTGTGTGGAGAAACTGCTTATACATTATCAGGCAACTCATGGCTTCACATTGTGGTTGATACTAATTATAGGGAGCTTGGTTAAATAGTAACTCTGAGGACTCCCGAGTGACACGCAACAGAAAAGCTTTCACGCTATCTTCCCGAGTGCCCTGTCATCTAGATCAAAAATTGGCCCTGCTCTGTTCGTGAGAAGGATGGCATCACTCTCTGCCCTGTCAATCACAATGATACTAGCCAACTGTGGGCATGTGAGCTCATATATGCGGAATATGACAGCAAAGTGGGAATAGAGATGTCTGAATGACCTTCTCAGGTGACTCAGGTCTCTCAGCAGAAAGAAAATGCATGAATGAATGGTTAATTGGCAAAGCAATACCATATGGCAGAAAAGAAATCTTAATCATAACAAAAATGATACCTAATAATAGTGACCGGAGGAAAATTATCCTGTGGGAATACAACTTTGAAATTCTGTATTCATAACAACAAAGTGGTCTCTTGCCTGGCAGTCCTCTGCTGTCCAATGAGCACATATAACCTGTCCCTTCAGGTGCACTGGAAGATTTTAAGCCTGAATTTTCTATCCCAGGCAATTTCTGACAAGCCCCCCAGATCAGATACAAAGGTAGATGCTGAGTCATCTTTACCTTTAAGTTGGCCCAGATGTAAGCATGCCAAAAATGTATGCAATGTAGGAAACCAGGGCGACACTGAGGAAACAACAAAACAACAATCATGACATCCAAGAAGGCCTCTCCAACTCGCTGCAAAACACGCAGTCACTGCTGCCCACGTCTCGCTAACCATTCTCTCCTCCTTCAGTGGTGAGCGTGTGTTTCATCCACACATCCAAAAAAGCATGCAAACAAGTTAAATGGGAAAGCTTCTGTTCCTTTTCAGTCTCCATTCTGGCAAATGAAAAGAGCACTTGCTTAGCCTGGTTTGTGGATCAGCCTTGTTGAGGATTTCTCCGGGTTAAAGATCTTGTAATTTGTGCTCTTCATCTGTTCTCAGTTGTGTAGTGTGCACAACAAGAAAACAAAGTACAAGAAAGAAAGAATGTGTAATATGAGTAATTTTGGATTTCGAAAGTATTGTAGTGTGCACTTAGCCTCTCTCTCTGTCTCTTTCTCTTTCTCTCTCTCTCTCGCGCTCCTCTGACGAAAAATGACAAGTTCTTTCTTCTTGTGCTTCAGCCTGCTTGGAGAAACCAAAAGAAACAGCAGCTGAGCCACACATTTGACAGGGACTCAGAAAATGACATTTCATATGGGGGGCGAGCACAGAGGAGAAAGAAAGTTCTTTTTAAAAAAAAAAAAGAAAAAAGAAAAAAAAAAAGAATGGGATAATTTAAATGGAAAGCTCTGTGAGAGAGTGAAATTGAGATGTTGCTGAGTTGTCCCTGTCATCACCCGGGCATGGAGCAAAAGCAATTAAAGAAACAGGATGTTGGTGGGGATTTTTTGCCACAATCCGAGTGAGGCAGAAGGACTCCCGACCAGGGGGCCATGGCTATTAGTGGGGGTGCAGGGTAATTGGAGTGACAGACTGAAATCATTAACACATTGCTTAAATTTGGTTGTGAGCTTAATGAGAAGACCTGCCTTTTCATTTTCTCAGCAAGTCAATGTCATTTGGTTTAGTTGTGAGGGAGAGAACAGGCCTTGCCTTTATTATACATGTCCGTCAGCAAGAGTTAACAGATCTTGGATATGTTTTTGGGTGCTACAGATTAAATACATGTCAAATTTATTGTGAACAGATATGCTTCTAGTATGTGCACTACTGTAGGGCTAGTTGGCGTCCAGTCTGTTTTCAGGGACATTTGTCAAGCTGGATATGAATGAATTTATTTGTAAATCATTCATAGGAGCCTTTACACAAGAACGTCCGTATTCATGAAAATCCTGTTAGTTTGGGAAAATGTACATGTCCTATGAGAACTCCTGAGGCTGTGTAATTTTAAATGTAAGGTAGCTCACTAATGTGAAAATCGATTGCTCAGTTTAAAAAAATCTTACATATAATGAGTTACAAACAATATTAAATAGCTTATCACGTACACAAATTTAATACATGTTGTGTTACCTAGTTGTTCCATAATAATTGCATTAAATAAAGGAATATTACATATGAAAAATATGAATAATTGAAGAATGTAAGCCAACACAAATACATAAAGAAAGACTATTAAGACTAATCATTCAAGAAGTGTCGGCATGGAAAAAGAGGGCGGGCTGGTCTGTGTAATGGCTCAGCCGGCATTAGGCTATTGGAAGATTTAGCACATGCTGCATGTAGGAGGGATCAGATATTTCGAGATCAGTATTATTTTATTTAGAGGATGAAAGCTGGTTTATAAATTGGCTCTGTTTGCCACAATCTCTTTTCTTAATGCTGTACAACATGTTAGAGCCAGCACTAATTCGACGGACGATCTTGTGCCATTCCTGTGCATGTCCTGGCTTTGTCAGTGCTTGGATTTCTTGATGCTGGCATTTTTCAAAGAGAGATAAGTGACCCATATGATGCGTCTCAACCTACAATGAGCCGTATACTCCCTAGCGTGCTGCATGCCATCATCAGACTTCTTCCCGAACACATAAGGTTTCCTAATGACACCTGTCATCCTGCTTTTCCAAGACAGCATCATAGGGTGCGTGTGTGTGCCAAATGCTAAAGACAGACTTCTGACCGCACATTTGCCGGGATACTTATAATAATTAAACACAGAATTTTGGCTAGCTATCTTTTTTTCTCCATTTTCATGTCAGTCCATTTCCTTTCACGTCACCTCTAGTCACACCTAATTCACCTTTTCTGTTATTTGTCCCTAGATTTTGGCCTTTGCAGATATGCTGCTAAATAATAGTTTTAGTTGGTGTAGACATGAGTTAAAATAAGTTCTACTTCTGCCTCTGAGAAATTCCATTTCTTTCATTGTTTTGTTCTAAATTCATGCTTTCAGCTCTGTGTGAGCTTTGCCTTTTATGGAGTTTTATGGGTGTCACTAAATGCAAATCAGCTGTGCTGTCATCACACTTTGCACTTTATGGGTGATTGGCATTTACTGTATAAACATACACATGTGAGTATGAAGAAAATCAGCATTGCTGAAATTTTTATAAATCTGGAGGTAATTGTTCAGCTCAGTGAGACCTACGAAAACATTTTACTAAAAGATTGATAAAAGAGGCCAATGCTCCGGCATGAAAAAAATGAGACAAATCTGCATCTTTTTCCTCTGTCTAATGAACGGGTGCAGTAATTAAAGTGGCCTAACGTTGATTGATGATGAGCATCAAGATAAAGAATTTTTAAAAATGTGACAATTTGAATAAAAAAGCTAAATGAATCCGAAACAGTTGGGAGTCAGTTTGCATGAGTGTGTTAGAAGCAGGAGGCAGCATGCATGGTGGGGGGGTGGGGGGGGCTGGGGGGGCTGGGGTGGTGGGCTGCATGCTTTTAGACAGAATTCATCAATTCCTTTTTTATCTCTGCCCAATAAAGCTGGCCATGTCTCCTTGTGGTGGCCCAGCCATCACAGCCTGAATCAGATGGTAGATTAACGTTCCACTAAAAACTGTGCTCGTTTTCTCGAATCCTTTGCTCAGAGAAAGTGAGTAGAAAGAGAGAGAACATGGCTGCATGGAATGGCTCATGCTAATGACCAGGTGCTGGGGGAGAGGTGAGCTTGGGCCCGGTTTGGGTGGGCGTCTCTCTGGAACACCGTGCTGAGCGGACAGATGTGCGCAAGCGCATGCTCCTCAACCCCCTCTGTGTGCACTGCCAAAGTAGCGGCCGGCGTTCAAACTGCGCTCATTTATCCCTCTTTGTTCTTTGTTATTTTTGGACAGGCTTGCGGGTGGGCAAGCAGGGAGGGATAAAAATCAGGGTCTCCATCTCTCCATCTGGTTTGTCCTTCTTTCGTTTTTGCAAATTTTCCTGCAATACTTCAATTGTAGGGACAATGGACAGAGGACAGATACTCCCAAATAAGAAAGCCTATAGTTAAGGGCTTCAATACCACAGGACTTTGGCTTCATCCTAAAACACTCCTAGGAGCAGTGAGAAGGTGAAAGTTTTGAAGACCTCAGTATATGTTTGATATCTAGAATCACTCGTTCTCTCTTTTTATTTCCATTACAGAGATTCATCAATCATACCTCAGAACTACCATGGCAACGGTATCTGCCTCAGCAGTGGAAAGAAACCTCAACTGTCTCGAGAGCAGCTGAAGGCCGATCAGAGCAGAGTAAGGCAGCGTGAGTGAATGTTGAGTCAGGCAGTGGAAATCACCCGAGTCTGAGTCCTTAGAACAGCACCTGCCAACACCATGGAGGAGGAAAAGTCAGTTAGCTTAGAGTTAGCACTCCGCTTCCTCTTCTTCACATATTACCCTCTGAGGCAAGGCATTGGTTTAACCTGCAGCTTTCACTTTGTTGTCACTCACAACAACTGAAGCAACAACCCCACCGCCTTCGCTTTCCCACAACAAGCTGAGCAAATGACAACTCGTGCTCGTGTCATACAATACGCTCATTGCACAAAAAAACAAGTGAAAAAAACCCACACTCAGTCCAAAACTTTTTTTCATTTTGGCGAGCTCAACCGAGGATGGAGGTCAGTGGGGATTTTTTGAGATTTTTTTTTCCTCTTTTTTTTTTCAGCGCTGCTGCCTGCCGCCCACTCGGTGTGGCCATGCTTTCTGAGTGAGGCAGGCTCGGCCACCTGCTTGCATTGTGGCCGGCAGCTTTGGAGCGCGGCGGGGGGCCCTGCGGGGACGGCCGAGCCCGCAACATGTTCCGGCGAGTTTGTTTGGAAACGGGCGGCCCGGGCCAGAGCGCCGCTCGGGAAGAGGACAGAGCCAAGCACAGCTGACAGACACACACACGCCCACACGCTCACACTCGCACACTGCCACCCGCCTCCTCCATTTTTTACACAAACGCTTCTCGTTTTCCTCCTCCTATCCTCCCCCCATCCACTTCTTTCCTCCCTGCAGGGGTCTGAAATCACAGCTTAATTTGGCCGTTCTTCAGCGGCCGGACAGCATTTCGGGTCCCACAGGCGTGACGTCATCACTGATTGCCCAGATGGATTGCAGCAGGTGAATCCTTGGCTACTTTTGTCAATACAGTAGAAATTACATTACTTTCTAAAATGCAAACGTTAAAGTGGTTACAAGAACCCATATGTGATTGCACTGCATGTAGTCCTGTAGTCACGTGTATTGTGTGTGTTGTCATGTGTTATGCCATGCTGCTGAAGAAACAACTTTTCATTCCAATGTATACATTTTTATGTACCTTTTTATGTCTTAAGCTTATGAGAAAATTAATTACATACAGTATGTGTTTGTATGATATACATTAACTAGACACTTTAAAAGGAACACCTGTACATCTGCTTATTCATGCAATTATCCAGTCATCCAATCATACGGCAGCAGCACTTAAAGTCATTCAGATTGTTAATGAGAGAGGTCAGAGGAGAATGGTGAGAGCTGACAGGAAGGCTACGGTAACTCAAATAACCACTCTTTACAGCCATGCTGAGCAGAAAAGCATCTCAGAATGCACAATATGTTACACATGGAGACAAATGAACTACAACACCAGAAGACTGCCTCAGGTTCCACTCCCATCAGCCAAGAAGAGGAACCTGACGCTACAATGGACAGACCAAAACTAGACAGTTTGAAAAAAAAAACAAAGAAAAAACATCACCTGTTTTTTAGTTTCAATGTTCTGGTGTTGGAGCCCATCCACATCAATGTGTGACATGTTGCACAATTTTGAGATACTTTTCTGCTCACCATGGTTGTAAAGGCTTCCTGCCCCAACAAGGCAGAACTACCCACAGAGCTGTTACACACTGGATGTTTTTGTTGTTGTTGTTGTTGTTTTGTTTTTGCACCATTCTAAACACTAGAGACTGTTATGCATGGAAATCCCAGATCATCAGCTTCTTTGATACTCAAATCAGCCTGTCTGGCAACAACAACCATGCCAGGGTCAAAGTCACTGAGTCACATTTTGATGTTTCCTGTGAACATTAACTGAAGCTTTTGACCTACATGGTTTTATGCATTGTGCTGCTGCCACATGATTATCTGATTGGATAACTGCATGAATGTGCAGGGGTACAGGTGTTGCTAATAAACTGGTTGGTGAATTTAGGTCAAAATGCGATATGATGTGTTGCATAAAATTTCATGAGGTCAAGTGGTGACTGACTATGGCATAGTATGCTCAGAAAATGCCATCCTTACTTGAGTTATGTACAAGAATGTATTCTACCATTAAAACAAGCAGGCAGCATGTTGTACTCAACTTTATTTGTACTCCCAAGTTCTCATCACCTCTGTGTAATGAGTGACAGGATCTACAAGTGAATTCTATGTTTTATTCTTCACTCATGTCTAAACTTTCCTTCAAATTCAGGGTTGTTACAGTGCAAATTTGGATATAGTAAAATGAGAGCTAAAAAAGGATGCCTGCAAAGTGAATATATCAACATTGTTCTCACATCACATCTCCACCCATACTGTGACCTTGAAAAAGAAATTTTCCATGCTGCATTACACAACATATGGCAATGATAACACTTCCATCCTGCTTCAAATGTCAGCTCTGATGGCCTGCTGATAGTCATTCATAGTACGGTTTATTTATGAAATATCTATCTTTTGTGTCATGTCAGGCATTTGTGTTTGTTGGAGGCATCATTAGCACAGGATGTAACATGACCAATGGCTAGTTTTAAATGCCAACAATTCCAGAGATGAGCCGGTTTCTTTTAATTCTCTTTCCCTCACAGAGATGGGACCAGCAGCACAGCATGACTCAAACAACAACAAAAAAACTGCAACTTTCCGTAAGCAAGAGAGCTCCACTCGGTGTGGTGATACATACTCACATATATACTCACGTACCAACCACCCCCCCAACACACACACACACACACACACACACACACACACATACGCAACTTATTGTGACTTCAGCATTTTCAACAGTTTGGGGGCAGTGGTTTGGGTGTCAGAATTGACAAAGTCAATGAGACATAGAAGGTGAGACAGAGCAAGCCAGAGAGAAAGCGAGACCTCAGGGGGAAAACACCTGGGCAGCAGAGACACGGGCCAGAGGAGATGAAAGTGAGTTGGAGCAGCTTTTTGATAACCCTCTTCAAAGACCTAACGGGAGAGAAAGTCTCCCGGAAGACTGTTCTCACCAGCTATATCTGGCACAGCAGGCTTCCGGAGTGTGCTGCACAACTTTCTGCTTTTTCAGTTCTTCCACTTCCTTCACTTTTTACTTACTTGCATTCTTCTGCAGTCAGGGAAATCACCTGTTTCTTCTTCTAAGCAAAAGTCGCCCCACGTTCAGAACTACAGTTATACAGTCAAGCAAAGCTGTTTCCATGCCTAGTGTGAGCAAAAGCTGAGTGGGATTTTAAGCTGAAAGAATTGAGTCATATAACAGAATTTTTTTAAATGGCTAACTAGTGACATTTACAGCTCACCATCTTTATGGAAATACAGCACTACTTTAGATGTAGACATACAAACTGCAAAGACCATAGATTTGCAATGCAAAAAGAGATACTGTATGTAATTAATGTGATTTTTGAATTCTTGTCTCCTTTTGTGGCATTTTGCAGGTCCAGTTTAGGCACACAAACAGAACACTGGGGTAATAGCTGATCTAATGAGCATGTGTGGAATATAAGTATGTTTATTAGAGCAGGGACATTGTTGTTGCCTTCTATTGGTGGTAGGCGAGAAAATCTCAGATCTCCTGACTAATGATATTTATGCACCAGCACGGCATTGCTGGTATTCAATCATTAATAGTCACACAGCCATATCTCACCCAGAGACACACTACCACAGACACAAAATATTCGAGTCACATAAACTGGCAATGCCCCTATGCTCTCACTGACATTCATCTGTCCCCAGTGCACCTATGGGAGACACATTCACAGTGTGATTCACAGAGATAAACAGGCATTTATGTTCTCGTTCACTTCCCGAAATCATGCTACACTCCACGAAAGAAGAAATTCTGGTCATAATTCTGGTTCCTATCATATCTGGATCCTTCACTATCTTCTGTTTTAATACCTATTCAGATTGGACTCATTTCACATGGTGAGGTGGAGTAATGCAATTTTTACCAGAGTATCTCAGGTAAAAAAATTCCATTGTATCCTGCAGGAAAAGAGTTTTCACGCTTTCCTTAAGAAGTGCTCTTTTCTGTTGTCCTCTGCTGAATCCAAACCAAAAGCAGGTACTGGCACGCCTTACAGTAAGTTATTATATCCTAGCATAGATATAGCCTACATACATGTAGCTCACTAATGATCAGGCTCAGCTTGCACTGACACACGCCCTACGATAGGTGCATATAATAAAGGTGAAAGAAATGAGCTTGTATTAAAGGTGCTTGTGTAGGATTACAGTATGGCTTGTGAATGTTGTACATAGCCATAAAAATCAAGCACTTTCTTCTAGTTCATAATAACCCTAATAACTTGTTACATCTCCTTCAACATAACACGCACACTTATACACTCCTGGGCAAAATATTAAGCTTTTAATGGTATTAACAACAAGTCATTGGTCAGGAAATTAGCAAGAATTAAACAACTAGATAAAAGAACTTAGTATTGGATAGCTTTTACCTTTCATTTCTTTACATTTTTAAGCCCTGTGGCATCCCAGAAGACATTTTTGGAAAACTTTGTACACCCAGACATGTGTTAGTTTGAATTTTACATCAAACATTTTAATCAGGATTATCAGGATTTTACCCTTGCGTACAAATAGACTATATAAGTGAATTTCCCTGTTTCTAGCTTTTCCCCAAACAAACAGTTCACTGCAGCAAAAGTAAATGAGCAAATGGTGGCACAGGAGCTCTCAGGAGTGCATGTGTTTAATTCTTGCGCATTTTCTGACCAGTGATTTGTTGTTTGTTGTTAAGACCATTAAAATCTTAATATTTGCCATTTTGGGCTTGGTCCATTTTTTTGCTCAGGAGTGTACATATTCTTATAGGAAGAGATTCAGTTACTTGAAGAATATGATCCATATTCTAATGATTAATATTGTTTAACATTTTTCAGTTGATGCTTTGAGTCCTGAACCATCATCCACCCTCTTCAGGACAAAACTTTTCTGGATCAGTAGCATTTAATCAGCTTTGTGTTGACCGCTTCCCTCTCATCCAGCCCCAGTGGAGTGTTATGAAAGTTCCTGTAGTTCTAAAGAGAAGAATTGCCATCACACTGTACAAGCTCACAAGCAATATGGAATTTAATGATGTAGCCAATTAGTTCGGCGTGCCTGTGACATTTTTGGCGGGTGTCATTGTGTGAAGCTATGTACTACACAGAGAGCTTTTTTTTGGTATGATAACAATGCGTACATTGTCGTCACACCAAAGTGTGCAAACACTCCCTTCTCTGTGATTTATACAGAGATCGCTCATTCCATACAAATTGGAAATAATCATTACAGACGTCATCCAGCAACATTGTTTAACAAACTTAGGAAACATTTTTCCTGTACAAATAGTACTTTAGACTGGTTTGTGGTCCTCAGAAGTTGTATCTTCACATGCAGACTTTCTTATATGAAAGGAGATAAACTATCTATCTATCTGAATCACCTCTAAGTACTCAGGGATCCTGTTCTAGTCCCTGCAGACCCCCAGTTGGTAATCTCTGCCAAAAACACATTTATCCACACAAAAGCTGAGCTTGTTAAATGCTGAATCTACTTTTGTTTCTTGTAAGTGATGAAGCTTTAAAAAAAAAATGGGGGCTGGGAGCTAATGTGTGTTATTGCATTGTTTTTTTTTTGTCTCTTTTTGCATCCAGAAGCCTGCACGGTGAGCCAATTATTGTGCAATCGTACTTTTGTTTATTGTTCCCAGCTGCTGAAATTATTACTAAAATGTCAGTAAGATGCAACATTTCCTGTGAAATTACTGACAGTAATCACTTCTCCTCCCAGCGCCACACTCCCTAATATGAATGCACTGCCAAGCAGTCCGTCTTGATGCTTCTCACCCGGCTTTCTTCATCTCCTTTATTGAATTCTTCTTCCAAACCCAATCACGGTAAACATATGCACTGCATCACTCTCTTATTGAGTGACTGTGCCTCCTGGCACGTTTGGTAATAATAACCCTTCATGGCTGGATGTGTCTCTATGTTGCTCTTGCATCCCTGCAATGCAGAGGGTTGAGGGAGTCTGAGGTTCAGTTGCAGCCTCGTGAGGTTGGGCGCCCACACTCTCGTCTCACGTTTCTCCACCATTTCTATTTCTCGCTCTTAAAAGTTGTTAAATTCTACTTTATTGAATTGTGTCTGTGACAATATTGGTGAGGAATTGCTACAGAGTGATAGAGAACATTCTATTTGACATAGATGCATCCATCAGGCAAGTAATGGAGAGGTGCATTGTGGGTGTAATTACAACAAATAGGAAAACAGATTTTAGGGCAGATCATGAGAGGATGAGATGTTCTGGTGTTTAAGCAAAGCTCCATCAAACTCTAATTGAGAATCATAAAATTCCCCTCCGCAGGTGTGTATTCATGGAAATGCAGAGCCAATGATGCATGGACATCACATGCACATCACATTGCAAACAACTATTTACATAAGCTCAATTAAAGCAGGCACATTAACAAACACCCTTAAGACTGGTAAAAGGAAGCAGTTAACACAGTATAAGAAGTAAGTCGTCTTATGTGGCGCAGCTGCCATGCGCACACACAAACATACCTCTGTGGTTGCGGGGTAGATAACAAGACAAACAAACAAACATTCCAGAAATTGTGTGCCCACTACCTTGTTAGTCCCTGTGATTATTAAAAAGCTGGCGCACTGTTTGATCTGAGGAACAGATAGTACTCTTGCCATCTTGCCATCACGCCCACATGTGTAGCATAAAGAGAATTATTCATTGTTTTTCACCAAAAGCAAAAAAGTGTGCCAGCTCAAAGGGCATCTGCTTTCCCAGTTAATTTAACGTTCATCAGGATCCAAATTCATTGATGATTTGGATTTGATTCATTTAATTGGTATGCGACATTTGCAAGAGTAAATAAAATAGCTGGATTGTTTGGAACTGAAAAATAACGACGTATTAAGGGGGATTTTTTTTGTAAAATGTTGTGAGATCGTGGTCCGCTCATTATTTTCTGACAATGCAATACACTCAAAAAAAGAGCCAGTTTATTTCACTTGTTTTTCAAATAAAAATATTTATCTACTTTTTTTTGTTTGTTTGTTTTTTTGGTGGGGGGGCAGACGTTGCATCATCACATCAGAGGCCCTTCTCCTCCTTTTCCTGGGGAACATTTGACTGTTCTGTGTTTCTGAATGTCTGTAATAATATATAATAATGCGTATTAACTGTTCATGCAGAAATACTTAACTTATGTACCTAACACAGTAATAAGCTTTTCTCAGTGAGTTTTCTCACTCTCCCTCCCATAAACACTCACTTGTTGTCCTGTCCTGACTCATACCACAGTAAGAGATTTCCTGTGAGTAACAATTAGCTAATCACAGATTAAGTGCTTGAAATTCAGGTATATCTATTCAAATATAAAGCTGGTTGGCTTAGCCTCTGTTATGCTTGGTGTAGGTGTGATGAACATGGCAAGCTACAACTCGTGAAAGAGCACCCAGTCAATTAATAATAATGAAACATATGGTTCTACAGAGTTTACAGGAAACTGCACTGGAAATATTCTTCAATAGAGCAAAGCATAATGCACTAAAAATACAAAGAAACCAATAACAGGTAAATCAACATTTCCAGGACTGTCAGAGAACCTCAGATTATCAGCTGCATGCTTAGCTTGGATTCTGCCTCACATGTAATTTGCTTTTCATAAACTAGTAAACTTTTTTTTTTTTGTATATCAATGTCTATTATTATTATTATTGTCCATAAAGGCTAACAACAGGTTGAATAATGGCTGATGTATTTAAAACAGGACAATCCAAATTGGGTTTCTTCACAAAAGGAAACTAAACTAAACTACAGCACTTATAAAATGAAGGAACTCCCATTTTCCTGAAAGAAGAGCTAATGATTTTATCAAGAATTTATCAACCTGGTCAAGTTAGAGCAGCAAGACGAGAATTTTAAATCATTTAACCTTCCTGAGCATCTTTTATACAATTCTACTATTTAATATTATATTTCTCCAAATGCTGCACAGCAGGGATGTAACCAAATATTAATATATTATTCAGAATGAACAGATACAAATGTGATCTAAATGCATACAAATGCAGATACGTATAGGTGGCTCATTAGGCAATGAATGCTCCAGGTTTAAATATAATATAAATACAGATACAGATATGGATATTTGAAGCAATAAGTAGAAACAGGTACAGAAACAGACAGTGGTATTACCTTACCCCCCTACTGCATATATAAATGTATATGTCTTGTTTTCTGGAAACGCCAACTCCCAGAATCCCTTGCTCACTCAAACCCCACCCCTACCCTCCTTATCCAATTTGTTCAAGTTTACTAGCTTTTCATTTGTTTCAACCTACATTTCTAAGCCGTTTTTGCCAGTATAAAGCTTCGGTGTATGACTTTTGCTCTGTTTGCTGCCCTTTGGACTTTCCCTTTGTACCTCTGACGTTTTGAAATGTTTTCTTTGACCTTTTTTTAACCTGCATAAATCTCTTCCATCCTGTTCAAGTCTGACAGTATAATTAAAGTTCTTGATATACATTCAAGCTTTCTATACTCCTTTTTAAGTATTTCATTGTTGACTCAGGGAGTATTCTCCATGGCCATGTTCGCTATGGATGGGCAGAAAACGCTGTATAAATGTTTACATGGACCGTTGTACATCATGAGTGATAAAGTAAGCACAAATGCTGTCATCAGCAAGGCATAAAATGTTTACCTTAGACATATATCTGTAGGCTTTAACTGACACAGTAATGCATCACTCTGTCAACTCAGTGAAAATGTTTCTTACTGGCCTGTCACTCATTTAACTGTGCTGTGACTGACCTCCAGCACACACACACCGCTACCAATCACGAAGCCTGTTAGCAAGACAGATGATTGGGTTCAACCTAACAAAGGGAGCAAAATTGCTCCAATCTCAACTGTATTTTCATTCAAGCATTACTGTGACAACCACAGAACTGGCAAAAGTTTTCTACACCTGTTCATTCCTTTCATTTTCACTATTCTGGTTATTCCTCGGTCCAAGCTGCGACAAGCACATAAATCACTCAGTTCAGTGGAGATTGAAGTTGGGGCAAAAAAAAAAAAGCCTGTGGAATAGCAAATAGGAAGGGGAGAGATTTCAAAAGAAGATACAGAAATATTGTCTGGTGCACTGAAGTCTGCAGCACTTAGAGTCACACTCTAGGAACTTTAGATTGGCAAAGTAAGACTGGAGAGGGAACATCTTGTTATTGAAGTTTTGTTTCTTTCTTCTTTTTTTTTGGTCCTTTGCCAGCCTGTGTTTCTCTCCAAGAAATGAAACAGAAAAGTTGTCTAAACCTGGTAGACAGCAAAAAATGTGCGAATTGACAGGTATTCCATAGCCTGCCAAAATCAGCTGTCTGAATCTTCTGTCATCACAAGATCTGCCTTAAATAATTCAGTGAGTGGATATTCAGTGACACTTTCTCTGACACGCTTGGAGTAAAGTCAGGTACTCTGATAAAACTTTCTTTTACACAGACGTTGAAGCAACTAACGCTGTTCCAAAATATCTGTGTTAACATGGCTAATTTTACACGCATCGATCAAAGTGTAAGGAAACAATCTTACTAAGAAAAGAAGAAGGGTATTTTATAACAAATAACCTCTAACACTAGGCACAGTAGGTAGTGTTGGCACCTCACAGCTCCAGGGTCCTTGCTTCGATCCTGAGCTCGGATTACTGCCAGTGTGGAGTTTCACATGCTCTTTCTGTGTGTGCGTGGGTTTCCCCCAGGTTCTCCAGTTTCCTCCCACCTCCAAAACAGTCAGTAGGTGGATTAGCTACTCTAAATTGAAGCTAAGTGTGAATGAGGGTGTGAATGTGTGTGTGTGCATGGTGCCCTGCGATGGTTGCCAACCAAATCAGGGTGTATTATTACTCTACGCCCCATGTTCCCAGGATAGGCTCCAGATCCTTCTCACCAGGATAAAGCAGTTACTAAAGATAAATAAATAAATGAATGTATGTTTAACACTATTATACAATTGCTGTTTATAATGTTAATCACAATACCCAGGAAATCTAACACCTGTCTGTATGTTCTCCACATGTCTGTGTGGGTTTCATCTGGATTCTCTGGTTTCCTCCCACCTCCCAAAACATGGCAATAGGTGGATTGATGACTCTAAATTGTCTTAGTTGTGCCTCTGTGCGTGCATGGTGCCCTGTAATGGACTGCTTCCTATCCAGAATGTAGTCGCTCCTTGCACTCAGTATTCCAGGGATAGGCTCCAGATCCAGTGCTCCGCTCTTAGCAGGCTGTGAGCAATTAGAAACAGAACAAGGAAGATGATGCGAAAAACAAGCGTATTTCTGCATTTAAAACTGGCGACCAGCTTACAGAAACAGCAGGGCACCTCTTCAATAATTTAGTTGTTATAGCAAGAGTCACTCTGTCTGTCTCTTTTTCTCACATACACAGACACACAAAGAGAGAGGCTTAACCTTAGCAGATCCTGCATTGGCTAGTGCGCAGCACTTCAGCAGAGCTGCCTGCATCCTCACAGGATCGGTTTTTGCTGGACACAGATACAAGTGCTCTATAGTGAACACCAGCGGATGAAAGTGGCTCCACTGCTGCAGGATTAGTAACTATTTTGTAAGCCTTGAGGATTCTGAAATGATCCACCTCCAAGTAGGAAATTATGACTAAAAAAGTGCTTCTTAGGAATGTTAATATATGACTCCAGTTTCATTTGGAAAATGCTTTTGTCTAAAGCAACTTACAATTCTCACAGTTCTTGCTCAAAGGCCTAACAGTGGCTCTGTGGCAGTTCTGGGATTTGAAACCACAGTCTTCTAAATATTACCTTAGAATCTTGAACCACTGAGCTACCACCGCCTATATTTTAGCCCTGTTTTTACACAAATATAGTATTAGAACACAATACTTAATGCATGCATAATGCATAATAGGGTTCCACTATAACACGTCACACTATAGAGGCCTTTTTTCTAGCTACTATGCAATGCTGGGGTATCCATATGAAATATAGAAGATGCATAAAGGATTTAATGACAGCGTTAAAATAACACAGATAACACGGGAACAAAGAGAACACCAGTGAATTTCAGTATGATGGCGAGAAACAAGAACACGCGAAAGAACACAAACATACAATAGATGCAAGAAACCAGTGAACAAAAATGTTCGGAGAAAACAAAATCAAAATAACAATAAGAAAAGCATATGTTCAAAACTCAGGGGAAGTGGAGTGCTGTGTGTGCAGCATGGAAGATGTGGGTGATACCTTCACATCCACCGTATTGCTTGGGAAGAGGGAAAGATATGTTCCATTGGACTGAAATGTAACCTGCGTTTCATATTTAAGTTTTGAAATCATAGAGAAATGGGCAAAACACACAAGTGAATGTCGTGGCCACTCTCTTAAGGGTAAGACCCAGTGCATGGCCTTACTGACAGCTTGTTGGAAATGGTAGCATTACTAAAACTGGCAGAACCGACATTAAAAAACTGGCTATCGGTGTCATAATTAAATTAACTATTTGCTGCTTGACTTGCTAGCATAAATCTTTAATTAATTAAAAGTTTGTTTGACATTCTGAGTCTTGCAGCAAGTGGTACACTAGCTATGAAATATTTGTTTTGGTTTCAAGCACAGTTGAGGGTTTCAGCAACATCATTGTGATCAGGGAGAAAGGTGTAAATTAGCCTCTTTATAAATCAGAAAACAGTGAAGATAATACCAAAATGTTCTTATTTTGTTAAAAACATTCAATTTGTCATTCTCCAGACTGGAGAATAAAAGTACTAACTCACAAGCTTGTTGACAAATGTTAGCCTGGCTAACTAGTTCACTATAGCTCGCTAGTTAAACAGGACAATAAACATTATCTTTAAATTCATCCCAGTGTCTCCCTGAACTTTGTTTCATTCACTGGGAAACAATGAAAATGCATATGTTTGTATTTTAGAATACATTTGTAAACACGTGAATGAGGTGAATGAGATCAGGTTTAAGTTTTCACCATGCTAACTCCTTTATTTTTCAGTGAAAAAGGCAACTGTAGTGTCTGTACTATAGGCTTTGATGAGAAATACTGAGTCTGTATCAGGGAATCTTCTGACTTAACATTATGCTGTATCAACCGATCCTGGGATACCATCATTTTTTAGGACACTCGAGAGTATTTCAATACAAGGGTTTTAAGTACCATTCTGAAGAGTGGACCACTGGGAAGCAGTAAACAAAACTAACCTTGATGATCAAGCTCTATTAGGATGCAGACACAGGACTATGCTAATTTTACCCTATATCCTATACACATGAAGCAAGAGGATCACGCTTCATTAAGTAAGGCCATGCATTATTCAGATAACACATGACTGGAGGAAAGACTTCAGGCCAATTAAAGAATCCTGCGCTGGAATTTTCCAGAGCCTGCACTTTCCTGTCAAACAAACAAGCATGCACAGACCCAGGCATGCCATTCATTTTTAAACGCACACATATTTTGGGTTATTATTGATGTTCAATACAGTCTGCAGAAAGGAAAGGCCAAAAGAAAGAAAGAAAGAAAGAAAGAAAGAAAGTGGCTGATGAGAAAATGGTGCAGACCAAAGGGGAGAGAGTATGTATAAAGCATTAAAATGCTAACTGTGCAGGTATCCCCAGGGCAAAATGGTTGACCTATTTCTGCCATAATTCTGACATTAATGCCATAGTTCAGCTTTCTGCTGCTCTTTGACGGTGTTCTCAAAGAGACACTCAGAGAAATGTAATTTACTACCTCTCATGAACACATTAATATCATATGTGATATTTACTGTAGTCATTACCTTAGAATCATACTAAATATTGCTGCAAAATATTAGAATATATGAACATTGACTAATGATGTCAGCCGTGTGTGTGTGTGTGTGTGTGTGTGTGTGTATCTAAACAACAGCAATCCGCCATGCTGATTTCTCAGCTGAGTGAGCGCAACCCTGCCTGCTCCATTAGAAGTGACTGTATCTCCTTAAACATACCCTCTTTCTCTCGCTCTCTCTTCCTCCCTCCATTCATCTCTTCTCTTTGTTCTGTGTGATTAAATGAGAAGCTGAAGTCATTGTTCATTTAGAATGTGCAGTCATAACCTTGCAAAAGGACACTGCTTCACAAACATACTCTTCACTGGACAATATCTGTGAGAAAAGGACATCTAAAGCATTATTAAAAGCTTTATAAAGATATAAATGCCCTTCATTTTTTTTTGAGACACACTCCATTTGATGCTGTATATTATGTTATAATTCACCCATTAAATATATATGGTCTATAGAGTTATCCCTGGTAGTAACAATATTATAATATAATATTATAATTAAATTAAGTATAATTTGAGACAAAATCATTATTTAAGTCTGGTATGTATTACAAAATAATAACTTTTATTCCAAAATAATAACTTTTATTCCAATTTTTACATATCAAAATTCTTGACATTGAGATTGCTATCAAGACAGAACATTAATTAACGTAATGCAATCCATGTTATATCAGAGCACATCAAAATACCCACACTGTCCATTAGTATAAAAAGGCACACAGTGAGCCTTGTGTTATTTCCTCTCAGAGCTCTTCAGCATGCCTGTGTGCTCCAGTGGCTCTGTGCTATTCTGTAAGATGCTAACAGCAGGAAACAATGCAGGCCAAACACAGGAACTGTGGGGTTCGGGCCGGAGCTGGGCCGCTGGCCGTGCAGTCACGTGACCAGTGTTGGGATGATAGTGAACAAGAGGCCCAGCTGGTGAGGGGTGATGAAGTAACTGTAGAGGAAGTGCGGGCCCTAATGTGGCAACGGCCCTCTCTTCAACTGTTACTGACAACAGCAAGTCATCCTGTCACAAGATTTACCACAACTGTGGCATTTCCGCTGCCTGCTATGACTCGGGGGCCTGGTGGGGAATCTGATTCAGCTCTGAGCACAGTGGGTGTAGTATTTGTGCTAAGAGTTCAAGCACTGTGGAGAATGCAATGGTTTTCAGGAGAAAGATAAAGTAAAGCTCTCTATTAAATGTCTGAATGCCTTAACCACAAACATATAAACTATGTTAAAATACAAAATGCAAAAATGGATAATTTATGCGTTAATTCAGACATATGAGCATCAGAGCTTAACAGCCATTATTTTTCATTCATTCTTGGCGAAATCATTTTATTCTGGTTAAGGTCCCGGCGGGTCCGGGGCCTATCCGGGCACAAGGCGGGAATACACCATGGATGGGATGCCAATCATTGCAGGACACCATGCACACACTCATTCACACAGTCATTCACTCCTAGTGGCAATTTAGAGTAACCAGTCCGCTTCCTTGCTTGTCTTGGGAGGTAGGATAAACTGGAGAGTCCCAGAGGAAACTCACACGGACACTTGGAGAACATGCTAAAAAAAGTAACCCAAGCTCAGGATCAAACCGGTGACTCTGGAGCTGTGATGGGGCCATGCTACCCAGTGTGCCAGCATGCCACCACCATTATTTGTGATTTTTATTTTAATTTGGATATCATTGTATTAAAAAATTCATGCACGTTAAATGTCATTCTTTTATTAGTGGTTCAAAAATTACTCAGAAGAAAAAGACTATTCATGCCATCATATACACTCATTCTAGATAGTTTTATTCTTTGTCAATATCTTAGTGTATTATATAGTAAATAATTTACAATCTATTTGTATTTCTGTAAACCTTAATGAAGCCCAATAAACATACAGGCAGTAGGTTACACTATTTTTTCTCTACCTTATGCTTTTTTATAGACATACGTATATTAAATATACATCTACTGTATTTTCGTTATAGATAGAAGATCTTCTACATATAACGTCTACTTTCCATGCATCACTAATTCTCATAAGCTACCACTGAAATGACTCTTGTACCATTACAAATGGCCCTGCTCTCAGCCTCTTGGTAATAGGGTTCACATATGCTCTCATGTCATCTGAGAATCTGTCACCACTCTGCCTATGTCTTCTGCCCTGATTTGCCCAGCTGGGTTCTGCTGTAGCAGATCTCATTACAGGCACAGGACCAATCATGCTCTCGTTCCCCAGAGACAGCCAGTACATAGGCAGGCGGCCCACTTCATGGCCCCTGGGGTCATGACCTAAGACAGGCCCGAGCTTTGACAGCCATGTCATCAGGTGTGCATCTGCACCCGTTAATGGGCCTGATGCAGGAGAGCCGAGCCTATGTGCAAAACAAACGAGGAGGCTCACCTGGTGCCGAGCAATAGCGTTGATTGGGTGTGTGGGACTCGGGGAGAGGCTGTGCCCGGGGCGTGCTCACTCTGAGCAGGCAATACCAAGCATCTGCGCCCTCCAGAGACCTCTGCCCTTTCCAGGAAGCCTGCTGAGCAGAAACGCCAAGATGATCTGGATACATATTCAGCGAAGACTAAATAAAGTGCTGTGAATGTTTAAAGAGCCAGAAATGATCAGCCAAAATCAGTGGTGAAGGTGAGGGAGGTTGGTTGGGCTACAGATGTAATACAAATTTTCCTCTAGCACTATTGGGAGCGAAGATTTCAAAATGATTGCCTTTATAATACTGTTTTCTTGTCCAGGCACTGTGCACCAAAATTTCAGTCCTAACTTAAGTAGGATTATGAGGCCCGTGGCAGAACAGAGACACCCTGCTCTCAGACAGGGACTCAGTCAGTGCGCTGGCTTTTGTTCCAAGAGAGCTTCTAATTACCTTGGCTAATTGAGCTGTTAATTGAACTGTTGTCTTAATTAAATATCTCCCGATGCTTCCTTGCTCCCAGTGCCTTGCTATTGGAGAAGAGTGGCCGTCGCTACACATGCCACACATGAAGAAAAAAGCCAAACTGCTCTGGTCAGCTAATCTTGCTCAGTTTTGTTATTATTTTGCCAGTGGATACAGCCATTCAAGATTAGTCTATTATCAGCTTCAGATATAAATCAAGAAACTAATAAGCTAAAATTGCTTAAGGAAAGTGATGTCATTTTTAAATGAGCTCAAACTGATATACCTCTATAAAATATGGCCAAGTTGTAAGGCTTAAACTCCTAGCTTCTTATTCACTTACCCATTTCAAGGCATATTATTCAGTAACTACTATGGATTATTCAGTAACCACAGCAAAACTAATAGGAATGTGTGTTGGTATGAGAGGAAGGAGTGTAAGTCTAGAAGTGTCATGAATTGGCATCTGAAGGATTTCTCTTTAATCTACAGTCAATTTTGATAGCAAAGGTTTTAAAGGCAGTAGTATTGAGCTTCTACTCCATGGTTGCTAATGCACTCCTGGTAACTGTTTAAGCAGCAACACATCACACCCATCACAACACACATACACACAACACAGCTCCCTGCCCTGCAGACCTGACAAAAGCCAAACACCTGCAACCACAACATCTCTCCCCAGCTCTCTCTGCTTTTCCTCTCCTCCTCTCTCCCATGGGGCCTTGTAGGGGGAGAGGCCGGGCAGCAGCTCTCAGCTGGGTGTCTGATTCAGACACACTTCCTGCACAAGGCCAGCAGTGAGAAGAGGATGAGGTGGGACAAAGACGCCAGCACAAATGATGCTAACTTTATCATCCTCTTACAGCCTGGTGGCAGATGGTGGACTTGTGACACGCACATACACACACTGTGCTTTCCCAAGAGTTTCAGCCTCAGGACCACGTGAAAGGGAAGCTTTGTCACAGGACTCCAGATGTCAACAAGGGCCAGATGAAGTAAGAGCAGTCGCATGAGAGAGTGAGGGAAAGAGTGGAGGAGCGAGAGAAACTTCATCCACTTAACATTTCACTCCTGAGAATCATTGACTTTTGTGCAGGAATACTTAACCAGGGTTAATCTGCTTAGATAGGGTTGTGTAAAACTGCTGCTGTAACACAGCAGATTGGAATCCGTGATTGAAATCCTAAACCTAGGTCTATTTGGATATTTTGGCACAATGAAGACATAGCAGAGAATAATAGAAATAAAGGGAGAAAAATAGACATACAGAGAGAGAGATAGTGAGACAGAGAGAGAGAAAACAGCTGCATTATGAAGGTTATTGGTGCCTTTAGCCTGAGCGGCAGGTAGAGCAGAGTCCCATGGAGATTCTAAATGAAGCATTCCAAGTGTTTCCTTGGCAGCAGCATGTACTCAACAACAAAAAAAAACCTACTGCTGACCCAAAGGGAGTGTCCAAAGCGGATCACACCACTGGCTCAGCATAATACAGGAAAATATTCAGATAATAATGTGTCCAAAGCCGTACCAAGTGCATGCACACTTTGTATTTGTGAAAGGCTACAAATCTCATGCACCTATAATATCCTACCTTCTTTATCCTGCCACTTACTTTTGGTGGATGGCCTCCTCTGGGAAGAACTGATTGCACCATATTCTTCCTTTTTTTTAATGATGAATTTAATGGTTCTCTGTAGGAAGTTCAAATTTTGGGATATTTTTTTATAACCAAACCCTGATGCATACTTTTCCAGCACACTGTCCTGGATTTGTTTTGATAGCTCCTTAACCTTCATGATGTTGTTTGCTTAGATATGTTCTCTAACAAACTCTGGGGCCTTCCAGGAACAGATGTGTTTATATTGAGCTCAAGTGACACTTTAATTGCCAACAACCCCTTTTAACTAATTATGTGATGTCTGATGGTAACTGGTTGCACCACAACTAATTTAGGGGTTCGAGGGGGGTGAATACTTATGCAAGGCACTGTATCCCAGGGACCGTTTGCTGTTATGAAATCATTGTTGGTAAGGAGCTCCAAGCATGTGTCTGCTAGTTCCTTATATCTTATAACTCAAGAGTATCGGCACTGAAGAGTTGACGCTGAAGAAATTGTTGTATAAATTGGATAAAAGTAGGACAATCCAAATAACTGCTCTCAGATCAGTAAGAAAATCTCACCTTCTATCAACTCTGGTATAAATGATTAAGAACTCTAACACACAGTACCGGTTAAGAAAACATACAGCAGCCATGTATAAGAAAAAAGAGTTATATATCACGTGTGCTATCAGCCAAACGGAAAGCTGCTTGGCCCGCAATGTGATTTAGCACTTCTGTTTGAATGGCTGTATTTCATTGATGAGGAAGTTCAACAGCAATTATGGTGCTCTGGATGTCTGGTAACACTGATAACTATGTTATCATATCTCTGCATTTTACATCTTGTCGCAAATGTTTTGGAAAAATATTATTTCAACATGCTTGCCCTTGTGAAAGTCTTTAAAAGTTCCCCTAATTAATGGAGAAGTTCGGTGGTGAGTGCTTTGTCACAGCTGGCACCCAGCGCAGATAACGTGAGAAAAAAAAAAAGAGTTCATTCAGTGGTTTCATACAGCTAGAAGAGTGCTGTAACGACTAACTTCTCAGGCCATTAGAAATAATTTAACACATTTTATAGCTTATGCTTGCTGCAGTAGTGTTGAGTGGTAACTGATGAAGCAAGCTATTTGCATGGGGATGGTTGGAGGAAGGAAACGGCACTTCCCATGCTGGAAATGTTACTTAAATATGTAGCATCACACAGCTGTGCTGAACATTTTCTTCCATTTTCTATTACAAGTAGATACACGTACATCAGAGGGTGAAGCATAGTTGCCTTTATGTGCCGTGTATGTTCCATCACTTCATTTTTAGTATCATTCATTTTTAGTATCCGCTGTATCCTGGTCAATGAGTGTGCATGGTGCCCTGTGATGAGTGGCGTCTCATCCAGGGTGTATTCCCGCCTCACAGCCAGTGCTCCCAGGATAGTCTACAGATCCACCATCACTTCCCATTCTGTCAAAACAGTAAAAGAGATTCAAATCTCATACTAGCCTGGTGCACTAGAATTAGATTCAGACCGACGTCTCACGTTGGAAGACGTGACTCTGAGATTTTTCTCTAATCCATCATGTGTTCCTCAAATGGGGTTTTTGTGTATTAAGTGAGCTTTGGAGTTGAACGTTTTCTGTCAAGTTTCCAATTATCACTGATTGAGTCAATGGGAGTGAATAAAACATCATTTGCTCTAAGTAGGGAAAATGAGACCCAACTGGTGAGTCTGTGTCTGTACGTGTGTGAGCGCACACACATGAGCATGTCAGGCTGTGTTTCTTCATTTGGAGAACTTTTGACAGTTTTGTGTGTGTGTGTGTGTGCGTGCGTGCGTGCGTGCGTGTTCCAGAGTTGCGAGAGCGCAGCATATGGCTCCTCTCTGTGTGGGTTTGCGGTGGAGTGTGACTTTGCCTCTGGTAGTGCTACTGATGTTTTACCAAGTCAATAGCCAACCAGTGATGTCAGGCTGTTCAGTCATTCCCCCTCCAACAAAGAGACACATGCAGACACACACACTTTCATTAGATAAACAATTATATCTTATTACTATATACAAATATCTGTGATTAATGCTTTAGTTAAATAAAAGATTATACCAAACAGCTATTTATATTCTTTTTACTATACCTCTTAGACACTGATGTTTTCCTTAGACACCATGGACATCAAGTATATTATCAAGTGTATTCTTATATTCTCATTTTTTTCTTTTTCTTTACACTTTAAAGTCAGCCAGCTGCTGCTGCAGAGTCTAGGCATACACAAATAAAGGTCCTTTCTCCCATTATGGAATGGCATCAACCTCACATATGGATGCACACACCATTTCCCAAGCACCACACTAGCACCACGCCACTGTTCACTTTCTTTATCTCCACACACACCGTTTCGCAAGACATTTTCCTCCCCCTTAATGGATTTCAAAGAACATCTGCTTTCCATTCCTCAACCTCGTGGGATTTTCATTTAGCCAAGTTAATTACTCTATCAAGCTCGTTTCATTATCATATTCTGCCTCACTCAAAAAAAAAAAAAAAAAACTGTGCCCTGGTGTTGGGGCTGTGGTTCAGCTCCTGTGTACGTTCCCATCTGAATGAGCCAATGTCGTCGCAGCTCAGGAAATTACAACTGCCTCTGACCTGGCCCCAAGTTCCTAGCGTGTATCCTGTGTTAGGTGAGAAATCTAAATCAGCTGCTAGTGCTTCTGTTAGCAAGATCACACTGCAAAATGTCTCGGAGGGACAGGATGGAACATGTGTTGATGCTGATGAACAGCAGTTCAATTAATCAGAATATGATCTCCATGTTCTAGGTTTAATACAAACTATCCCCATGGGTCCAATAATTTGATGACTTTCTCATTGACCTTTACTGACCTTCATCGTCTGACTAAATCTCAATTGCTAGGCTGTGATCCATTGAGTGCATTATGTTCATAAAACAGATCTAACAAGTTAGAAAGTTAGAATCTCTCCGGTATTTGTATTGGCTGCATTTCAGCACATTTCCAGTGTTAAAATAGAACACAAATGCCATACAGTATATGTGAATTTTCAAAACCATGCACTGCAGGTAAGAAGAGGGGAAATCAAAACCATGTGGAAGATTAAAGAGTGTATCTTTGCAGTATATCGAGTAGCTTGAATGCTGAGGATTTAATTGGATAATTAAATGACTGATTTTAAACCAGATTGCATTTGATTTATCATGTGACAGTAATCTGACAATTATAAGCGCTGCTGCATTTTTTTTAACTTTCATTTTTCAGAGGGATAAATGTAAAATTACATGTGCTCCTGCAGATCACAGTCTCTTTTAGATTAGAAGAAAAATCATCATCATATAGAATAGTAATTTGTATGGCTTTGACATGTTTTTGCCTCTAGATGATACTTCTCTACTCATCTCGCTTTTGCACAAAACTACACTATAAAAAAATATATATATATAAAAAATTGTGATGTTATACAGATCTGAATAAATAAAACCTAAAAGGTGTCTGTCAGCTTTCATTAATTATTAGCAACACTGCTGTTTCTGGGTGAAGTTATGCGCTATAAAGTTTTTAATCAAACTGCACATCTTGATGCAATGTTCGCTAATTACTTTTTTTTCCCCCATCAATCATTCGAAGAGACAAAAGCAAAATTAATATTAACATTTGACAATTCAAAGTGAATACCCTGAGGTCTGGTGTAAAAGATATAGATATCAAGATATCAAATAACAGTGATAATTACATTATCTAGTTACTGTAATTGAAGTGACCTTTTATATGCCACCACAGTTGTATTCGTCTTTTTCCAAATATAATCTGTTAAATGAATTATACACTCGGTATTTCAGAGGAGCGGTGATGCATTGGGGAGCAGATGGCTTGGGTGGTGCACTAACTGCTGCAAATTGTCAAGACGAAAATGGATGCACTAAATATGGCCATGATGGTGTTTGCAACAAGACAGAACGACTGGCAGTGGATGAGTAGATGATGGCACTGAATATGCCATCTGACTCCTGAGTTCACCTCAGACCTGTGATGAAGATGGAGTCAGAGATTTCGAGACAGTGACCTCACAGAATGCTAGGATTTTAGGATTAGGTTAGGATTTTAAGGCGGTTACATCCTCAGAGCAGATGCTATGTATTTCACAGCCACTGCATGGCCTTATTAGGACTGCATGGCATGAAGAGGTAAATGTATGTTTCCTGACAGTGTGTAGGGATGACAGACTGAGAAAAGGAGAGAAAAAGGAAAGGGAATAGAAATGAATAGATGACATATGCCCAGTAAAAAAAAAAGTGGGGGTGAGTGAATGCAGTTTTTCCAGGCGACAGGGATTGATGGCTGCCACACTTGCGTGGCTGGCATGAACACTTGCCAGGCAGCTCGTCTTCGTGCTTCCGCTCCAGCTTAAAAAGCTTGTGTGTGCTAATGGTTCTGAGCGCTCCCCCGCGCCTCCTTTTATTACCTTGTTGACACCAGCTGCTAGTTTTTAAGCACTTTTAAACACGTGTATAAGTGGTGGCTCAAATTGCAGAATTAATGCTGTTGTTTGCCGTGCTTTTTTTTAAACGCGGGTGGGAATAGGACCCTTGCCAGTAAAATATAAAGGCATGCACAATGATAAAAGCTCAATTATGAGCACCTCTAATTCCCACCAGGCCTCAATTTCCAGTTGTCTGTAGATCTGTGACTTTCCTGAGATGTAATGTAATGAGATGAGATGTAAACCTCTCATAGCTGTTTACATGAATAAATGGTAAAATAATTGTTGTGTAGTTAAATTAATTCTTGAGTGGAGTGTTCAGTCAAACTAAATCATTAGTATGACTCAAGTTGGTATTTACAACAAGTGACAGAAGTGCAGCTTCAAGTACAGAGCTTTAATATAGAATTCAGTATAGATATTGAATAATGTAGAACTGTCTGTGGAGATTTCAAACTATCAGTGGACCTCATTTATCAAGCTGGATATGAATGAATTTGTTCCTAAATCTTTTGCAGGAGCATTTACACAAAAAAAATGTG
The DNA here is from genome assembly GCA_022985145.1 of Pangasius djambal. NCBI lineage: Eukaryota > Metazoa > Chordata > Actinopteri > Siluriformes > Pangasiidae > Pangasius > Pangasius djambal. The sequence continues at coordinate 17,211,760 of CM040984.1, read as the reverse complement.
GTATTTATGAATATTTAGTTAGTTTGGAAAAACTTTCACATCCTACAAGAGCTCCTGATTTTGTATAAATTTACATATAAGGAAATGCATTAATGAGAACCTCATTTCAAACCAGAAGGAAGATGCTGTAACTGTAGTTGCCAGCAGTGGTTGCAGTGGCTGAGCTGCAATACTAAAATATTTAGCGCACACCATGCTTAGGATCTGCTCTTTCACTGTTTAGACATTTAGTAATTTTGTCATTTACAGCTCTGTGAGTTTTGCGTTTCATGGAGTAAATAAGCCATTTTGTGAACACGCTTGGTAATTTTCAAGTGATCGGCATTTATCAACATAGTCACGTGGGAACAAAGAAAATCAGAGTTATCGCACCTTTTGTAATTCCAGGGGGGAATTTTCACTTCAGTTTGGCCTATGAAAACATTTACAGCCAATTTTACTAAAAGAACAATAAATGAGGCCCAAAGAGGATATCAAATGACTGCAAAATCATTAAATATGGACATTTTGTTGTCTACATGAGAAAAATAAAGTTGGTTCTTAAGTTCAAAACAAATCTATTCTCTTTTGGTTACTAAGATTAGGACTATGTGAGACATATAAATAAAGATCAGTGCAAAACTGCCATTAGAGTTATAATATAAGTGTACAACTGAAGTATTTCTGCACATTGCTCCTTCTTTGCCTGTGTATGTCTATGCACCGCCCCTCTCCCATCCTTGTCTGTGTGTGTTTGGGGTAGAAGGGAACCCTTAAGGGCTTCTAATTAGAAGAAAACCAATATAATTAGGAAATGACAATGGGTGGGAGCTTTTTGTGGAGAAAACGTCACTTCAGGCTTATGGAACGGTCAGGATGCATCTCTGACTCTAAGCACAAGCACTAGCATAACAATTAGGAGGCTGTGATTTGCGAAATCACACATTTTACATATTGAGCACCGGCGTTGAGAGCACCAGCCCGAGATTCAGAGAGAGGGTGAACAAACTTAGATAGTCATATTAGTGTGAGTCCATTAAAATAATATGTAAATCCTCAGGTAATCAAGTAAATTGAGTCCAGACAGATTTATTTAAGGATTTGTTATCAATAAAGAAAAGAAATGGAGTTAATTAGCAATGGCTAATTAACACCACAATTAGAATTTGCTCATTGGCGAATTACCCTGCTTCTTTACTAATATAGTTTTATGGCTTCATTACCAGTTTCCTTCATTACCAGTGTCATTTATCACAGCTTTTAACTAGTCTGATTTAAGAATGACAATTAGTCATGTGGCTAGCGGTCATGTCAAGTAGTTTTCATTAAACGCCAATGTGGCTTTATTTTAATGCTGTTGCATGTTACAACTTTCAAATCTGTAGTATCCACACTGGGACCTATTTGATTTCAAATATTTTTTAGAGGTATGGAGTGTAGCCTACTGAATGCTTGAACTGCAATGCGCAGTTTGCCATTAGTCTTAGCAATGCAGAGCGAGTTTACCCAGAACACAGGATCACAAAACACTTAAGAGAAGTGTATTAATAGGTATCAGGCAGCCAGGACAGTCTGCTCCAGAATTATGGTAAAGATGTTTATGAAAATAATGATCTAAATCAGCTTCATTCTACAGTTAATATATGAGAGAAAACAAACCTTGAATACAAAATAACAAAACACATCAGAAATTTTTATTTGCTAACAAAAACGTGTCACAATTATTTGCACTGCTACAAAGCTCATATTTATGAATATTTATGCAGTGCTTTGAATGTCTTATGAAGGCACTATGTAGTTACCCTTCCCAGCATGTTTACAAGCTAGATACAGAGCTAAGGTTTTTAGCTTCAGTGCTATAGGCACTACCCACATATGTTTGCAATTTTCTGGTTATCTGCAACAAATGAGCTTTACACAATAAAAAAAATACTCTGTTGTTCTTCTAAATGGAATAAAAGATGGGTGAATAATAAAATAAAACCAATGACTGAGAAGGAGTAACCTTGACCACAGAAAGGTTGCTTAAACAAGTTGGCGCCACATAAGAGAGGCTCTCTGATTGCACTGACAGCAACAAGCTGCTAGATGTGTGTGTTTGTGTGTGTGTGTGTGTGTGTGTGTGTGTGTGTGTGTGTGTGTGTGTGTGTGTGTGAGCAAGCTCCTAAGGTGTTTTGTTGAGAAAGACAGAAGATCTGAGGCCTCAGAAAAGACAAATACAAATTCCAACGGGTGCCAGAAGCACCTGCTCGATTTACATTTCCTAATTGCAAAGGAATGAGAAGGTAAGAATGGAAAGGGGAAAATATTTCCATCAGTGCTGACACTGACAAAGCAAGGAAATATTGCCTGTACATGCCTTTTTAAGTGGTGAACTGATGGCTGATATGAGCAAATTCACATTCAAGGTCTTCTAGGTCAGTTGCATTATTCAATACACCATTGTATGTAAACTAGTAACTGTTAAATGTATTGTCTTTAACTGTACATATCTGCTACTCCATATCCACAAGAATTCAATTCTATTATACAAACAAAACTAGTTATTTTTGAAATTACACTGGGTTCTTCTCAGAACTTGCATCCCCGATATGGCTGGATTTTATTTCACTTCATATGAAAAAGGTAAGAAAACCCTGCCATTAACCTTTGCACTTTTCATACAAAGTGAGTTGTGCAAATAGCTACTAATTTGCAAACTGTTCCTCCCTTACATCAGAAGTCTAATTTAATAAGATCTCAAAGAAAACTTGCTAACTTGGGTGTGCAAGCTCATTCGTTTTTTGTGCAGTTAGTGAGTGTGTTGCAGGTGATTTACGGAGAATAATTGTGTAAATTGCATCACATGCAAGGTAGAGGGCGGAAGCAATATGTAAATTAAAGAAGTTTGGATCATGGCAAAATTGCCATACATATAGGTAATTATGCATTAAGGCAGTCAAACGCATCAAAAATCTGTCCAAAACAGAGTATGAACACAAAATAAAAATCTGTCCAAAGCAGATTATGAACACAAAATAAAAGAGTGCAGACATGAATGCATGTGCTATATTCATAACATACTGTATAACATAGAGATTTGTGCATTAAATCTCTAATAAGAAACCACCCTAATATTACATCACATTTTTGAAAAGGAAAACATAGTTGCTCAAGATACATGTACAAAGACATCATTTATAAAACTTTAATGATATACTGATCTTAATTTGTCTTCAAATAGAGGAAATATTTCTGCAAATTTAATACCTGCTCTTCCTATGTATTAATTTGCGCACATAATCACTGTTCCTGAAGTGACTTTCAGGGTTAGTCTTTTAGTCTTTTAGTCCAACTTTTAGGTAAAAAGCCCCAAAATGCCTCTTCAGAGCCGAATGTGTTTTCACACACACAAAGCTTTGCTATCAAGGACATTGTTAAATGAAAAATGTGTATCTCCATTAATCCAACACAAAAAAAAAATAAAAATTTCATAGGTATCACGCCAAATAAATCCAAAATAACAGAATTTAGACACATTTCATCATAAAAATTAAAAACTAATAATCTTGTGTGGTCATCAGTGTACAATTTTTATATTCATAATGGACAGTTTACTTCTGATGGTTTCCAATGGAACATGGTGAAGTCGCAAGTCTCTCTTTATATTCTTCAACACAACTGCTACATGCTTTGACTTAAGTGGAGACCAGTATTATCATTTTCAGTCAAAACCTGGATGTTACTGTATGTATATTGATTTTTTTTTTACTAGTATTAGTGTGTAAATGCATGAGTTTCAGCTGAACTGGAAATCACACCCCTATGAGTAAACAAAATGTATATACTTGGGAAAAATACACAAAAAAATGAATATTGTATATAGCAAAACTTCTACAGCCAGCATGACTATTTGTCTTGATGTTATTTATGCAACATCTTATTGCATTAAGCTATGGTTATTGTGTAGTACTCCATTTTTCAGTATCAGTTGTGCCACATACATTTGGGACATTAACCGTGATTTGCATTAACAGTGCAAAAATGCATGCTAGTCTAGTGTATATATAATTATTGTTATTACTAACTGTTTCACTTTTAGCTTTCTGAACACTGGGGGAGGGGAGGTATGCCGTTTTGATAGACTGGCATCTAATGGACATCTTAGTTAAAAAAAACAGTGTGATTTATCAGCTCTTCATTGGTTATTTAAGAAGTCCAGCATTATGGGTAGACTGAGGAGTATAATACATTTCATATATAGAACGAAAAAATATATGGGAACAACATTTCCAAAAGTGGAGATGTGCAATTTTCATTGGACAGTGACAAGGTGTTCCCTTGATTTTTTGAAAAACTTGGGCCAAACTGAATAGCTAGGTCATCTCTGACACCTAAATCCCAGGCCCCCTGCGAGAAGTTAAATAAAAAACAACACCTGCACTGGGTGAAGTCACGGCCATGATGGTATACCAATCACCTGGGGTAAAAACCTTCCCAGGCTTGGTCCGCTTTTCTTTCTTTCTCTCTCTCTCTCTCTCTCTCTCTTTCTCTCTCTCGCTCCACCCCCCACCCCCAGGCTGGCTTCATTTCTACCCCCTCCCTCCAAGACCCACAAAAAGTGTTTTGTTGTCCATGGCTCAGGTTGCACAGCACTGCAGCAGTGACAAACCCTTAAACAATGGTGAGAGCAAAAGGAAGAGAGCGAGAGAAAAGGGAGGAGGGAGTCTAAGGGGAAAGCTGACTACAGGGTCAGAAGTCTCAGGTGACACAGGTGTTGCTGTTTCGGGCTGCGATTGCCGCAGGAGTCATGGAGTCGTGGCGTCATGGGGGCCCGGCTGTTTGCAAAGAAGGGGAGTCCATTCTGATTAGTGCTAACGCGCTTGTAATGGTGAACAGCGATGTTAGTAACAGCAATGTGCAGAGAACAGCTGGGACACACACTCCTTCGAGAACGTAGAACGAGAAGGATTCAGAGTGATTGGTGACAGCAGATACAGCAGGCGCACGCTCTCATGCTCTTTAAACAGCATCATAGATCCGCACATGAAAGACAGAACACTGCTGCTTCTCACAGAAGGTTGAGTGATAGCATTACAAACTGCTTTTTTATAGTTACATAAAATAAAGGATCAGCTTATCATCATATGATATGGCAAATGTTTAGCCAAGGAAACCTGTCTTGTTTTTCTTGTTGCTCTTGAGAGCTAATTTTCTGCATTCACCAAAGAACAAAGCTGTTCTCTTGTTAGTTTTAGTCGCAAGTCACAAGGAGGAAGCTGCCAATAGAGGCAGGCTCAGTGTAAGAGACACCTGACAATAGGTGAGACATGTAGCCTGTCAGATCTCTTTGTCATGGTCGCCTATCCCCTGAGGTGACAACACCTGCAAGCTGAAATCCATGTCGTTTCTCGCTCTCACGCTAAGCTGAGCAAGAAGTGAGCTCTCTGACTGCCACACTTGGAAAGTGAAACAGGGTGAAGGAGGCATTGTTGTAGATGGGGCCACTCCCTCATCCTGACACTCGTCTCTCAACACTGATATCTGTTGAGCTTATGGTCTACATTGGCCTTGTACTTCTAGTATGGACCAGTCTTGCTAGATTTCAAAGTCAAATATGCGTTGAATAAGGGAAGTCAGAAGAGAAGAGACAGTTAGGAGGATTTTATAGCAGGTAGAAAAGCAGCAGGGCAAATTCTCTGTGTGACTTTGTTGCAGTCACACCAACACAACACACAAACCCAAGTGGTAATAGAAGCCTCTGGGGTCTGTGCATCTCACAGCAATCGTCATATGCCTGCAGTGGTTGGTTGGGGAGCCCAGAACAGCGAGAAACTAAATGAAGAGAGCTGCAGCACCTGAGGCCCGGGGCCAGTGAGTCTTTATCTTGCAGCCTGGAGTGTATAAGATCCCTGCTCAAGTGCATCAAGACACAGTGTTGCAAAGATGACAAATGTTGTGCATCTGCTATCTTATGTATTTACTGCTACTTGGGTGTAACACATCTGTATCTGTTTTAAAGTTCCACATATCCATATCTGTATTTAAACCCAAAGTGGGTGTGACCTAAACTGGAAGGGTTTTAATTAGTTAAATATGAAATCTACCACAATGCTTCCAGAAACATTTGAATCAAACCCAGAGGTAGAAACACCAGCACTGCCAGCATGATGTATGAATTCCGGGTCAGTTCCTCAACCTCAGCTACATCATTCAAGTTTATAATTGGTTTCAGATAGAGATAGTGCACAAGACTATTTTTTTTTAAATCCAATTCATACAGTTATCGTTTATGTTTGTCCCGTTCATGTGGTGTCATATATTTGATCTGTTGAAAAATCCCAGTCATGCAACTTTTTTTGTTGCATCCCGCAGCATTCCAGTTCTGACTCACACCTTTAGTCTCTGTGAACCTTCCTGGCAAGCTTTCTTTAAAAAAAAACAAAATCTGTATAGAACACTTTATATGTTGTTTTCAAATAATGTATTCATATTCATTTGCATATAACCAATAGATTTCTCATATTACCCAACAATTATACACAACAAACTAAAAAGACATCATCAGAACATCAACATATTAGCACAGTACATATGCATACACTGATAAGGATCTGCATGAAGCATTTTATGGGAACTGTTCTCAGTCTCACAGAGCTGCAACACTGACCTTGTTCCCATGAGCAGAGGAGCTCTTTTTAAAAAGCTAATACTTAACCAAAATCAGCTAAACATTTACTCATAGATCAGCACCCAATGAATGAGTCATTTATTTGAGAAAGAAATTCCTAGTATTCCATTTCTATAACTGATTATTACTTTCTTAATGTTTGAAAGCAACTTGCACCATAGAGGGACACTGTTACATAAATTTAAAACTATTTTCAGGACAAAAAAATGTATCAGTCTGTCTAGTAAACTCTAGTTAAACGTTAAACTTTAGAGCCAAATATTTAACTCGTAACAATCAGTGATTACAGTGAGAGATTGCAACATTCTTAGACGACTTCCACTACTAGTTCTGATCAAAGGGGTTAGAGTCGTTTCACTCACTGCAGCAAAATAAGTTCTTCACAGTCCAGGATACCAGACAATTTCACTCTCTTCCTGTCACCTTGTAACCAAAACAATCAGGAAGCCTCTCCCTGTCCCTCAACATATTTTCATTTGCTTTTGCTCTTCTATTGGGAAATCGCAGCTATTAATTTCATTTGGACTCCATTAATCCACATTTCTGCCGTGAGTCCCCTCTGTCTTTAATCATCACTTCGCCCCGTTGCCAGCAATGGCCTCAGGTGGGTCCGGAGTGGAGGGTCACAATGTGTTCCTGCAAAATGGACGACAAAAACAGGTAATTCATCTCAATCACTCGCTCTTGGATTGGTGTCATCCAAACCCCTACAGAGTTCAGTCATGACAGAGCATGCTGCACAAGTTTATACATCCGCGATGGGCGAGGAAACAAAGCAACTCTACGAGAAATTCTTCTTCCTCCAACTGGGGGAAGAAAAAAGCAATTTACAAGAAACAATTCGACAAAAGTACTGGGAAAAAGAGAGGAGAGCGGAGCAAAAAAAATCCTCTGCATGCTTAGAAGCCGTTCGAAATATGTAACTGTACAAGGAAAGTGAATGATTTGAAAATACAAGAATATCAAGGCCAGCATACTACACTTGATAAAGGAGACAAGTCACCGTGCTGTAGAAGAGGACATTCATCATTATGAAAAAGAAAATGAATAGCATAGATTTAAGAGAGACTGAGATAAAAAAAAAAAAAAGGAAGGTCAGCATACAGGGCTTATGAAAAGAAGACCTTCGTGAGACATTTACTAGAAATACTTGCCAAGGTGCTGCATGAGGCTAGTTTTGCTTTTTTAATGGTTTTGAACTTCATATTTATCAAGAGTGGATGCTTCTTTTAAGACAGGCTGGTGAGATTGTGACTATAGAGATGTAATGAATTATAGTGAATATTTTGCTTGGTGAAAAAAAATGAAAAGCAGATTTTGAAGCTTTCCACAAATGTATATCATATAAGTCTTTAACGAACATTCTCTCAAAAATCAAGGAAATTGGCCTTTTCATTGACGTGAATAGTTACAAATTTGCAAGTGTGATAGTATTTTGGTTTTCTGCCACATAGTCTTCAGTGGGCTCAATGTAATGACTCTGAAGTGGAATATTAACTTACAAACCACTGCTGCAATACCACAATAGAATCTTTTTTTTTTTTAATCCCAAACTCCAAATTTAAAAGGCGGTGTGTGCGTGTAGCGCAGCTTTACGCGTGCAGCAACTGAGTGAGGCTGCAGCCAAAAGCCCTTAGTACTGTGACAGAGCAGATGCTAACAGTAATGACAGTGGGGATTATCCAGTAATTGTGGAAGCATAAATCATTCCGGTCGGGCACAGACAGAGGTGATTAGAAAGAGAGAGAGAGCAAAGGAGCATCTGTGGTCTTTACAGAAGTGTCATGGTCCTGCTTCAGCCGTCATTTTGTGTTGCTAATAATTTTGCAGAGTGATAAAATTTTTGTTGCAGAGTTCATAAATGTGATTCAGAATGTTGCCTGAGAACAGTGGGCTTCATTCGTAGGTACAAGAAACAATTCTTTGTGATGCACTCCTCAATATTGATGTCCATTAACCAGTCAACCTATGCTCTCTGTCTTTCTTTCCTTCCTTCTTCTGCTTTCCCGTACTGTTTTCCCCACACTATTTTATCTTCCTAGATTGCAGCCTAACATGACCCAGTATGTCTTCCTTATTCAGGAGACCAGAATGCTTTGCTGTAAGCCAGGAAATCTCACTGCTTGCTTTAATTGTTTAATATATTTTACTCAGTTAAGCATGAATCACTGTTAATTGAACAAAAAAATTTCATAATTAAAACGAAGTGGTGGAGGGTTGCTATCCTAACAAGCTTAAAAGAGAAGGCCACTGTTTTCTGCTGCATGGTTTTCTTCACTTGCAAATGTATTTATTTATTTATTTATGCTTTGATTAGATGAATGTTGTTTATTTCATATGATCTAATGCATATAATCTATAAACTATACTCCTGGGCAGAAACAAATGGGCCAAAATGGCAAATATTAAGCTTTTAATGGTCTTAACCACAAATCACTGGTCAGAAAATGAGCAAGAATTAAACACACGCACTCCTGAGAGCTCCTGTGCCACCATTTGCTCATTTACTTTTGCTGCAGTGAACTGTTTGTTTGGGGAAAAGCTAGAAACAGGGAAATTCACTTATATAGTCTTCTTATATAAGGGAAATTCACTTATATAGTCTTCCTATATGTACGCAAGGGTAAAATCCTGATAATGATTAAAATGTCTGATGTAAAATTCAAACTAACACATGTCTGTGTGAACAAATTTTCTAAAAATTCTCATCTGGGATGTTTTTTTTCTTAAAAGATTAGTCATTATAAGGTTATCTGCCACACTTGATGCAGCCCATCAAGGGCCACAAAGGGAAAAGCTATCCCATACTAAGTTCCTTTATCTATTTGTTCAATTCTTGATAATTTCCTGACCAGCGATTTGTTGTTAATGCCATTAAAAGCAATTTGTGCTTGGCCTTTTTTTTTTTTTTTTTGCCTAGGCTCATGATAGCCTTGATTTCTTGTTCTCGGCTGACAAGAGCCCAATGTGGTCTTCTGCTGTTGTGGTTCATCCACCTCAAAGTTGTGTTCTGAGATGCTTTTCTGCTCACCACGATTGTAAAGAGTGCTTATTTGAGTTACTGACTTCCTGTCAGCTCAGACCAGTCTGGTCATTCTGCTCTGATCTCTCATCAACAAGGTGTTTCAGCCTGCAGACCCTCTGCACACAGGATGTTTTTTTGTTTTTCGCACCTTTCTGTGTAAACTCTAGAGACTGTTGTGTGTGAAAATCCCAGGAGATCAGCAGTTTCTGAAATGCTCAAACCATTAACCATGCCATAGTTAAAGTCACAGAGATCACATTTTTTCCTCATTCTGATGTTTGATCTAAACATTAACTGAAGCTCTTGACCTGTATCTGCATGATTTTATGCATTGGCTGATTGGATAACTGCATAAATTCATAAATGAGCAGGTGTACAGGTGTTCCTATTAAAGTGGACAGTGAGTATATATTCCCATGATAGGCTCCGGATCCACCACAACTCAGACCACGATAAAGTGGTTACTGAAGATGAATGAATGAATTAATGAATGCTAAATGATATTTTAGAAAGGGACAAATGATGCATTGCATGAATCAGATTAATAGATAACAGAATGGAACATATAGAGTATCATCAGCATTCACTACATGCATTTCAAATAATTCACCTCTTTGAATGGTACCTCTGTGGTAATTTAACCCCCTGCCCAAAACACAATTTCACAGATATTGTGGGAACATAATCTCTCCAGACCTAAGTGTCTAAACCGGCTCTGTACACGGCTAACATGACAGAACTATAATTATAGCTGTATTTCTATATATTGTTCAGCTACGTGATTATCATTGGAGGAGTTATGTGCCATAATAAATGTCTCCTATGAGGTGAGAAAAAAAAAAGCATGCACGCTGTCAGAGACAGTGACAGTAATGACAAGCAAGCGCAGGAAAGCACTGGCTTTCTGACATTGTTACAGTAGTTACAGTAGTTTTATCAGCAGATGTTAAGAATATTTTTATTCTCCAATAATACAAAGTTTTCATGTCCTGATTTGCCAGGAATGTACAAATCCAGCCTGATTACATGTTGACTTCTTTGTTCTTTATGTGAACTATGAGTGTTTTCCCTGAATTGTTATAACTTAACCCAATTTTTTACAGTCAGAATTGTCATACAGTGGCACAGAGGTTCAGCTTGTAGCATTGTCATCTCATAGCTCCAGGGTCCCCGATTCCATCCTGATCTCCGGTTACTGTCTGTGTGGACTTTGGCATGTTCTGTCCATGTTTGTGGGTTTTCTCCAAGTTCTCTGCTTTCTTCCCACCTCCCAAAAACATGCCAGGAAATGGTAACAATTCCCTTGTGTGTGTGTTCTCTGGAGTCCTATCGAGGGTGTATTCCCTGCTCGTGCCCAGTATTCCTGGGATTTTTTAAACTTGAAATCTTCATCATCTGAATGTCAAATAGGTGTATTCAAGTATCTAAAATTGCGTTTTCTAATATTGGTACCATAATATAATGCAATGTTTTTATTTCAAGCTCATTAATCTGACTCAGTTCATTTTTTTTTAGCAGATTTTATTTTTTAAATAAAGATCTGATTTATCTCAGTGATTATGTCATTATCCTATATCTCACTAACATGCATTTGTTATACAAAAGTCAAATAGGTTAGTATCTTGTATACATGTTATTCTTGTTGTTGATGTTGTTGCTGTTGTTGTTGTTATAAACAGACACACATGAAAATGAGCAACTATGTACACACGTAGTGTACACTTGACAAATTCAAAAGTCAAGGTGTATAAAGTTGCATAAACTGAACATACAAGTTGAAGCTATAGCATGTTTACATGATATGTGATATAGCATGTTTTTATTTCAGTTCATGATTCTCTAAAGAGCAAGACATTTTAAATTAAATTGGCTTTCCAAGGGGAAAAAAAACCCACAAATTCATTTATTTCACATAGCTAGAACCTTGTATTTTATTTTAAACAGGTAACAACTGTTTGATTCTCCTTGTTGTTGTTTATTTTAGAAAAAAAGGGGAAATGTCAGTACAAGTGGACTTTACCTCAAGAAGAGGATGGATACATTTTTGCTTCCTTTGGGTGCATTTTCTAAATAACTCCATCTGTCTGATCAATTCCTACTAAATCGTAAGATGAAGTTCGTGTAATATGAATAGATAAAGTCTCCATAGCAGTGTAACGCAGAAACACGGGTCCGGAGGACAGTCTGCCTAAAAATATTACACCAAATGGTTATATGAAACCAACATTTGTTTTTCTTTCCAATTTGAGATTTAAAAGGTGCCAGAGGTGGTCACTAGTATAAACATTCTGACCACAGAGAAGCTTCACAGGGCTTGGAGAAATGGTTCTTTGCCAAGCAGATATAAATTGCAAAGCCACCAGCACATTTTAAATTTAAACAGTTGATTTGCTGCATATGCAGACATTCATATTGCTTGTGGAAATACACACTGTGCCCTTTTAATTTAATCATTTCAATTAAATCAAGCTGCTTGGAAAGGGAACAAACATGTCAATCATTCCCACACTACAACACGTCATTAAAGGAGCTTAATATTACTGACATTTAACAAGTACCACATCTGAAGAGACGTATGACAGAATCTACTTAAACTGTGGTGTCACTCAAGAGTGGTATGTAACCGAAGATTTCGACAAACATCTTTCAAAGAACAAAAGACTCTGAGAGGAAGGACAATAGGTGGAGACGTTATCTGCCTGCTTCCGCTGGCTCCTGTGTTTAGAAACGTGGCAGACATTGGCCAGGCGCTCTGAATGATTTAGGTGACATTAATAATTCAGCTTTTCCCAGGGCTAATTAGATAAGTGCCCGAGGTTGGGGAGCTGCTGGGAAATGTAGAGGCATGAAGGGAGTGAAAGGCTGTTTTACTAGTGTAGTGATAGGACCTGCTGAAGAATTACATTGTACTCAATAGAAATGGTTGCACCAAATTATAATGAGTTGTTTGTGTCAAGTGGTCATGAACTGTAAAACCCTGTGAAAAAAAGAGCAGCAGTGTTTGTCATGGATGGTCTAGGAAAGCGAACATGAGAATCATAATATACAGAAAGAGCAAGACAGAATGCTTCCCCCTTTCTCTTCCTCTTTCATCTCTCATACACACACACACACACACACACACACACACACACACACACACACACACTGGTGCCTGGATTATCAGTTCAATGAGTGGGGGACTAAAGAGAGTGTGCTGCAGATCAAACTTGCCTTCAGCTGCTGTCAAAATGCTCAGTGAATTTATAAATATTTTATTTATAAGAAACCTGCCGCATGAAGTGAGCCAAACACTTTATATTCATTGTTGTTCCTAGGGTTCTGGACATAGCCACTTTCATTCTTCTTGATGTCAATCAAAGAGTGTCCTCTCTGTGCTATATCCCATTCACGCTAACATGCTGTTCAATGTTATGTTTGGAAACTTTGAATATATGCATGAATTGAATTGAACTGAATTTCTAATGGAGCTTAGTACATACCATAAAAATGCGTTTGGTGTCAGGGTCAGAATGTAGGAATCAAAGTCTCTGAAACTCTGAACCTCCCCCTGAACTTCCTGACAAGCACCAGTCTGCTTGTCTGGATTTGAAGAAACAGTACTGCTAAGGTTGAAGCTCCCTGCAGGCTGAAGCTCATCACTGCTTTGAGGGAGAAGCTTCACCCCTACGCTGCCCTCTCCACTTCCCTTTTACTGCAGAACCAGTGGGGCAGCAGAGGCCTTGTAAAGCTGCAGCAGAGAGCTGTTCTTATCTAACCCGCTGGCTCCTCTCCCATAAACACTTTGTTATTTCACAGTGGCGGCGGTGAACTAAAAGACCTTCGACCCCAATGCAGAAAGGGGAAGCCTACAGAAAAGAGCCTGGTTTATCCCAGGAGCCAGAGACTGCCTGAGTGGAAACTGTTTTGATCACAGAGAGCAAGCTCCAGACTAAAAACGCATCTGTTCGCAAAAAGCCACATTTCTGTATAGTACATTTGCAAATGTATACAGCATAAAAAAGTACCTTGTGTGAACCTTGTTTAAGATCTTTCAACATATCAATGTATCCATGGAAAGTTTTGAAAAAAATATTGGGCAAAACTTGCAGACGTATGTTCAGCCACCTGCCGAGAGAAGCCAAAGTAGTAACAACTTTTATTAAGGACATGAAGGCTGTTATGCTTACCATAATTTCCAGGTTTTCAAATTTACCTCAAGTGTAGTCAGCTAAGACATGTTTGTCTTGTTTATTTTAGCACTGAATTAATGTGGTAAGCGCAGCTAAAAAAAAAAAAAAAAAAAAAAAAAGTTCTTGTGAGCACCAGTTGGTGTCACGCCAAACGCATCACACACTTGAGTCAAACAAGTTGTTAAGTAATGTTAAATAAGTGCGTGATATTATGGTGTACTGTTAACTATCAGAATAAACCAGAGTACAAATTGAATTTGAGCCCTTTTGAATCATGGAATGACATGGCTTTATTTTATATATTTAAAATCTAAAGTGGTGAGATGTTTTACTGTTTTAAAGAAATTGTTTACTGCGATGGACTGGCATCCCATTGTGCCTTGTGCCCAGTGTTCCCAGGATAGGCGCCAGATCCACTGCAATCCTGACCAGGATAAAGTGCTTACTGAAGATGAATGAATTGATTGATTGATTGATTGATTGATTGATTGAATGAAAATGTTTACAGTATTACTTAGCTAAATATTTAAGCAATTATAATGTGATTTTTGCAGTTGGTATGAAATGGTATTTATAATCTTACTTGTTATTTTTGTTAACTCCAGTGCAAAACTAAAAATTTGTCACCAATCAAGTCTTCGCTAATACAAAACATTTTGAAGGAGAACACTTGTGTTCATTTGATTGGTCATTTGAAGCTGCGGGCTTCCCTTTTTTTTAATTAATTTTATACATTATTGTATAGTAATAATAATAATAATAATAATAATAATAATAATATAATATGGACTAACAAAGAATGACTCAGAATATGGCAATACTGCCTGACTACTCATAATCAAACAAAAACAAAACAAAAACATTTCACTAGTGACCAAGAGGTCAAGTTACTTTCAAACAGAGTTTCTCTCAAATAAACAATTGTCTTAAGAGGACTAAATTTATAACATAATAATGGCATGAGGAGACAAAAGAGAAACTATTTAATAGATGTTAGGTCTCATTCCCTGTACCCTAGGGACAATTTTGTCCATATCATGTTGGAATGTGATTTACATTTCCTGGAAAATAGGGTACTCATATCTGTGTATACATTACGACTATCACCCAGCTAAACTAGATAAGGCATTAAGACCTAACTCCCTCCAAGTCAAAAGCGCAAGCTGAGGAGCAGGCAGAATAACAAGAACAGTATGTTAACTCTGTCAAGCCATCATAATGACTGCTTGTGGCCTCAGCGAATGACAAGAAAGTTCAACAATAACAAGAAACTCAAACATCTTAATTGCTGTAAACTTTAAATTATAACACTCAAGCACACAAAGCTCTTGAAATTCTGAAAATGGTGTTAAACAGCTTTTGAAGAGTCAGTGCATACCAAAAGCAGACACACCAGAAGCATTACCCTCCAGCAAAGCAACTAACATTTTGTGAATGACATGACAAAGATACAGACCATGTTCAGTCATCTGCTTTGATTAGCAATGATAATTTGTCTGTTTAAACTCAAGGAATTTTGTGGAAAGTGTGAAATTAGCTTTTCGCAGACCATGGCTTCAGAAGTCAGTTGAAACCAAGAAGATGTGAAGAAAATCCTACAGAAACAGCAGGTCTTTATTTGGGCTTAATCAGAATAATTTCATTGATGACAGCTGTATGATAATAAATTTTGAACGTGAGATTGAATGTGATTGGTTCATCCTCTCTGTGTCAGATTGTAACACAGCAGTGAGGAAGTATGGAAGAGACTTTGAGTTAAAGTAAATAGTTCTTTTGGAGAGTCTTCTATTGTCATTCTGCACTTATTGACCATTCTCAGGCTAGCAGTATCCATGATGCTGAGAAATCTGCCTTTACATATCAGCGTGTGGCACATGCTGTTACACACATTGGAGTAGATTTTAGGTTAAAGGGGTAAAAATTCAAATATTCCCGACAAACCAACCCCCAACCCCACTGAAGACTTTGCCCCCCAACAACTCTGATCATCTTCCCCAGATGCTTTTCTATGAGGCCAGAAAAAAACCTGAAGTGTGCCATCTGTTTTACCCCTATTCAAATGCTGTAGCTGGATCGGTGGAGTGATCAGTGTTATGTTAGAGCAAACATAGCAATTAAGCTAATTAAGTTCCCGCAGATTCCCTTTGATTTATGGCAGTCAGAGGAAGATGGTTTCAGGAAACACTGGTTGTCTCCCTCTGCTGTGCTGTAATGATGATGATGATGATGATGGTGGGGCTTTAACAGCGGCTGGAGTAAATGGCTTTCAGTGGTTGTCACAAGCCAAGTTTGGTGCAGGAAGAGCAGCCATTATGATAGGGCCACTGTCCCACATCACCTCACTGGCCTTGGCTGTCAATCTCATACTGAGGCCTTTAGTATTGGTATCCAGAGAGATGCCCTGTATTGACAGAAGAGGAAAACAGAATGAGAAACAAAGTCCAACAAAATGGCACGGTTGCCACAAAGGATTGTTCCTATTAACCTGAACACTTGAAAAAACATGTCACAACTCATTTGGTCCAATGACCTAGATTCTGGAAGTTGGAAAAAACTACCGAGAGGACTATATTGCTCTTCTGCCAGTGCAAAATTTGAGCAAGTTTTTCTTGAATCTCTCTGCTCTGTACTCTTAATCAAGCTTGCTAAATTGAAAAACCCATCTTAGCCTTATGTTCAGTATGCCCCACTCAGTGGCCTCCAGCTGATAATGGTTCTCCAGAGTCACAAATGCTGTAGATGGGCTTCAGCACTCATATATAGAGCTGTGTAGGAAAGTCAGGTAGGAGTCCAGTGAATTGCATGGCAGTAGGGAAATGCCTGAATCTAGCCTACTGTGAAATGTCCATAGAGCTAAAGGGAGAAATCCACACTACAGGGCTCCTATTGTTGCATTGCTTGTATGGCTATATCCTAAACATGCTTTTGGGCATGAAATAATCTGTGCCTTTTTGTCCTCCAACTGATTTATCTGAACATTATCAATGGACACAATAGAACAATGACAGAACAGTGACATACTACTGTAAGTCAATGGCAATATATGTACATACTGTCGTTTTTGTGTCTTTTTCTGGTATACACGGTAATTAGACACTTTGGACACCTTAACATACGGTAGGAGGTGAAAACATTGCTTTGGGTGGTTAAGGTATTTGGAGATGTTCTACTGTGGAGGTCAAATCCGTTTTAAACATTTGAAACAGAGAGCTCTCTGAAGGGCAGTGATGAGCACACAGCACCACTGCCAGCGGTGGGTGGACAGCAGAGCAACCGGCCCGTAGCTGACACACACACACACATATATGCTCATCCTGCTCATCCCACTCAGCATGAACACACAGATGTGGGTCATCAGACATCTGCTTCTCTGCTACCACCCATATTCGTTTTAATAACCACTCCCATAATCATGTGGATTACTGGAATATTAGTGAGCAGTCTGGACGTGGCAAGCGAGGTTCTGGCTCTGGAGAAGGTGTAGTGTGGAGCACCATATGGTCCAGAAGGTCAGGCTTTTTAACCACTCCACTAAGAGGGAAACTAAAAAAAATTGAGAGATCAGCCTAACTCCTCAAACTGATATGTGTGTGTGTCATTAAGAGGACAGGAGAAATTGTCCTGGGGTCAATAGGTCCTTTTGACCTAATGACAAAAAACATCTTCTTGGTGAGTTTATTCAGCCTGTTAGCCTCATTTTAGTACATGACACCAAAACAGAGAATATTCTATTTATTATAGCAGAATGATAAAACAAATGGAGCAAAAGAATAAAGCCAGGTCTGGCCTTTCCTTAGTGTACATCCAGATATGTATCTATAGGAACAATGTCCACTTTACTTCTGTGAATGCAGACAGACATCAGAAGAGTCTTTTGCCTTCTTCCAGCCACCTTTTTATCCGCCTCCACCTGTTTATCCTCCACACACACACCCAACAATAGCCAAATCATATAAGAACTTCTGCAGGTCACATGACTCCAGTGTATCGCGCACAGGTGTCCAGTGTTATCTACAGTGAGCTGGTGTTACTGCAGGTTTCCATTCCAACCAAACAGGAGCCACGCCTAATTCCATTTGTTTCCACTGGTGTTTGTTTTCAATGGGTGGTATCAGGCGTGCTCCTGCTTGGATGGAATGAAAACTTTCAGCCATACTGATTTCTTGTGGATAAGATTGGACAGCACTATCATAGAGGGTAAACAAGAAGAACAAAGAGCCGCCTCCTGAGAAACATTCCCTTGTTTTTTAGTACCCTTTTAGACACAAAGTCCTGCAACCTCACAACCTGTGGTCAGATAGACTATGATCAATAATACCTTATTATTGGTATGTAGATGGCCACATCCTCAACACTGAACAGGTGATTGATATGCAAACTGTAAGAGATCAAGAGATGGATTAACCAGAGGTCCGAGGTGGACCAAGAGCAGTTTATGAAACATCTTCACAACAAGAGAGTTGGCAACTTAAATTCAAATGTTATATCAATATTTACACAGGGAAAGATTTCCCGATATGCAGAGCAGTGCTACACAGGTGCTTTCGATTGCTTTGATTTTATGGGCTCCCCATTCTGATTATTAAAATTACCTGTGTGTGAGTCACTCCTCCAAGGTTGCCAGATTTTCTTGATTAGATCTGGCCAAGATGAGTTTTTAATAGCCTCTAGATCATTGCCTTTAACGACAAGCATTTACCTTCAAGCCCGGAAAAAAAAAAATCAGTGATAGAAAATGCAAACTGAACAAGCAGAAGCATTTTTTTCTTTGTGGTCAACTGCAGTATGATGTTAAAAATAAACAAATAAAAAGAAAAATCTTGCACACACCTCTATTGTGAAGCTTAAGCATGGATTTAAAAAATGCTATATGTACTGTTGGCAGTTGCAGCCAGAGACTGGGCAAGCAATAAAATTTGTATATTTTTTTCCCTGTGCCCCGACAGTGCACAATGGCCATTGTCACAAAACAGCTTTACAGAAAAATATAAATTCAGGATATAAATTTTAAATTTATACATTGATAAATTTATCCCTATGAGCAAGCCAGAGGCAACAGTGGCAAGGAAAAATTCCCTGAGACGATATGAGGAAGAAACCCTGAAGGGAACAAGACTCAAAAGGGAACCCGTCCTCATCTGGGTGACAGCAGATAGTGCAATTACGAATAATTCCCTTCTATAACTGTGTACATGGTCAAAAATGCAATTGTGTAACCAGGAAATTCATCATAGTTTTCACATGATGTCACATAGTCTGTTTTGTTGATGTTATCAAACTGTTCACTGATGGAGACTTGAGTGCAAAACTGTTTGTGGCAAATTGCATTCCTAAAGCTGTCATAGCAATTGCAGTCCAAAGCCATCTTCATGGTTTCTAAGTGGTACCATCCACAGTAATCTCATTGATCTTTAGGCTGTCCATATGGAGCTATCCTCAGCAGCAAGTGGTTTCCATGAGAAGAGAACTCCAACTAGAAGTAGGGCATCAGGCTGGATCAGGCAGGTCTGGAGAGCAGAAGGTGGCCTGGAGATGATAAGATTCTGATTCAAATATGCTGGATGTTTTCCTTTAAAAATGTTTCCAACTTGAATTTCCATATAGTGATTTTTACAAAGTGAGTTTCACATGTTTCACAGGCATACCTTCACAACTAATACACTGCATTAAAATATCTAAGATTCAAAACGGCAAGACCGAAGTACTTTTTTTCTTTCTTTTAAGCCTCATGAATTCCAGTTTCACATGCAATCTAATGAAAAATTTCAAGTAAGAGCAAGAAGAACAAAAATACATGATGGAGCTAATATGTAGTCACATTACAAATTGAAGTCATGTGGTGTGTTGCTATTTTGCATTCCCACTATTATACATTTTATGGCTATACTGTGCCATAACTCCACAGCTCAGTTAGAACCATTTTGATTTACAGTATGAATTATTAAATCTTAGATCATGCAGGTTTTCAGGAGATGTCTACAAAATGTGCTTGCCCACACACCTCTATGCGTTTTAGTTCTTCCTGTTTTTTTTTTTTTCTTCTTACCCTTCCTAAGAGATCTATTAGTGGGAGTCATGGCCTGCCTGTGTTTATGGTTCTCAGTGGGCCCATACTGCTGCTGCTGCTGCTGCCTCCACCACAGCTGCATCTGCTGTCTCCATAGTGATGAGGCTTATTA
Source organism: Pangasius djambal (assembly GCA_022985145.1). Lineage (NCBI taxonomy): Eukaryota > Metazoa > Chordata > Actinopteri > Siluriformes > Pangasiidae > Pangasius > Pangasius djambal. Next base: position 17,191,735 of record CM040984.1, on the reverse strand, counting down.
CTTAAACCCCCATACACCCGGGCACACTCCTACTCTGCTGAAAGGAACTGTGGAGTCTGAGCTTGCATTACAGTGCACTATAACATAGGTCCATTTTATGTATCAGTTGATATTTATTATTATACCACAGAGATGTTAAATTCTCAATTCCAGAAGAATATTTTCCTTTAACAGCAGTTGTGACAATAGTTCCGGCTGCAAGGCAAATCACAGGTTTATATTAAAGCACTCCTTCTAATATGCTATTGTTTCTATAGTAACCATTCATTCACAAGGGCTTGTATGATGGATATGCCACATAATATAAAGTTAATTTTAAAAAAAGGGTTTAAAAAAAACATGTTATTTTACAAAGAAGCACATATAATAATTGATATTGGGAAGCTTTTTTAAGGAGACGTTTCTTCAGCATTTATGGAAGTTTTGTTATCTCAGTTATAAATGTATATTTTGTTTTATTGGAAATACAACTAAGATAAGGTATTTCTTTAGCTTTTTGAGAAATCTTTATATGAAGCTGAAATATACTGTGTTCCTTTTCAACTTATGTTAGCGAAGAAATAACACAAATCTGATAAAACTGGCCTATCCTTGCACCAGAGTTTAGTCAAGCCACAAATTTGCTGAATTATTGACTCGAATTGACATAATCAAAGAAGACTTGCGACTAAACTTTGACTTTTACATCAGTGATTTGTGACTTCACCTGGGCTTGAGCCCTTTGCATTGGAAACACTTGGTACATTTTCAAAAACAAAGATTAAAAACCATACATCTAAAGGTGCAGTGAAGAACTGTACTTCTTCCCAACAAACAATTAATCTTCAGCAAATCAGCATCAATCTTCACTTCCAAGGTCAGACAGCCAATCAACTTGCACAATACAACGACAACATTGAAAGACCACTCATTCCCTGATGGCAGAGGTACTTTGCAGTAGCCATGCTCCTGAAGATAGTAGCCTTCGCCTACAAAGGTTGTGTTATTTGCAACAACAAAAGGGTTGCAACATGCAGAACCTGTGGTTCAAGCATATCAGAATGCAAAAGGACAACTTCAAATTTTGTATGGCATTTAAAGTTGTACAAAGCAAATCCCAAATTGAACTGATATAGATGGGTACCCTTTGTGAAAACAGTCTACACCTCATCTTAGGTGAAATTGAACTGAAATGTTTTGTTTTTATAGTCATAGTTATGCGTCTCTCAACCACTCATATATTTCCATTGCACAAAAAAACTCCAATCTGCTGTGTGAGTGTGTGTTTCAGGTTTTATTGAAAGGTAGATCCTGCTTGGCTTAGCTGAGCATCTTCTGCGTTTGCAATAGTGGGTTCAGACATGGTTGGAGGATCTGTTATGCAACATGTGAGATCCTGCTAATCTGCTTTGGCCAGTTGCTCCGTCTGTGTATCTCAACCATACACAATGACATATACACTCACTCACACACACACACACACACACACACACACACACACACACACAGACTCATACCTGAGTGTCACTAATGGGTTTAAGAGCAAGCTCCTGCAGTTACATGTGACCTGAGATAGACATGGAGAGGAAAAGAGAAACCAACACCATGGAATATAATGTATAACTGTTTCTCATCTTATCTCAAGATCTTGTTGGTCATTTTATGTGTCTATCTACCACCTACCTCTTTATCACTATATTGTCTGTGATTACAAATCCCTCCTCTGAGCTGGTCTGGGACATTAGTCTGAACACAGAAGGTCAGCTGGACATGGTGGCTAAGCTTGCTTATAACCGCATTACTCAGTGTGCTAGCATATGCTAACACTCCTCTCTCTCTCTCTCTCTCTCTCTCTCTCTCACACACACACACATACACACACACCAGGTGAGAAGCAGACTGCTCGCCTCTTTAATGCCCACTGTCACATGGGCTCAGCACTGTGAGGATTGACCGTGTCATTGATCTAAGAAAGCAGGGGAGGGTGTGTAGATAATCACACAAACACACATACACATACACACACACACAAAACCTAAAGCACATGCTGCAGTAGATTGGCCCCATCATCCCGAGGGCCGAGCTAAGCTAAATTAGTTAATTAGCATTGCGCCCTTTCTAGGCAGCATTAGCTAGAGAACAAACAAGCCAGTAAGGAACCTGGCTTCTCTGTACAAATGCTTCTGCTATGAGACAGACTTTGTCCTTTGTTTCCTTTTTTCTTTTACATTCTTTCAGTAATAACGGAAGTGAGACAAAATGAGGAACACAGAGAGCAACTTCCTTTTGTGTCCTGGAAAAAAAAAACCTGTTAAGCATTATATTTGCAAACAAAATCCAGCTACGCTTCTACATGTCAAATTTTGATTGGGACTGTATTATTATAGATATGGAGGCACATCAGTAACTTAACTGAAAACTGAAATGTAAATGTCCTGGTCATGATTCGGTACAAGAATGATGCAGAGCCAAATGCAGTCTATTTCTGCAGAGAATAAAAGTAATCAGAAGATTAAAAAAATTGTAGAGTTAATATAAAGAGGAGGCCCGTATTTATGTGTTGTTAAAATAATATGGGTTTCCCATAAGGCCTCTCAATTCCCTCAAGTGAGAGCTTAATCCTCATGAGGACCTTAAGCAGTCAATGATTTGGCAAGAGTCCAGTCTTGCTTGTTAAATCCCAAGCAGATAGTGAGTACACGTGTACACTGTGACTAAGAACTAGCAATTTTATGCTGCGGTAAGTTCCAGCGTTCTGCTATCTTATGGAGGGGAAGAAGAAACTGTTGCATAAAGGGGTAATTTCCAGAAAGACCAAAACATAACCATTCCTTTTTAAACGTCATCAACTGCAACAAGTATATTATGCTTTAAAAGTGGGTCAAAGAAGGAGTCTAAAACTATATTACAAAAAAGGAGAAGCTTTAAAAAAATAAATAAATAAATAAAAACTCAGTCACCAGAGCTGCTATCACAAAGTTTTGATGTGGTTGATCACAGAAACCCGAGTGAAAATATTTAACAAGGATGATCAATATGATAATAACAATATAATAATATAATATAAAAATAACTATGTTATCTAGTATATTGTAAAGAAGGTGCATAACTGTAGACTTCTGAGGTGGGGTCAGCGATTTTTAAGTCAGAACATGATAACTAATTAGTATAAGATATCAAAAATTAGACACCAATTAATAGCTAATAAGTACAAGTAGTAAATACAACAGCTACCTGGTGTCATATTAGTGCTTACTTATTATTAGTTCTCATAAGCTAACCTTAACAACTACTAATTAATGATTAGTAAGATGATTGCAATATTGTAATTGTGCTTTTAATGCACTGTCTCAACACAAGACACAAGCAAATTGCAAAGTACTCTGTTATTACAGGTCACATCAGAAATGAAAAAAATAGCAAGCATCATATCAATAGAACTTTGCTACATTCAAATTTGCGTAACCGGTTTTTAAAGGTATTAAAGTAGACATTAGGGAATAAAAATGGAAGCAAATGTTGTGCAAACAGTTACAAACAGTGTGTGTGCGTGTGTGTGTGTGTGTGTGTGTGTGTGTGTGTGTGTGTGTGTGTGATGTGTAAATAGATCAGACAGATTTCATTTTCACATACATTTTCAGAAATACTAGTTATAAATGAGAAGAAGGCAATACCTACAATTCAAGGCTCAAATATGAGAACCCAAAATAAAGCATTAAAAGCTGTTAATGTTGCTGTATTCACTACTCATATGTACACGTAGTAGCTATGAATGTCTAATATGTAACCCACTATACTGAAATGTTGGTAATATTTACTAAAGCTTTCATCACATTCCAAGAGCTGTCCATATACTAGCTGCTTGGAGGAGAAACTGTAGTCCCAGTGGTGCAGCTGGCTCTATAATGGATCATCATACAATCTAAGGACAAGGATGCATCTCTGTATACTTGCCAATATGTTCCTTACCCTTCTGCACTTGCATTCATGCGTTCTAGTCTGTGCAGCACACTTGCACATTTTTCAGCCACAACAGTTCGTAGGAAAAGGCTGAAATTACAGTGGCTTATAAGTGCAAAACATATTAACTAACCAAAAATGCAATGATAAATCAGAAAACGCTACAACAAAACTAAAAACACAACAGCAATTTCGTAAACATGGCAGCAAAACCAAAAACACCCCAGCAAAATGGAAAGGGAAAGTCCTTATTGAACGTCAATAATCACATGCTCACTGCTGATTGGACACCTTACAGTATATGACAAGAACTGACAAGGAAAAAGAACTGCACATTTCAGTAAGTTAGCCTAAAAAAAAAAACAATTTAATGCAACGTTACTTATGTCATTATAATGAGGTGCAGTTCTTTCTTCTGAATATAATGATGTGTTCAGCATTCATATTAATGAATATCCTCATATTAATGCTGTACAAGCAGGACATCTATCTATCTATCAATAATGTGAATGCCCTTGATAAAAATAAGCACAAATAATACCACTGATACATTAATTTATGATCATATTTCCTCTTATTGTAAACATCCTGTTTATTGCTCTCCGTTTAATTCAGTCTCTCAGACTGACTCACACTGTAGCCAATCAGCAAAGAGCATGTGTTCTATAAGGACCTACCCTTTCTGTTTTGAGTTCATGTTGACATGTTTTTGAATTTGCTGCTGTGTTTTAGATTTTGCTGCCACGTTTCTAAATTTGCTTTCGTGTTTTTGGTTTTGGTGCATTTTCTAATTTGCTGTTAAGTCTTTGGTTTGTTACTGTGTTTTGCAGGGCAGCACAGTGGCGCAGGGTGTAGCTTTGCCACCTCATAGCTCCAGGGTTTGATCCTGAGATTGGGTTGCTGTCTGCGGAGTTTCACATGTTCTCCCCGTGCTCACGTGGGTTTCCTCTGGGTTCTCCAGTTTCCTCCCACTGTCCAAATACATGCATGTAAGTGCATACATACAAGACTATGCTAAATCGCAGCACCAAGTTCCCTACCATGTACTGGTGTTCCATCAGGGATGAATTCTCCCACCTTGCGGCCAGTGTTCCCAGGATTGTCTCCTGACCCACTGCATCCCTGACCAGGATAATGCGGTTACTGCAAATGAATGAATAATGTGTTTTGCACTTAAGGGCCACTGTACGAAATTGCTGACTACAACCTTAAATAAAAATGCGAACTAGAAATCACATTTCCCTGTTTATCCTGCTGTCAATACAATGATTTTGATTTATTATAGTAGATTTGTGGCTAGTCAGTGATGTTTGTTGGTGACCCTGCAACAAACCTGAGCCTGAGCAGAGCAGCCCTACTGAGGAGAGATAATTAGTCCTTATTAGAGCATGGCTGTCTGATCCTCCTCTACACCCAACCCTCTGCCCCCCCCCTTACACACACACACACACACACACACACACATGTAACCAGGAAACAGCTCCACCGAGGAGTTCTGCTGTCTACAGAGCAGCCATGCAGTGCAGTGAGGAAATGGTGACAAATGCAGCCTGCCACACACTGAGAGAAAGAGGGATGGGGTGAGTGAATAAGTGACTGACTGGCTGAATAAAGTTATCATAAAAATGTATACAGTGCAGTAATATTTTTTAACAATTGAATCGGAAGTCATTTACAGGCTTCCAGAATTTTTTTCTTGAGGTTTTCAGAAGTAATCTAGACACACACAGCGCCCAGGCCACACACCACTCCACACCACACACCTGGCCACAAGAGACATGCAGAAAACTTCCAGTACAGACTGCAGCTGTCTACTGTACATCACACCTTCCGGCTCACTGTCATTCCCCTCAAACATTCTTCACGAGACTTGTAAAACAACATCTGTGTTTAAGCATCAATTCTACTGAAAGAAATCAAAAGAGAAGACGGGAAGGACAGGAAAAGTGTGTAAGAGACAGAAGACTGTCTCAGAGGACTATGAGATCTGGTCAGCACCCGTGTCCCCAAACACTCCCTGATCATCCCACATTGCTACACTCCTTCATTCTCCTTTCCTCCCTGCTCAAAGTATATAAGAGTGCTGTTGAGTGCCGAGCTGGCAGCATCAGCAACTGCACTGTCCCTCTTCACCCAGCCCGGGCCAGCATACATCCTAAATGTCCTTAGATACGGCCCAGCTAGGAGCACTAAAGCGGCTCTTCCAGCTCTGTGCATGTGGATGCTGAGGTCTGCACCCATCTGCTCAGCTCCTGCTTGCTAATCTGCTGCTACCCACACACACACACACATCCACACATATCGTGACAGACTGCATGCGTTTAACTCGCCGATAAGGGCTGGTAGAGAGCACCACAGTAGTCATTACACTCACACAAAACTCCTACCCTGACATATGTGGCTTAGAAGTCTCTGCGTGGCAGGACATTAAGCTGCTTGGCTTGCGTGTGCTATTAAAAGTTGCTGATATTCGAGCAGGAAACTTTGGGTTTGGTGTCTTAAACTGGACATATGGAAGGTTGAAGGGATTCTTTCTTTACACAATGGCAGATGTCCGTCAGGAGACGATGGGTGTATATAGTTCATCTAGAGTGCAAAGTCAAATAAGTCAAGATGACAAATGGAAAGCATCTTTCTCTTACTTAATTAGGGGGCAAAGAGCAAGTGCATGTGCTCATGTATATAAGGGTTACGGTGGACTGAGAAGGTAAATTTCACACGGATCTCTGCATATGTAGCCAAGATGTTCAAGTCCAAGCAATGCAATTTGATTTTGAAGCAGGGGTGGAAAATAATGAACTCTTGTTACAGTACATGAGTACATGGTTCACTGCAACAATGCTTTTTTGAGGATAATTAAAACGCTGAGTTTTTATAGCTCCATTATAAAAATAATGCATATAATCCCAGAAGACTGTTGGCCAATTAAAAGACAGTATGTGCAAATTTTAATTCAATTCAAGACCCAATCAAAATAAAGCAGTTTCCTGCCAAAGCTCTACATTTTATTCATCAAATGCTTAGTCAGCTGCAGCAATGTCTGAGAAAGTGAGACAGATAAGCATCCCTGGCCCAATTTATCAGGTATCTTCAGTTATAGATGCTTCAAAGGAAATAGCGTGATAATGATCTGCAAATTATGCGAGCCAAAACTCGCAGAGATTTTGGCATTTCACATCAAGTCTGTGGAAATATGTACAGGTAAACTCTTAGTTAGCTGAGTGAGCTACACTGGCTAGGCAGTTCTTTTGATGTTTTGCAGTATGAAGGTACTTAAGATATCACTTCGATGTTCGGTAGCTAATACCTGTTGTGTTAAATATATCTAAATGCTGCTACAGACTATACGTAACGCTCAGGATAATGTGTAAGGGGCATCTTTGCTTGATAGCTATCTACGTAGCTGGAAACATGTATGAATTAACATGAGCTAGCTAGCTAATGCACCTAGCAATCTACTGATACCCCAGCAGCATTTGGCTACGCTAGCTAGCCAGCGAGGTGGTGTTCACTTCAGCATAGCTCACTTGGTTAGATAACATAATTGTCACAAAATGCATTCCTCAGATGTAGAACTTGTTTGGATTAGTTGTAGATATGTAAAAAAAAAAAAAAAAAAAAAA
>CM040984.1:17151486-17184073 GCA_022985145.1 Pangasius djambal | reverse complement strand
CAGAAAGCTAAATTAACATGATGAGCTCCATAAGCAAGCAGATGGTCATTATGATCATTTATACATTATTACTGCTCACAATCCTACCTGTGTTGGAGTAATCCAACAGCATCTATTTTTTTTCTCTCTCCTACCCATAACTAGGCAAACCTCACTAATATAATGCCCCCAATCATTATTGCACATAATTATGCTAGATTGCAAGTGTAGGAATGCTTTCCAAATGAGGTATTTGTTGCAGGTATAAGAGAAAGCAGTTATCACTGTCTATAATTAATATCTGATCTGGGCTAAATGACAAACTATTAAAAAATAGCAGGGATTCCTCAGGTAGAGAAACACTCTGTTGTACGGTTCTACATAGAGCCTTTATATTAAACATTATATCACTGATTGCACCTGTTTAATCATCATATAGCTCTTAATATCTACGTATCAGCTCACTCTGTATGACTATGACTATGATTTTGTCTACTGATTTTAATTTTCAATAAATATTTATTATTAAGTGTTTAGTTAATTGAAAAATTTATTAATAACCTAGATGTAATCTTAGAGATAGATTAGCACTGTCTGAGTATTTTATCTATACAATTAATGTGTTAATTTAAAGTCCGACTAGGACATTTACATTTCCTTATTTAAGTGCTATTCTGTATCATTTTGTTTGGTCTGTAGCAATAATAGTGACTTTTGAAACTTTTGACTGGCAGTGTATAAAGGAAAAAAAAAGTAAATCCAGTCATAAGCTACAAGATGCACAAAGATCAACTAGAATAATCTTTTTTTTTCCCCATCCAGCATACATTACATCCTATAACCCCAGCCCATATGTCCACTGAGCAGATGGTAGGGAAGTATAGCTAAACCTATCTCTGCTCTCCTTGTACAAATAGCAGAGGGAAGAACATCTTGAAACAGGCGGACGCTGATGCCGCATGCCCAACATGCTGCCTCAGTCATGTGGCAAAGTGAAAAATAGAAGCGATCAATGTCCCCCTGGATACAATGACTTTGTTTGTTCCTTTCACCCCTGCCTGCCCACACAGACAGTTAGACAAGTCCACATCTGACAAAATCAGTCCAGCCAAAAGTGATAAATTACCAGCCTAATTGCGCCTAGAAGAAGAAAGAAAGTTGTATTTAGCAATATATTCCTCGCAGTCACATCAGGATGCAGGTGATTCAACATATTAGTATAGTTCAGCCACTAAATGGCACAAGAAATGATCAGTATATTAATCCTGAGCAAAAGCACGGAATCCACCACTGATCCAGGAGCAATCACAATCACTATCACGTCTAATCTTTGTGAGGTTTGCGCATTTCTGATCACTTTTTCCTGTGTTTATTATTCCTGTCCTTGTTTTTTTTTATTTTGACTGACCTTTGTTGCCCTGTATATCTAAGCAATTATCCTCTGCCTGATTCCTCACTATGAATTTATACTATGAATTTATCTGCTGATTTGTATTCTCAAAAAAAAAAAAAAAGACTCGCTTACATCCACAGTTTCATAACAGCTACAAGCTTTTGGCCCAAAAGCTATGAGTTGGTGAGTTTTTGTACTCACTGAATGAGGTCAAATGCGAATGTTTTGGAGCAAGTTGTTATCATAAAAGAGATAGCTACCTCTGAATAGCCTCAGAAGTTATAATGCCATTATTTTGGAGAGTCCAGTAAATGGTACAAGATGGTAAAGTGTTGTAATTGCACATCATTTCAAAACCTATACAGGACATGTCTGTAATATTGATACAGTCCTTATAACATTTTCTGCATAATGTTATCCACAATACCAAAATCCATCAACTAGTAACGCTATGGAGATGTCCCTTATTACCCAGAAATGGCCTCAAAGTGGTTCAGAGTAAAGGGGGCAGCAGTGGTGGCTGTGCTGCAGGGAACAGCAAACGTTCCTGGAGACAGATGGACACCCATCTTGAGGACACACACCTTTTGTTACAGCCCTCCGAGCTGTAATTTCTCCTCATATGGGAAAAGGGAGGCAGAACGTGCAGGGAAGGGAAAGGTGAGACACATGTGCGATTCCTGTCAGGTGGAGTGAGAATGCTCCAAGTGCTTTGCTTACAGAGAAACCTGCCAGGTCCGTTTCAGAGCCAGATTGTCAGTGGCAGTGCCTTTGCCACACATGCTTAAGAGTACAATTGTTGGGAGCGGAAGGAAAAGTTGAGATACAGTGGAAGGGACAGGTTTGCGACTACGACACCCTCGTACACTTCTCCTCAGGTGAGGATAGCAGCCCAGCTGGAACTGCTCATCCACAGGGGTACACTTGGGGAAGTGTGAACAGCTGTGCAGTGACACGACTGTGAACGAGCCCCACCGGCACACTTACAAAGTGTGAATGCAAGAGTGGAATGCCAGATCTATACTGACCATACCTTCAGATAAAACAACAAAGAGGAGATCTTCAGCATCAGCATAACAGCAACCTAACAATAGAGCACATCTGTCCAGAGGTTTTTCACACCATGTTAAGAATGCAAGGACTGTTAAAAAAGCCTTTTTTGTTGTTGTTGCTAATTAAATGACATATTGTGGAGGAAACTTGAGAACATCATATATTAAGTGGTGCTTTATGATGATGTTCCTTGTACAGTAAAGCAAGCTGTTCACGGTTGTCCTTCATTCATTTCCCTTAATATTCCTTTCAACAGCACATATAACAATTCAGTAAAATGTTGTTTAAGAGCAAGACAAACACTAAACTAGCTTCCAGCACAAACCAGAAACAAATGTCTCCTCCTCTGTAGAGGGTCTCTAAACAGCCCAGGCAGGTAGAGACTTTGCACTGCGCAGATGGCATTCAGGACAAGAGACTACACCAGAGATGGTGAGTGAAAGAAACAGAAAGAGAGACAGACAGAAAAGTGGGGGGCGCGGGCCACGTGCTACAGCTGGCATGAAATTCTCAGTGGCATCCGGCAATGTACAGAGCTCCTTAACAACTTCACAGGCTGCAGAGATGAGCTTTAAAGTGTCCACATGGCCTCTACAGCCCGGCTTTAGAGGAGCTCCACTCAGCCCGTCCCGCCAGCTGCTGCTGGGGCCACCAGCATGTGTGTATTTGTGTGTGTGTGTGTGTGTGTGTAAGTGTGTGTGCGCGAGCATACAAGCGTGCAAGATAAATTCGTGCAACTGCAAGACCAATAAAAAATGGCTAGTGAAAATGGATACAGAAATTAAACTTACTTTAATGCAATAGCCATGTATAAAGTACAAATTTCTAATCAACACGCGTTTCTCTTATCTATGTAGAGATAACAGGCATGTGACGTGAAAAAGATGATAGGAGTAAGGAAGGAGAGAATGAGAGAATGACAACGTTTTCTACACAGTGTAAGTCAGGGTTGATGAAATTCCAAGGCAGGTGAACTGAATCTGAAGGGAAATTAAATTTATCTAGGAGTTCGTTTAGCAAAGGTGATTGCTTTGTCAGTTATCATCGTCATCAGTGACTGTAGCCCTCATTAATGAAAACACATGTCTGACCTAAAGCAAATTATACACAGACTGAAAAAATACAAAAAACAGGGTTCATGTGTGTTTATGTGTCTGCTACTTTTCTTCTCCTCCTCCTAAGGAACATATTTTGGGGAAGAGGTACTTTCAGAGAGCTCTTGGTCCATTCCCACCGTCTGTCTATGTGGGTCTGGACCACACTCGCTCTCAGCATTAGCATTTCAAGGAGCCTGCAATAGCCAATGGGGGAAAAAAAAGCTCCTCTCTGCAGCGATGATGTCCATTTTGTCCACTCTCCCAACATCTGTCCTAACCTTTGGGGCCAGAAGGAGAATGCCAGAGAAGTAGTTGATTTATGGTAATGACATTTGTAGCCATCATTTTTCTATGACAGTTTGCTGTTAATTGAATAGACGAGCTGATATTCTGTACTACGTTTTGAGGACTCACAAATTAAAAATTTGTAATACTTTTTTGTTGGGTGACTTCTTACAAGCATGCCAGTAATTGTACAGCAACCAACAATGTGTTACAGTTAGAGAGAACGTAATGCAAGAAAGAGTGAGAAAGATAGAGAATGAAGTTTGATCCTCGTCCATCTGCCCTCTCCCTGAAGTCTGCTGCTCAGGCTGGGCAACAGAATGGAGGTCTGCTATCCCTCATACACACACACACACACACACACACACACACACACACAAACACAAACACACACACGCATACATACATGCACACCATCAAAGCCTATCATCACTGTCTAGAGTCACTGTCACACACTGATAACATTCCCAACAATTCAAAACATCACATCACATCGTTGTAACATATTTATGTTGTCTGAATGTTGCATGGGAATTCATTGTCCATTGGTGCAAATATAATTCTTATGGTGGAAACGAGGCTTAAGCAAAAGTCTAAAGGATGGCTCAGCATTTTGGCAAGGCTGCACCCTATATTTAGAAACCCCACAATGAGGTAAAGCACAATGGCTGCCAGACACACAAACAGAGCTGGCCATGGACATTTTTAAAAATTGGTTATCCATGTGAGTGGAGCCAGCAGTCTTCCCTTGAGCAAGACAATCAAATCCTTTATTGAAAAGTGACTAATTACTTATTGCACTTAAATGGTTTTCCCCAAGGACACTGATTATTTTTTATTATGTTTAATTAGCCGTAATTATGATTTTACATGAGTACAGCTTGAACAAAATAGGCTGTTTTGCACTCCTCTGCTCATCTGTTATAGTTGCTGTTTACTTTTAGTTACATATTTGACTGTTCATCAGTGGTAAAACCCATTGCTGACAATGTTTTATTCTCAGGAAAGCAGGAACACTGGAATAGTCTATGCAGTTATCTATTTGGCTGAAGCTTTTTGTTCAAAACAATTTATACTCGAGACAGAATACTTTCAACTGAGTAGTTGAGAATTAAGAGCCTTCGTCAAGGATCCAACAGTGGGAACTTGGCAAAAGGGGTTTGAAATCACAACTTTCTGATCAGTAGCCTAAAAGCTAAAAGTCACTAATCCGAGAGTGGATGTTGTGGTGTTGCAAGGTGAGCAGCTGATCATAGGGCTGCTAGGATTTTTGAACAGATCCATATCACTGAAATTAGGAACAGTCCACCAATCAAAAATCCAGCCAAACACATGCCTGTGGTCAGAAACTGACACTGATGAGGGCTAGAAGCTGATTAACACACATTGGCTCTACAGTGGTTCCTTTCCATAAATGGATGAGTTTTACAGTGTCTAAAGTATCTGGTTGTAAAATGAGCATACACAAACTTCGCCAACAGTTCCCTTATTCATTTATTTTATCTTTCTCAGGTTTAGTTATGTATGTATATTTGAGTATAATTTTTTTCCACAAGAAAAATGCTTAATTTGCAGTTACAAAACTGCGGATAAGTGGACCCAAACCATGGCAGCAAAATGCCCCTACTGCATAACAGGGCCACCCTTTGTCCTTTAATTTGTCACTTGCCTGTAGATATTGGGGCTTAGAATCGATAGTATGTAAATGTGCATCAGAACGTGTAGACGTGTATCTTTATCAACTCATTGCTCCTTCATTTGAGTGAATAGGTGCCATTGCGTACAAGAGGTACATGTAGCTATGGCCTGGATGTGGGTGGAGTGTTGGGTAGACAGACTGTTCAAAGATGCTTAGATATCATCATGCTTTTCTTAAGGATATTACATAATTTCATAACAACACTAAAACACACCAGATGCAATTTTATTTTTTGATTATGGTATTCTCCTTTTCAGTGTTTGATTCATTTCTTTCAGCATTATGTTTATATGAAGGGTTTTTTTTTTTTTTTTTCGGAATGGAAACTCACCTATATTTATAAATGAAGCTATGATTAAATCTGACTTTGGCTAAAAAACAGAGCACACTTCCATAACTGTCTTTATACACCTACATAATACCAGTAATTTCAGGAAAAGCAAATGATTGCAAAAACAAACCTTTTGGAACATCCTTTCCACTGCTGAAACTGTTTTATTATAGTTTTAATTTTGGGCTCAGCTTCCATGCCATTTTTGAGGATACAAGAAAATCTTTATTTGCAGCAACCTTGAACACAAATACCTTTTACCCAGCCTCACTATAATGTATTTCTTCTTCTGCCCGTTAATTTCTTACGTCGGATCTTGGATGACTGTAGTCTGCTGAAAGCTTTCCTTTTATTGGAGCACTATCACAACACCTGCATAAATTAGGGTGTACTTCATGTAAATGAGATGCATATGAGGGTGAATTGGAGCGTGTTGTATGCATATGATATGTAAATAAGTGATTAGTGGGCGGGAGCTTGCGTGCATGCAGTTGAGACTGATTCATCATTTGCGCTTAAATCACCATGCATTTTGATGTTGTACGACAGTTTCAAGAACCAGATATAGATTCATCTGTACGTCATTCTATGTGCTGGAATCAGTGTTTGCTTCTGTGCAGCAAATAAGTTTGTACTGATAAAATGGCAGACAAGTGTCTGGGTGTAATGTAGCACAAAAGGAATTTAAATTTAAAACTGACAATCATGTAGTTTCTCAGAAGCAGTACTACCACAGTACAAGGAACGTTTTTCACACTTACACACTTCCAAGTTCTAACCAAAGTTGAATCTAACAGGAAGCATTAATATTATGTCATTATATTAAGCTTCAGTGATTTCCACCCTGGTTTCTTTTGACCATAGCTATTGCCAGTAGAGGATATATTGTTCACTTTTATGTTTTTATATCATTTTTCCACTTGTTCTTGTTCCATTTGTTCTCTCTTTTTTTGCCTTTAGGAACACACATTTGTGTATAATCATTGAGTGACCAGTGTGTGCCAAGCCAGGTGCCATCTTATCTGGCATGGCTGCCATGCGGCTGCCTGGCAGAGGCACTGATTATGTTTGCCTGTGTGGTCCAGACACAAAGCGTCCAACTCTCATGCAGACCAGTGTTTACAGCTGCTTTTCCAAGGACACACAGCAGCCCTAATGATTATCTTAGGTGCTATTGTGCAGCCAGAGCATATGTGTGTGTGTGTGTGTGTGTGTGTGTGTGTGTGTGTGTGTGTGTGTGTGTGTGTGTGTGCGTGTGTATGTGTGAGTTGTGTTTGTGACAAGACAGATCGCTATATCTGTGTTTAAATGATCAGTGCCAGAGGTATCTCACTACCAGCCAAAGGGGGAAGAGAAATACAGTGCAGCTCTTTTTGGCCTGCATAACTTTAAAAGGCACGTCTGCGCTCACACAACTACTAATGGAGTGTGTCTTGTGTCTAGTCTATTTACAAACCCACACATATGCACACACACAGACACACACACACAAACACACACAGCCAGATGGAATTCAGCGTTAAGACTTACATTAATGACAAAGAGCCCTCACATTGCAAAGCAGGAATGGATTTATTTATCACATAAAAAAGCTAAGCTATTGATATCCAGACTAACGTATCGAGTTGTGCATGTTCTCAATGCATCTGAACAATAAATATCTGACCAATGGAACGTGTCATGCTTCTAATCCCACAGCCATATTAAAGCCATGTAATGTGTGGCCTAATTCCCTGGCAAGGGCCAGGCATGGAGTGGAATAAGCAGGACAGACAGACTGACAGCCAAGGAGATCGACCATCTACCTATTTTTAGTGTGAGCCATCTGCGAAAGATCCCTCTTGTCACTGGTCATCCTGTTCGCAAAAAGGGCTGTGAGGCAGATTCCAGCAGCAGCAGCCGTCCCATTCACTATTCATTCCAGGACTCGGCAGCTCCATATGGATCTGGCCCTCTGCTGGGCCCAGGCTTTCTCCCATTCCTTTTTTTTTTACCCCATCCTCGGGATTCATATGGTAATGAAGCAGCAGAGCAGAGGAGCTGTTCTGAGAGCAGGCCTGAGTTCCAGGTTCCAGGCTTCATCCTGATGCCCGCCATCTGACTCCACTGGTCTCATGTCAGGTTTTTTTTCAACATTCTTGTCAAGTCCTCGGACCGGCTGGGAACAGTATGGGCATCTGTGAAAGGCTAATGACAGGCTTTCATGTTTGGCCTGGTTCATTATAGCCCCCTCTAAGCCCCTCTGTCCAGTCTGCCACAGTGCTTCCCCTGAGTCTCCTGAACTGAGTACTAGTGCTCATTAAGACAAAAAGTAAATTACAAAAAGGTAAATTATTATTGTGTTTGTTCAGGGAATCATTCCTTTATCTTCAGGAGCCACGTTATCCTGGTCAGGGTCAAGTGGATCTGGTGCCGATCCTGGGAACACTGGGTATGAATTGGGAATACACCCTGGATAGAATACACCTGTCCATTACAGGGTACCATCCACACACACATTCACACCTAGGGGCAATTTAGAGTCACTATGTACCTAATCTACCTACCAGGATGTTTTGTGGGAGGTTCGAGGATACCAGAGAACTCGGAGGAAACCTATGTGGACATGGAGAGAACATGCAAAGCACAAACAGACACTAACCGAAGCTCAGGGTTGAACTGGGAATCACAGCTCCATGAACATTTCAACAAATCTACAGCAAAATGGGCAACTGAACGTACCACGGCCTAAGTGTGAGCTGCTCATAACTGCTGAATCACTCGAGTAAAAGGGTCAACCTGTCTGTCAAATGTATTTGTTAATAAATAATAAATAATATATACACTTTCTCTATTATTTTAGGCCAAAATCTCCTCATAATAATGTTCAACTTGTTTGACATATGAACTCAAATTCCACATGATTTGCAGAAAGTCAGGGCAGAACTGATAACCAGACCCAATAAGCACTGCCCCCACACAGGCGGGCTTGACGCCCTCATACTGGGACCAGAAGTGGATATGAAACTGGATCTGAGAGTGGATCTGAGCGGCATCCCTTCAGTCGGCTGGGGAGAGTGGCATGGAGCAGGCGTGAGTCAAGGCCTACATCCCCTTCTCTTTCTCACATCCCCTTTCCAAGTTGTGTAAGGCAGCCCTTTTATAGTAGAGCTCTGGGACACGGCACAAGCAGGCACAGGGCCCTCAGCAAAATCAGGGATGGGGGGGCACAAAAACACGTGGTCCTGACCCCACCCAGAGCGCCTCTGTCATTCAGCCTTTGTCTCTGGATCTGTTCCCTCCCTCGCTCCGTGGTGCTGCATTGAACCACTATCAAAGAGGCCCTCGAAATTCCTCAGAGGCTCATTACCATAGTTTGAATAATTCATGTGGCAATGAGATGGGGGGAAGGGTAACTCCGAACAAATAATGAGAACCAACTTCCATCAGCATGCACATTCCCTTTTCTCAAGAGTGCACACCTCAGTGAGGAAGACAGAAATCAATACAGCATGACATTAGCTTATGTGATACATTCCTGACCCCATATCTATTAGGGATTGGAGAGAGTAGAAGAATTTCAGCTGTACCTTTGAGAGTGCTTGGAGTTAAGGTCACCCTATCAGTGTGTAAATAAATCAATTCTAATTAGTAATAGCCACATTAGAGCCCTTCATATGGGGAGAGAAGGGAGCCACTTTAAGCTACTGCTTACATGGTTTAATAAACAAGCAAAATCACTTTAGTTCAGCAATTATGTAATGACACACTCTGGCCAATGCCTAAATCAAATCCATAGAGACGATGACATTTCCTTAATTTCTTAATATTGTCATGGATGCTCTCCAATTAAAACTAACAAACTGTTGATTCTAGCATGAGGAAACATTCCTTTAATTGCATTTACAAGGCTAGAACACTTGAATAAACAGATTACCTGCTGGATGTGATCCCCATGTGCATACTGGCACCCAGCCAGCCAATCCTTCAACTGCTAAACTCAATGAAACATGAAAACCCATATGGGAGCACTCAGCTCCACATCCTCACCTCCATAACCTCCCTACAATTTCTAACTAAACAAAATGATCCTTACATGGTTTACAGTGACACCCTTACACTGCTGATACTGCTAATCCGTTAACTTAGAAAATCGAGGACACTTCAGTTAGGCTACAGAGCACACCTGAATAAAGGGTAAAAATGTCAAGGTGGTGTACTGGCCTTCAGAATCAGAATCACCTTTGTTGCCAAGTACCGTAGTTTTACATGTACAAGGAATTTGTCTTGGTGTATTGGTGCTTAGTACAGTAACAGTAAAGTACAAGAAATAAATAGTATTAATAAAGTAAACAAAATATAGAAATATAAAAATTTAGGAAAATAAAAATAGTGACATTAACTGCACATTAGTGCAGGATGTGCAAATGTTCACAGTTTGAAGTAACAAGGTACAGAATAGCAATCTGAGTTGTGTGTGTTAATGTAACACATATGAAACAAAAAGTGGGGTTTTTCATTAATGTAATGTGTAATGTCCATGGAGGCGGATAATGTACAAGAGACCATGGAGGGTCCTGGGTGTTGTTGGTGAGGCCAGTTGCTGATGGAAAGAAACTGTTTTTGTGACGTTAGGTTTTAGTCTTGATGGACCTCGAAAAGTTTGCGTCCAGGGTGAGAGGGGTCAGCCACAATCTTAACTGCCTGCTTCAGTGTCCTGGAAGTGTACAGGTCCTGAAGAGGTGGCAGATTGCAGCCAATCACCTTCTCAGCAGAGCGAATGACATGCTGCAGTCTGCTTTTGTCCATGGCAGTGGCAGCAGCATACCAAATGGTGATGGAGAAGGTGAGTATGGATGCAAGGAAAGGAAACAAGGACATAAAGAATCAAGAATATGTATACTTATAAAATGAGACGTTCTTGCGCACTGAAGCGTCACTTTAGTGAATGCATTTATTGATGACATGTTTTGCAGCTGTATTAACTGCATATAGAACAGTGATTACACATCAAATTATCTTTAATTAAAGCATTAATGTGCAATTAAGTGTTGATGTTTTAGGCTAAACAAGATTCTACTCATCACCTGATTTCTCTGTTTTTAAAGCAATCTAACTTACTTTCATGCAAGGAATTTACTTGTACCTATTGTTTATTTAGTTAAAATTATTAGTTTTATATTTGTGATTCTTATTATTCTATCATTTGGTGGGTTGTTTTTGGAGGTGGAGCACTTAATTGCTTAAACAAAAAAAAAACAACTTCAGCATAGGAAACACCTGTACATCCTCGCTCTAGATACCTCCTCTTTCCATGTTCCTTGAATCCTCAGAGCACATTTTAAGAATTGGTATATCTTTAAAGATCACAGACTTCATTTGCTTTCTAGGTCCCGGGTTCAGGGAGGTAAGGAATCAAGGAGGCATCAATTAGAGCTTTGGGAAGCAACCACTTCTTTATGTTTATCGCTTTCAACACGAAATGAAGTGACCTTTCAAACTCGTGGTTTATCAGTTCTAACTCACGGATTAGATTATTATTATCAGTGTATCTAATAATAATAATAATCTACTATATAATGAAGAGAAAAATATCTTCACTTATTCAGTGCACATCCATTTAATGCCTGGTCCGACACTGTATTACAGCCAGACTTGAAATTCCATCTGCTTCTTCATCAAATCAGTTGCAGTAGTCGTGATCGTAATGTCCTGCAGTTGCTGATCATCTGAAGAACACACAAGTTACTCTTACTTATTCTGTCTCTCAACCACTGACCAACTGTGGATGACTTTTATATTTGTAAAGATTTGTAAAGTCTTAACGTTGCTCCTGTTGATCATTTGATGTGGTTGACAATAAAAACATGCTCTTCTACAGTATGTATTACTGTATTTTAATTAAAGTTTGCTACTAAGACCAGATGCTTTTATTCTTAATAATATGTTGGGGTATTAAATAATATTCAATGGGGTCCTTAACTTGCACAACTCAGTGTTTCCCAGTCCTGATCCTGGTCTGTTCGTGCTCTACACACTGTAGTGTTTTCACACTGTATGATTGTGTTATGTGCAGCACAACACTAATCTGTGCACTCCAGGGTTCTCCATGACCAAGCCTGGCTGAGCAAATGTGCCTAACTCACTAAACTGAAAAAGGAAAGAATAATCATATTTTAACTGAAAATGAGTCATTAAATCAGTGAATTAAAAGTAACTAGCGGTGCACACACTGATTGAGGTGCAGCAGGGTTTGACTTCTCCCCATCTTGCAGTTTTGTTTCATATCAAACGGAGAGTCCTGCACTGGCCCAGTCTTCCCATTGCGCTATATAAAGAGACAGAGGATTGAGTAAGAGCTCGGAAAGAGCCAAACCCAGGGAGGAAGTGGTGTGCGAGAAACCTGCTGTTTTCTGCAGTCAGCGCCAGGCTATGCAGCGCTAGAACCGACGGAGCCCGAGAACAAAGCCAGGGAAGTCGGAGTGGCAAAACGCTACCACAAAAACCAACCAGTTGCAGGCTGAATCAGGGTCAGATAGCATCAGGCGGTTTCAGATCTCCTATAAAACTCTCGATTCCCGTGTGACACTTAAGACTGTGGCGTGTGGGCCGAGAACGTAGCCTTTCAGGATACAACTTCCCTAATGCACATCTCTTCTGTACTTTCTCTGTACTGCTAACGGGCCTTCGAAACAGAAAGCTTTGTTTTCTTTAACACTATGGGCACTTCGCTGATTAACCATCGCTGGCTACAAGGGCCACTCGATACACAAACATACACACGGACATCCTCACGCAAACACACGCACAAAGTGGTTCCCTAAATGTCATAATATTTTGTAAAAAACATTGTACAAAACAAAGACGAAAGCTAGCACCAAACTTGTGGCGAGCCTGGTGAACATTCATTCATTCATTTTCATTTTATATTTTCATTTCAGCTGATCTGGAGCTTATTCTTAATACTGGTGCAACATAGGAGGATTGCAGGGCGCTCCATCACAGGACATGACGCACACACGCAGACCCATCTACACCTAGGGCAATTTAGTGTAGCCAATCCACCTACCTGCAGGTTTTTGTACAACGGGAATGGGAGGAAACTGGAGAACCTGGAGGAAACCCACACTAACATGGAGAGAACATCCACACTGTGTGAAACTCCACACAGACAGTAACCCAAGCTACAGATCGAACCAGGGACCCTGGAGCTGTGAGGTGGTAATGCAACCTACTGTATCACCTGGTGAACATGAACACATCACAGGAACACATCACATGTTATACATACACACAGCTATAAGACTTAATATTAGCAAGCTGCCTAACATACTTAATATCAGATGTTTCAAATTAGTTTCCACTAATTTGGGTTCCTGGAGGATTAGTGGTTAGGCCACAGCGATCTCACCGCTGCGGCCCGGGTCCGATTCCTGGCCAGGGAACCTACCCCAGCCCCTGGGGTTGTGTACAGCAGTGC
This sequence comes from Pangasius djambal, assembly GCA_022985145.1. NCBI lineage: Eukaryota > Metazoa > Chordata > Actinopteri > Siluriformes > Pangasiidae > Pangasius > Pangasius djambal. The sequence continues at coordinate 17,170,777 of CM040984.1, read as the reverse complement.
ACTCTCAGTGCCAGTCCCAAGCCCGGATAAAACTGAGGAGAGTTGTGTCTGGCGTAAAACTGTGCCAGATCAAATATAAGAACCAATTATCTGCTGTGGCGACCCCTAACAGGAGCAGCCGAAAGAGGAACAACAACAGCCTCCAGTCCACTAATTTCATTGCTCGAGCGGCATTCCAAGAGTGCTTATATTTAGTATTACGGCACGGGGACATGTCACTGTGTGTATCACTCCACTCTTCTGTGTTCATTTCCACTTCCTAGTTGGAAACAGTTACTACAGTAGTGTTAGTGACATCATCAGTGGCCATGGCACACAATACTTTTCAGGAATGTAACTGTCAGGAAAATATGAAAGCTCGTCAACAGAAGCACCTTTAGCAGGAATGTACAAATCAGTGTGAGCTAGCTAGCCAGCTAGCCGACGGCTATAAAGTGAGTGTGGCTTCTTTGGGATCTATTTCCACTAACGGAGCAAAAATAAACAGAACGTTTGGTGATATTTTCTCGAAATGTCACTTACTCATTATTAATTTCTTATTTATAGAACTATTGTGTAAAAGCAATATTGCACATGCAGTCATGTGGTTTTACTAAATATCGGCATGTGTGATTCTGCGTAGGCACGAGCCCACAGCTCGTGAGAGTGTTGCTTAAGTATGTTCTGACCCCTTTGACAAAACGTGTACCAATTATCATTTTATCCACACAGATGTATCTAAACATTTATGGCATTTGGCAGACACCCTTATCCAGAGCGACTTACAATTGTCGCAATTCTACAACTAAGCAGTTGAGGGTTAAGGGCCTTACTCAAGGGCCCAGCAGTGGCAGCGCCAGGATTTGAAATCTCGATCTTCTGACCAGAAGTCCAACGTCTTAACCACTGAGCTACCACTTCCCCACTTAAAGAAACTATAACAGTAGCCAGATAGCTAGCAGACTAACTAGCCAGTTAACGAACTACTATACTCACCCCGAGACTTAGCTATTAGCTGCTATTATCTTATTGTTTATTTAGCAAGCATGTTATTGTTATATTGTTTATAAGCTACCTTTAAACCATTATGATTAGACTTACCATTATGTATTACTTATTCCCAGTTCGAAAAGAGTGTTAGCCCAATGCCCACCCACACTCACTATTTTTATATGGATATGGTTGCCAGAAAACAGCCACAACCCAACCTGGTTAAAAATATATCTCACATCACCACAATTTAGGGTCACCATTGCAGCGTCTGTGAGCAGGAAGGTGAGCTGGTGAAATGACTGCGTATTTGAAAGATATTAACTGGCTGTGTTAACAAATCAGTGCATACACATGGCTATGTCATTGGACGCATCACACTGGGAAATCACCTGGTCGTTTTCAAGTAGCATGTTTGTGGAATTTGGCTTACTGAGGATGCAAATGGACCCATTTTGGGTCCCTGTGGATCCAAATTTCCTGCAATTCACTGCAATTTTACTCACATTGCTCTCAGAGAACAGTAACACAGTCATTACAAAGTTTCAGCGCGTGCTCTAAAGCCAACTCTCACTAAAAGTCATTATGATACACATAATTCTGTCATGTAATGAAAGAATAGCTTATGAAATCAGGACAAAACCACTGCTTTTGGAGAATCTACTTAAGTGTTACATAGTTGATGTCTCACAATGTCAATGGTCTTTCACACAGGCACTGTAAAAGAGCACGTGATTTAGATTACAGGATTGTTTTTGCCAATTTTCTTCTTTCAACACCCTTTTTACTGATGTGTTGCCCAATGATCTAAATTCCTGTTGAAACACAGGCAGTTGAGCATCGAACTTTGGGACTGAAGCTCTTCTCTTCCAGCCCCAAACTCTTCCCCAAAGTCACTTACATCTTTTCCTCTTGTCGCATTGATACACATTTGAGGTCTGCTCAGCATTTTTATACATGCCACAGAGCATGGTACGGTGTTAACTGCTTAATTATGTCATGCAGTGGAGATCACAGTTAACTAGTGTTGTTGATATCTGGGTGGTTGATTTATTGGGTGGTTTAGTTCTCACGGTTCTAAACCTGGCTGGTCATGTGAAATTAATGGATTTAACATGCACAAGTCATTTTAATTCCAAAGATCAATAGCTTAAAAACAAGCATAAATAATGTAAACCCCAAAGAGTTTTATTCCTCTTATACCACAGCAATTTTCAAATGATTGCAATTTTTAATTAATAATTAACAGCAAACAGCTTGGCATAGATTCTACAAGTCTATGGAACTGTACTTGAGGAATGAACAATTCTTTAAAACAATATTCTGTCAGTCGGTGTTTTGATGACAAGGGTGGAGAGTGCTGTCTAACACAGTTCTGAGGCTAACGGGCAGGTCAGAAGAAATGAATGGGGATGGCGTGGAGACACAGCGGGTAGTGCTGCTGCCTCACAGCTTCATGGTCCCAGGTACAACTCTGAGTTTATAGGTTATTGTCTGTGTGCATGTTCTCTCCATGCCTGTATGAGTGTTCTCTGGGTTCTCTGGTTTTCTCCCACCTCCTAAAAACATGCCTGTAGGTGGCCCATAGATGTGAATGAGTGTGTGTGTGCATTGTGTATTGTGCATCCCATCCACTGTGTATTCCCGCCTCACATCCGGTGCTCATGGGAGAGGCTCCAGATCCACCGTGACCCTGACCAGGATAAACGGTTACTGAGAGTGCATTGTAAAAATGATTTAGAGGTTTAGTTGGTCACAAGTAAATTTTTCAGATAGCATGTTAAGTTTTCAGATAGCATGTAACTAGTTTGTAAGGAGAAGCAACAAGAGGAAATGAATGGACATAAATGAATGGCAGTCATTTTAAACCCAAAGCTCTATAACTGAAAAACAAGCATGACATAATGTCAGTTTGAATGTACACACAATTACAAAAATGATAATTGGATAATCATTGGGTGTGTTTTCTTTTCTAATTAACAAATTAATTAATTAACCCTTTTTAATCTGTAGGGGATCCCAGGCTGCAAAAGATTGATGCCATCTAAAGCAGTAGTTCTCAGTGTAGGGTCCGGGGGTACTCAGTGACATGAAGCATACCAGATTCCTTTTTTATTTTGTTTCAGTGGTGGAGTAGCAATCAACAGTTTTCACAGTTATTATATATTGTTTGGTTATTATAATTATTAGTCTGTTTAACCAATGACTTGGATTGAATGGGTTTATTCTAAATCTCAGTAACTCAAAATAAGTAGACCCAGAAATAATGTCAGCTTGTACCTGATGTGGTCTAGAAAATAAATAAATAAATAAATCTGTTGCCCAATAAATATTTTTGTATGTTTGGATTTATTTGGCTTATAATTATAATATACTAGTAGGCTACTAGTTCAAGGGGTGCCTGGCTGCATAACTTTGGAAAACCTCTGATCGAAACAATAAATCTTGGCACCCCCTTTCTGGGGCACAAAACAAAACAATAAAGGGTAAGGCCACGCCCCCGAGGGCTCGAGGTAACTACAGGAGTCGCGCGCCGCGCTTTTAATATGTGTAGTGGTGCACGCGCCGGGAGCGTGGGAGACAGAGAGAGAGAGAGAGAGAGGTCTCAGGGTACAGCGGAGTGCTTCAGAAACGGGTGTCTCGGATTTGGACGCGAACAAGGAGCGAATGTCTGTTCAAACGAACGCATGAGATACAGGCGCGCGCCCTGTGCCGATGTGGATTAGACCGGAGTGCTAGAGAAAGTCAGTGTTTTCTAGACGTTACCGATAAACCCAGTTGTTCAGTCTGATAACAGGGCGAATCGTTTAAACCGGTACACAAAGTACAGCCTATAACGTGCGTTCTCATGCAGCGCTGGCTTTGTTCCACACAAAAACAAGTACATTTCTGTTTCTGTAGTCTGTAGTCTTTTAATGAGAGAAAGAAAGAGAAAGAGAGAGAGAGACTGAGAGAGAGAGGTAGAGCGTGTTGGAAAATGAGTGCTGTTAGTTTACAGGGAATTCCCACGTTCTCTCAGGACGGGTTTGTTTAACAGGAGCGGTGGAGGTGCATGTGGAGGTGGAGGAGAGAGCGCGTGCAGCTGCACTGAAGTGGAGCAGCAGCGCGGTGCATGGGCGGGACAGACTCTCAGACGCCGGCCCGCGGAAAACTTCTCAACTTTCTGGCAACTTTGTAATGTTTTTATTTTTTTCGGCACGTCTCAAAAGATCCACACAGACTCATGGAAAATGCACCCATTTTAAATATACCTTTAAAAAAACATGCAGATCTGGTGATGAGCGGAGACAGTCGAGGCATTGAATTTAGTGGAATATATGAGCCCAGGACGTGTTTTAGAGCTTATCTGTGTTTAATGCATGTTAGAGTTTAGATTATTGTAAACCAAGAAGGAAACTCACATTCCAGTAGATTGCATGCGTGATTATGTGTAGTATTAGCACTAGGTAAATATGCAAGATAGTGTGCATAGGGTAACTTAAGGCTGCTTAGTAGGATCACCTGGTTTCGTTTAAATGCAGCTTTTTTTTTTCTTGCGCAACTCTGGGTGGATGACGAGTTCTCCGAGTTTAACGTAACCCAAGAAATGCAAATGGCTGCAGGTGTGCGGGCCCCGGAGCGCGAGAGACTCCGAGGTGTCGGGATCAGCTCGGATCGCTCAGCACTGTGCGCGCGCGAACCCGCGGCCCCTTGTCTCCATAGCAGCCGCCCGAGCGGCGCCGCGAGACACGGGCCGCGGGGCCGCGCTCAATGGGTGACGTCACGCGCCTGGCGCCAGAGAGTCTGCGAGAGCACGAGCTCGCTTCTCCTCTCCACCCTACACTGCACTGAGCTGATCTGCTCTGCCTAACCGGGTGCCAATTCATCACCTGTCAGGAATCAGTCAGGACGCCGTGCGAAATGTACACAGCTGTGAGAACAAAAGGAAAAAAGAAGAAGAAAAAAAAGGGCGGGGTAGGGAGAGATCGAGAAAAAAAAAAAAAAAAAAAACGATCTCACCAGATGTGGACAGGATCTTAAAGAGTCCCAGATCTCATCATGATAGAAAATACGCCAATGAGTAGTGTAGCGCCCTGGGATAGCAAATGTTTCGCCTGGAGCATTTACTGAAGCGCAATTCCAAATCAGAATGTAAATAAAAGCGCAGTAAGCGCAGTCCTGCACGATTCAGACAGTTACACAGGTAGAAGAGCGAACATGCCATTTTCCTGGAGATTTGCAAATGAGATTGAATGAAAATCAGTGCATTCCAGCACATAAGCATCGCGGCGCATTCCAGCACATTTCTGCAAACGTCTCTTTGGTCAGATGTTGAGCAGGGAAGCTTACTGGTCTCTCAGATAACTCCCTGATTACAGCTGGAATAAAGCTTAGGCTGGATCTTCTGCCTGCCTGCCTTTGTTTTTACATTTACTGTGCATCTACACAGCAACATCTACAATGCTGTATTAACATTTCCAGTGTTGCATGTGTTAATTCAACACTGAGGCTTTTGCTATGCAGACTGTAACACACACACACACACACACACACACATTTTCTTTTCCATTTGAAACAGTCGCTCTAATACTACACATTAACACAAGAGAAGTCTAATGATTATTGCACCTAAATAATGTATTAGTTCCTATTATTTAATAATCCTTAATAAACAGACTTCATCTGTTCTACTGCATTTCACCATGCATCATGAATTCTACCTCAATTAGAAACTGTTTAAAAATCGCCATGTGCATTACATTCCTTAAAACAATCCTGATGACCAGGTTGGAAGAGAGGCAGGGAGGGAGGGATGAGAAACAGTCCTTAAGGCTTAAACACGGGCCTCACTAACAGTGTGTAAACAGACCCACTGCAAATACATGCGCTCACTAACACATTTCCAACCATAAAAAAATAAATAAATAATATACATAAGATCATGAGGAGAAATAAAAGATATGAATCTGTCAGCCTGGGGTGGATCACCTGACTTAGGCTATAACCTATTCGCACCCACAACATTACAGAGAACAGCTCACTATGCATGAATATCTGTTAGGGTATTACAGCTTATACACTGACAAATAACAGAATAATGTCTTTTTTGATGAAAGAGTCAGCAGCAGGTATGTGGTTAGATGTAGCCCATGCTGCAGATCATCAAAATTATTTACACTTGATTTAACAGAATCCTGTTCAAGTGTGTGGTTGAAGCTGTTCGCTCTTCTGTCGTGAAGTTATTTGCATAACAAAATGACACCTCGACACTGAGCCAGTCTCTTGTCAGGAGTGAGCAATTCTCTTGATCAGAAACAGGTACACTGAATTGCGGAATTAGCTCTGAAAGCTGAAGGTAGTCAGCGGCACCTCGCGCGCGCGCGCTCACCGGTTAAAAAAAAAAAGAGGCAAAGAGGGGCGGGACTTGCGCGCTCGCGGCACGGGCCAATGGCGTGGCGCGACAGCGAGGATTGACGCAAGGCGTCAGACCAATCCGCGAGGTCTACAACGCCGCGTCAAAACCCACCCAGCTGGGTATATATTCAGCGATGACAGCTTGTTAATCCAGTGCGTTTGCTTCCACACCGCCGCGAGCACAGCCAGAACGAACAGTAATAATCTTTTAAAGAAAAGAAAGAAAAAGTATTATCTTGAAATCGTTGAGTATTTCTCAGATCATTTCAGCATGAAAGCTATAAGTCCAGTGAGGTCTTTCCGGAAAAACGGCGCGAGCGTGACGGAGCAAAGCCTCGGAGTGTCTCGGAACAAGACCCCCGCGGACGATCCTCTCAGCCTGCTGTACAACATGAACGACTGCTACTCCAAGCTGAAGGAGCTGGTGCCCAGCATCCCGCAGAACAAGCACGTGAGCAAAATGGAGATCCTGCAGCATGTCATCGATTACATCCTGGATCTGCAGATCGCCCTCGACTCCCACTCCGCGATGAGCACTCTCCATCACCCCCGACCCGGCCAGGGCTCGTCCAGAACACCTCTCACCACCATCAACACAGACATCAGGATCCTGTCCTTACAGGTAAACCTGCTGGACATCACGCTGCAGCACACCAGCCAGCTTCACCTCCCCGCGCGCGACAGCTCGCATAGATAGGCTGAAACATTTCCCTGTAGAGATCCCGAGCCTTTTGCCTCAGCAGTGTAGGGAATAGTTTCTACTGTACACACTCCCTACTTACATATATACACACACACACAGTAGCTAATTAGCTTATTTCCTTTTAAACACTCCATGAAGCATGACTAATAACTGTGTCTTCTCTGTTGCATGCAGACGCCGGACTTTCAGTCAGACTTGATCACAGAGGACAGTCGGACACTTCACCGTTAAACAGGTAAACACCTCTCTTATTCTTTACTCTTGACTCTACAGCTGTGATGCATGAGGGCAGAGAAATGGCAGGCCATGGAGAATGTTGCGGATGTAGAAAATTCACAGGCGAAAACAAACGCTATGTCCAAAAAGTCGTCCGATCTTACCAAGTCTGTCAGATCAGACACGTCACTCTGTACCGTAAACCCTGTAAAACGCGATACTGTACGTTTTTGTACTCAAAGTGGCGTACTTTTTTTTTTCTTCTTCTTTTTTATATGTAGTATACATAAATCCATGTAGTATGGATTTTCATGCATCAGATACATATTTCCTGTAAAAAGAGTCCAGACAGTTTGATTATTCATAAGCATTAAATAGTAGCTTATATCAAAATATTTGCTATATTATTTTCTATTATGTTATTATATTAAATATAACCTCCCATTTAATGCTAATGAATAATCCAACTGGACTGTTGTACCTTTATATTGAAATTCTGATCAAATCTGAAAATACTAGGCTTTTTCAAATTCTCTGAACAGTACCACATAATGGTAAATTAGTACTAAGCGTACTATAGAGTTACAGTAATAGCTTATGAATAAACAAACTGTCTGTATCCTTGACCGCGGCTTTTCTATTGAAATGCTCATACTGGACATAAGGATGGATCCGGATTTAATTACAGCCCTGTGTCCTATATCAGTAGTCAGCAGGAGTGTTTCCTCTGGCCGTGGTTAGAGCAGCTCCATCTGGTCCGCAGTGTTTTGCTCCCTCTCTGAGTGTTTGGTTAAATGCTGGAGCCGCGGCTTCCTCTCTGGCGCCAGGCTGTCCGGATCTCCGGCCTGTTTGCTCTGTGCTAAATGCACCTCTCTCTTTCTCAATCTCTTGCAGGTGTTTGCTTAAGACGTGAACACACAGGACCCAGGAACCGACCTTTTCTCCCCCCCCCCCCCCCTCAATTTCTGTTCTCGCCTGGATCTCTTTGCCCCCTCCTGAATGAAGAGGCGTTTGCTTCTTAAAGGACAATGTATGTGATGTGTTTCTCGGTTCGGACATTGATTTTATTTATCTAAAGACTCGCTTAGTCTTTTTGTTTTGTTTTGTTTTTCTTCAAGACGAAGAAGCACTATATTCCCTAAAACGGGAGGGGAAAAACAGGAATGGAAGAAGAAAATGTCGCCTTCTCTTAAATGAGAGATCATGGCTGTTTTGGTGAAGACGGTGTGAATAGAAGCCGGTGTGCTTCAGTTACTGTACAAAGTTTAGTCTGTTTCTTTTTTTTTCTTTTTTTTTTTTTTTCCTCCCCGTCATTCTTTGGGCACGTGAAGGACTGGACGGCCAATCTGACATGAGCGTGAAACCTCGTGAACTCTCTCTGAGTTGTATCTTGTATAGTTGCAGACGCTGGTAACACTACCACGCTGCAAAGTGTCATGCTGTATTTAATTATGCTGAAACTTTTTATAAAAGTAATTGTAAATCGTACCTTTTTATATAAAACAAAAAAATAAATCAAATGCTTTATTTGAACAGACATGTCTATTGTAGTCTATAGGCCTGCTATATTTAAGCAGCACTGTGTTGGTGGCAGGTGCCAGACAGTTGTTCATGCTGTAGTGTATATTTAGTCCACCTGAACTCGTGTGTGTGTGTGTGTGTGTGTGTGTGTGTGTGTGTCTCCACTGTGTCAAGAGTCCTCGGAAAGGTCTGAGAAATTAAAAAAGAACTTGTTATAATCGCCTGCATTGGTTTGGTTATATGAAAAAACAACACTGACCCACAGACAGCTTTGATTAGATCCTGTCCGTGAACACTCTCAGAAAAACAGTACTAAACTGCACCTTTCCTTGTTGCTTATATTCTATACATTTAATATATAGGTCTATAGTGTACCTTTTAGTCCCAAAAGCACCATTGTAGGTAAACGAATGCTGCTGAATTTAGAAAAGCTATAGCTTGAGGATACCACTGGGATTGGTAGAGTTGGTACTTTTTTTTTTTTTTTTTCTCAGCGTGAAGAACTAAAATGTGGTGTATGGGCCATCTTTTGCTGTTTTTTTTCACCCATTGACTTCTGTTTATTTGCTTCTCATGACTTTTGACATGGGGAAATGCTTCCCCTATTGACTAGGGATCCGGTTCAGGCTTAATTTAAAACTAAACCACACAGTCTGCCGATGCACTAAATAGTCTAGTGTATCAAAATAGTACACCTGTAGTACACAGCATTAACTCGGGTTATTCAGTATGTTAGTACGCAGTGGTGGAGCTACCATACTGAACAGTACACTGGGTTAAAAGGCTGTCTATGGGGGTGGGTAGTATTGTTTAGGACGCAGCTTAGACCTGGGCTCTAAAACGACTCTTCTTGTTCGTTCTGCCGTTAAGCCTTTTTCCGTCTGGTGCTCTTATTATCCATTAGCACACATTGCTTTTTTTTTTTTATTTTTTATTTTTTAATTAATTAATAGACTTGCACTGCGTTTAACACATTCCAGGAACAATAACACTAAGGGTACAAATGTCATCATGGAACTTCTATGGTTATTAACCGGAATGTGTAATGTAATTTTTTTTTTTTTTTTAGACTCAATAAACCAGATTCTGAAATCCAAAAAAAAAGTAGTCTCCCTAAAATTAAAGGGCTCAGTCATTCTAAGGGGTGTAAACTCAAACCAGCGCTCGCTGGCTCTTTCTTTAAGCACAACTCAAATGTACACTAGAGACTGCTTGAATTTATGAAGCGTGCGCCACCTACCGGCAAAACACACACACACACACACACACACACACACACACACACACACACACACCGTACTAACATAAGGAAATGCAACTGGACGCAAGCTCATGTGCCTTCAGCGACCTGCTCTATTTAAATAGCTGTTCCTGTTATGATTCAAAGAGAAGTTGTAATTAATCACATGAACATGTAGGCTATTAGAATTTTTTTTTTTCCTGGTGTTTGGTCATCGTAAGTCAACACAAGTTACAGCTATATAGTCTACTGCACTGGGGTTTAAAATATAACACACAAAGCTTAGACTTATGTATCATAATAATAATAATAATAATAATAATAATGGCATGTCCAACATAATCATAGAGGACAGGAAAGGCTAGTACAAAGAAGCAGGTATGACTATTAATGACTGTACAACATTGTGTGTCTCAAGTGAGTTAGGATGCTGTTTAAGCCAGTTTGATTATTAAGAGAAAGGGAAGAGGAACTATTGTGATATCACACCATTTCTGTCAGTAATAGCCGTAAACCCTGTCCTGATAGATTTTACAGGTTGAAAGGATTTCATATTAGTTAGTGTGTGCACATGACAATTTGCTCTTGGTTTCTGTAGTTACACACACACACACACACACACACACACACACACACACACACACACACACACACACACACACACACACGAATGAAAGACCAAAGATCACAGTGTTTGAAATGCAGTGTTTATTACTTCCTGAAACATGGTCATGCATTTTGAGGAAATGTCAACTACTCATCACACTTACACAGAACACAAGATTTTCATAGAAGCCTTTTTCCCCCCCATAGAAGCCTTTTTTATTCACTAGCTAACACTAATATGCACGAACAGCTTCACAAAAGATTCATAAATAATAAACAAACAAAGCATTTACCTTCAGTGCACTGAATGCTCAATTTTTGAGAAGTTGCTTTACACAACACAAGCATTTTTCTCTTCACTGTTACAACAGTTAACTAACTATCCACCGCTACATGTTTTGTCACGGACCTAATGTAAATTACACATAATTCCACACGTAACAGACCATGATCCTAGCTGCAATACAGCCTACAACAGTAACAATTCTAAATTATTTGATGATTGCATTGTTTTGTAGCACCCTATTGACCACATATGTCTGTTATTACCTGAAAAGCTTCCATTACATAGAATTATTTACTCAACATCTCCACAATTGCACATTTATCATGAACTGAGAAACTCTCTCTGTACCATGTTGAATTCAGTTCATTAAAAAAAAAAAAAAAAAGTCGTCCTGCTCTTTATAGCACACTCTCTCGTTCTTCGCTGCCGTCGTCCTGCGTGGTGTTTGTGCTCTTCTTCATTCGCACTGTGAGAAGGTTGTGGTTGAGGAGAGTTCTGGTGCCGGTGCTCGATCCCGGAGAGATGATGAGGCTGCGCTCGTCTCCGTTATTGTTGTTGTTGAGGGGCGAGTTGTTGCTGGCTGCCTGGTTCAGGTTGGTGACGGCCTGTGTGTGTGTGTGTGAGGTGGCCCAGTTCTCCTCGGGGCTGCTGGCATCAGACAGAGCTTCTGAGCAGATGGACATGCGTATTGTGGTCACAAGGTCTTCCTCTTTTGACTTCTCATCCTCTTCCTGAGCCTCCTCACTCTCCTCGTCCTGCAGTGAATGATTAGAGGAGCTGCCACTCGACCTCATGCCTGAGTCAGACGACTCTTTTTTGTCCATCCCGGCAGAGACAAAGCTCTTTGCCTGCACCTCCTCTTGCTGCTCTTCCCAGAGGAGGGGTGTGGCATCAGTCTCCTCGGGCACACACTCCTCCTCATCCTCTTCATTGGGTACACTGTGGTAACGCGGCCCCGGTCCCTTGGTGCGGTTCACAGAGGGTTTACGCTCTGGTTTCTCGTCCTCCTCCGTGATTGGATGGAGAAGACCAGAGTCCTGGGTAGTGGAGTAGTCCATCACACTTTCTCCTGCTTTAGCGTTTCTCTTGAAGGGTTTGCGGCCTTCCTGCTCACCATCCTTGGCCTTGTCGTCTGATCTCTCAGCCCCAGAGCCGCCTGCCTCCAGCTGGGCCATGTGAGAGATGTAGTCCTGGTAGGCACTGCGGTACTCTGCTTGCTGCCTGTCAGTCAACTTACTAATGTCATTGGATGACTCCTGAGAATTCAGACTGGACATGCTAGGAGTCCTGTGGGTCACTACCTGGAGAGACAAACCAAGGGTTTGTGAACATTGTAAAGGAATATTTCAGCATTGTTCTACCCAATCTCTATCCCCTGCATCTGTGGCATAGCACTTTTCTGAAAGAAAAAAAAAAAAAAAAAAGAAGAAGAAGAGTAAACCAAAATCTAAACTTACTTATTCTGGTAGTATTTTAGACAGAGGGCAGCTGTTAAATGCAATCATTGCACTATATTAAATCAGACGTTCTTAACTCCAGTCCTCTGGAACCCCTGTCCAGCATATCTTGAAGTTTTCCATACTGCAGTAAAGCTCAATGCAACCAATCATCTAATTATTACGTCCTTAATGAGGTATCTTGAGGGAATACCTCAAACCAAGCAGGCCAGTGAGTCTCCAGAACTGGAGGTAAGAACCCCCGCACTATACCAGTACAGGTCCTAAGATGAGGTGAACATGAGAGCACTCCTTACTGTAGCTGTTCTTATGTAGTTTCATCCAACTTTCCAACACTGCAGCAATACAGTATGGAGTAATATGAGTTCTGTATGCTTTCTATAGAGTATAATTTACAAGTACCTTTGACTGAGGAGTTACCAAAAGCATTCTACCAAAATGTGTCACTGTTTCCCACAGATTTGAAATATAGTTCGGGTGTTTTTAAAATATATTTTTCTACAGATATTTTTAGGTTTGGTGGATATTGAGTAGATGACTAAAACTCTTTATCAATTTTATTACCACTACAGCTTACCACTACACTCTCAGTTCACTTTCTGTGTGTCACTGACTAACTCCTGAAACCAAGAGGCCAAAGGTAGCTCTGAAGGAGCTGGAGAGATCCACATCTCAAATGGGAGAAGCTGGTCACAGGACAACAGCAGCCCAGACACTACACAAAGCTGGCCTTTATGGAAGAGTGGCAATCCACATGAAATCCCATTTGCAAAAAGACATGTTGAAGACACTACAAATTTAGAAAAAGTTTCTATGGTCTGATGAGAAAAAAAAATCATCCTGAGAACACCATCTTCACAGTGAAGCATGATGGTGGGAACATCATGCTGAGAGTTACCCTTAGCCTCTAGATTGCTTTTCTGACTAATGTGCTCCTTACCTGGTCACTGACCTTTGGTGGACAACCTCCAAAAAAGCTTCCATCTTCTAATAATGGATTTAATGGTGCTCAGTGGTATGTTCAAAGCTGGGGATACATTTTTTCATATTAAGTATAAAAAGCCTGATTAATACTTTAGTCCAGAACTTGGTTTGATAGCTCCTTGATGATGCTTAGGCATGTTCCCTAACAAACTCTTGGGCCTTCCAGGAACAGATGAATTTATGTTGAGGTCATGTGACATTTAATTTGCACACAGATGGATTCCATTCAACTAATTATGTGACTTCTGATGGCAACTGGTTACACCAGAACTAATTTAGGGGTTTCACAGCAGAGGGTGAATACTTGCAATTTCCATTTTTAATAAATTTGTAAATAAATTTGCCAATTATATTAATTTCCCCCCATTTTCAATATTATGAGCTATCTTGTGTAGATTAATGACATAATACCAATTAAATCCATTTCAGTTCCAGGTTGTAACACTGCAAAATGCGGAAAAGTTCAAGGGGCAAGGCACTGTAATATCAACAGTTCTATACACTGCAGCGAGAGGTGCTTGGTAAGTGTGGAGTGACAACTTTGTGCATGAGCAGAGAGAGCAGAAATAGCCAATTGTATGTGTCAGGAATGGCCTCGCACATGCAGCCCTGCATTAAATGTGTGTGTGTGTATGTGTGTGTGTGTGTCTTGCGAGGCAGTCCAGCTCTTCACTTCCTCTGCTCATTCAGGTCAGAGAACACTCCGTTTGTCACCCAGTAAACCACAGGCTATTTCCACTCTACTGATAGACTACTAAAAAGCAGAAGCTAGCTTCTGCTTCTTTGTTAGACAAGAAAGCTGCTGTGGTGAAAATGTATGTTTCTCTGAAAGTGTGTACACACAGGGTTGGGAAGGGAGTGTGTTTGTTTATTTATAACTATAGGGCAGCACAGCCAGTGAATCTAAGCTATATATTAATAGATTCTGACTGTGAGCATGTGTTTAGGATTATAGACATGTATTGTGACTGTCTAAATACTTACCTATATATAAGCATGGTGTTACATGGATAGTCAGGTCTCATTTGGATGGATAAGGTGCACCTATCTTATAGATGGAGCCAAAAAGCCTGCCTTGCCTCATTAAACCAAGAGTGTGTGACTGACAATGTTAGCACCTTTGTTCTCAATATGTCAGCTGACTGCCTGTACCAGAAACTTGCACTTCCGAATCTTGTAGCTTGCATCAGCCTCTTCTGGCCTCTTTCTTGAGTATTCTGTTTATGACAGACCATTTGTTGGGCATTTTTTCCTTGGCCTATAATTAAATCCATTTATGAATACACATTATACATGTGTTAACAAATATAGCAAGGAGACAAGGAGTGGATCACATTCCCTTTGTGTTAATAACTGTTTAGTCAGTGACACTGTACCACACATTTAAAGTTGTTAACACTTTCTAACCCTACACTCATATTACGGAGCGACAAAGCGACAGGCGACCGTTCGACACAGAGCTGCGAGTTCAGCGACAGCACAACAAGCAACATTTGAATTGACAATTACTCAATTCTATGTGAATTACGCATGCTGTGTTAAGGCAACAAATCCAAACCACTGGCTCGAATGATTCCTCAGACCTTATGGCGCATGTGGTCCAACATTTTTTCAATTCCCCATTCACAACTTTAGTTCCTGCCTGCTGTTAGTTCCCATGTTTAATGCAAAAATGGAAGAAAACCTTCTAACCGTGGTTTTAGCTTATCCTCTCATATATACGACATCTCTATGAATGTGTATAAGAGACATTATGAAGAAATAAAAAAGCTTGGAAGGAAGTAGCAGAGATATTGATGCCTTTGGTGAATACAGTTAGCTTGTTTGCTAATCTGCCAACAAAGCTAATATGAAGTCTAGAATGTGACATGCTAATTAAATGTAAAAACATTTTAAACAAAAGTGATTTGTATTGTGGGCTATAAGCTATACATTTTGGCTACTTTTTAGTTTCTCATCAGAACAACAAAAAAAAATAGCTGAACAGTGCACACCTACAAGCAACAACAGTAGCAGTCGCTACACGCCCACAAGAAATACACTACAATGTGAGTGACTTGTCACCTGCTAGTATGGATGTAGGGTAAGGATTAAATGAATGTATGGATACCAAGTGATTGTTAAATTGATCAGAGTAGAGGTTAGAACTCTGCACCCACCATCCAGTGGTTGATGGGGGGTCTGGCGGGCTCCTCCAGTCCGGCAGTGCTGAGCTCCTCGAAGCTGAGGTTCAGGCTGTATTGTAGGCTGCTGTGGGGGGCTGCTGTAGAGCAGACAGGAGGAGGTTCAGGCTGAACCAATGCACTGCTGCCCTGCTCACTAACCCTCACACATTCCTCCTGCAGCAGCTGGCTCTCCACCTGCCGCTGCTCCAGCAGCTGGGGAACAGGGCCACAGAAACAGAAAAGACCACACTCATTCACCTGGGCCTTAGTTAAAGAAAACAAGGCAGTAGGCAGATTGTCTGACGGCTAGGAAACGCTGGGTGTTTCATCACTGGTGCGCTAGATTTGGTTAAGTTGCATCAGGAGTCTGATTTCAAAATGCTTGTTCCTATGGTTGTGCACCGTCTGTAATATGTAAAGAATAAAACATGACCGGGTGTGCTGTTATATGAAAATGATCAGCAGTGGGATGGTGTGACACAACCCAACATAAAGTGGAGGGCCGTTTCCACCCAGAAGTTGATTATTTTCCAATAACAGAGCATCCTAAAGTGCAAACACTTACAATTTTCTAAAATTAAAGAATGACAAATCATGCTTTTATCTGTTTATAGTTATATTTAATGTTGTGGAACATCCACAAAACAAGTTAGTTCCTGTTATCGCTTACATTATAACAGCTATATCTATAGCTAGAGCTATGAACAGTTGTTCCCTCATCGGCCTCTTTTTTCTCTCAGTGTTTAAAAGATTAAAAAAAAATGCAACCTATCATGCTACCAAGAAAGCTGCCTCCATGAAGACTTCAAGGAACCGCCTTACCTCTGACTGTTACAAAATGCTGACAAAATGCTTAATAAATCTCCTCACAGAAAACCTAACACTTTCTGACCAATCAGAATCAAGAATTCAACAGCGCTGTATAAAGACATATAGCATTATAGCACAATGAAGGAAGGTTATCGGTGAAGAAGTTTAGACTAATGGCCAGTGAATATTGACATTCAGTGTGTCTGTATATCTGTCTGGAAAATGCAAGGCTTCTAGAGCTGTCGTGTGTGCTTCCTATTTCCCACAGACATGATTTTGAGCTTGATAAATGCTACTTTCTTGTAAAAGTCAAGCTATTCAGATCTTTGAGTGGATGCTGAGCTCCCACTGACAATAACCTTCGTTCATTCTGAGAGCTGCCATCTTGGACCAGATGGCTGCCTGCTTGTTGGCAACACAACATTCGTTTGTGGTAGCACAAATGGAGATCTGATCAACACACACTACATGTTTTCCTGATTGCAACCCCGTGCCGGATGTTTTATCGAAAGACGGATTGTTTAAAAAGCCCGAATCAGGCAGTGAGAGTGGGGATAAGTCAGAAGAGGTAATATGAGGAATTAGAGAGAAACGTTGCTTTTCTATCATCCGAAGTAGTAAATAACAAACCTGTTTATGCCTTACCATTGCTTTGAAGAGATGCCAGTCTCCAAAATTCATGTTCATCTCCTTCTTGAGCTCCTCAAGTTGACACTGGCACAGGACACGACCGTTCACATTCGCCTGGGAATGCAAACATTCACATCTTAATCTTTATCTGATTATGAAGTTCTTCAGTGCCATTTTATTTATTTGGACCTGCACGGTCTTTGGAAAACAAGAGGCATGCTTGTGTTTGGTGCATGCTAGCGCATTCTGGAGGCCTGAGTGCTCACGTCTGTACTACAATAGAGATCTTTCAGTAGCTGTTACTGCACAGCTGTTAGGTTGGATAATGAAGGTCTGAAGGCATTAGTCATGTCATTGCCAACTCTCAGATGGTGATCGCAGGAAAACAAGCAGACAAAATCTGTATACACCGGTGTAGATAATAAAGCTGGTCATGACCAAATAATTAAGGAATAACACACGACAGACCGTGCTGATAGGAAAATAATCCACGCCAGGGTGGTGTGATACGCCCTGACCCGAAGCGGAGGAATAGTTCACCCTGAAGTGGCTCACTCTTTGTATGCTGTGTTATTTCACTTATACCAGTGTGATTTGCTAATGATTACAATTTTTACCTTATTAATGAATGACACATCAGCCTTTTATATGATTTATAGTTACATTTAATGGTATTTAACATCCGTGAGACAAGTTAGTTCGTGTTATCACTTAGACTATAAACAATGAAGCCGTTTGCTCACCAGCCACTCTTGTATTCTCTCTCTCTCTCTCTCTCGAAGTAAATAAGATAAGTATTATAAGCTGATGATCTAACAGGGTAGGTGAAAGTACTGTTTTTTTTTTTTTTTCCTATTTGTGATCCATACAGAAATATCAGTGGTCTGTTTTCACAGCAAATGTGAGAAATTTATTTGTCAGTTAAAGAAATGTTAAAACCTCTCACAAGCCTTTTTCCCTGACAAGGTGCTGGTGCATGTTCAGAGAGATGTTAAAGAACTGGCCCACATTTCCACTGGCTGAACTGTTACATAATTATATGTGGGAGTTTCCTGATGCACAGCTTCTAAATAAAAACGGTGGAGGGTTTTTCCCATTTTGTCTCTGTATTTGAGAAAGTCAAATCCTTTTACACACAGCATGATATATATTAGTTATTACAGACATGATGATGTTGCTTTTAGCTGTATAATTTGAGTGTGTATCAGCTCAAATGAAGCATAGCATTAATCCTAGTATCAGTAAGGTAGCTTCTATTTAGTTCATTGCGATCGTTTCCTCCTTGGACTACGGATTCATGGTTGTAATTTTTAGTTTCAATCATTTTGTTCAAAATATTATCTTAAGAAGTGCCTGCAATGTTCACATTTTATTTTAATGAGTTGTTGTTATGGTGAGAAAATGACACCATGCTCTGAGTTCCTGACATCACTGGTTCTTGGTCCCAGTCCAGCAGAATTTTTGTGCTGTAACCAATTTTGCATTCCGAGAACTGGATCTTTTACAGTAGAAAGGCGAAGGATGGTTCTAGATTAGAAACTCTGAACACTTGGGTGGAGGAAAAGGAATTATTGATGGAAGGTTTCATCAGAGAGCATTTTAGGCTCCTGTCAAGGAAATAAGAAATTCTGATGTGTATTTTGTAATCAAATCATACCTTTTTGATAGTGGTGATGTATTGCTCCATCATGCTAGGGTCCAAGCCCTCGATTTGGCGCAGTCTTTCACAAACACCATCAGTGCTAAGAGAGCTAAGGGGCCCAGGGGGTACTGCAGAATCAGTGCCCTACACACACACAGTGGCAGTTATTTACATATCCCTAATATCACTATTTATTCATGCATCCATGCAGTACTATCTCTGAGAAAGTGTGGTAGCATATGCACAAGTGTTGAAGAATATAGAGTAGCAGCAGGTACAGTGCATGAAGCCATGTCCGTTGATCAGGCCAAAGCAGTGAGAAAACTAGTTAAATATGAATAAAACTCACCAGTGAACAAACAAGTGAAGAATGATACTGTAAAGCAAGTGCTTGTGTATTTATGGCCCACATGCTCAACTGGCTACACTGAGAGATACAATGTCTATCTGTTCCAACGATACACCACTCCACCTAATTAACGTCCATGTTTGAGTGCTCATTAGCAGAATCAGGTGGATGCATGTAGGGTTGGAATGAATGCCGACACTGCAGTTTCTTATGGAGAAGCAGGTATTTATGGCATCAATATAAGTCATCATGAATCAAATCAAATGTTCAAATTTGAGTGCATCTCATTTAAAAAAAAAAAAAAAAAAAAAAAAAAAAA
>CM040984.1:17126472-17151386 GCA_022985145.1 Pangasius djambal | reverse complement strand
AGACTGGCATACAGGTTTGTTGTGTCAAAGTTGTAGATCCACCTTAGAGCTAATTTCAAACCTCTCAAGCCAGTACCTGACAAATGGTCACATTTGACGGAAAAGTACCTTGAGCAACGCCTATGTTGAGAGATCAGACGTTACCACATCTGTACAAGTGTTAATCTGAAACTGAAGATTCTGATATTACTGATAGCAGTTATATAGTCACTCAAAACCTGATAAAATCTACCACTCTAATAAGACCTCAAAGTAAATCTTGAGAAACTTCTAAAGAATACTGCAACCCTTCTCTACTGAGAATTAAACAAATTAAAAGTTACATAATGGTGAAAGTGTTTCGTTTAGTATGATGCCAAATTTCATTTCAGCTTCAGCTGGGCCCACTAACTATATATTCTTAATGGCCTCTGTACAGTTAAGTCTGGTGCCAGAATCATCAGCTAGATCAAACCGGCTTCATCTTCCTATACACACTCACTGTCTTGGGTAGCCAAAGAGATGAGAGATGCCAAGAGCATTTAATGGGTTTTTGCTGATAATGCATGACATTCCATGAATGATTAATCACGAAACAGGCGAATTTTTACATCAGTTACGTTCACCAACAGCACTCTGAAGTGTTAGTCTTTTTGTCCAGAGTAAGCACATTTAGAAAAAGGGGGGGAAAAAAAGACATTGGCAAGAAAACTGGTCCTGAGAGGATTTACCACCACACATTTAAAACCCAGATTTCTGGACTTCAATATAAAGAATTTTACATTTTAGCCTTTATACTATATAGTATAATGGATTTGACTGGAGTAGTAACATTTGAATAGACATAGCAATCTATTAATTTTTTTTTTCTGAATTACGATGAGCCTGTCCTTTGGCCCAAGTGGTCTAAAAGCTTCATTTCTTTTCGCTCCTAAATAAAGATCATGAGAAATCTGGTTCATTTTAAGACAAAAGCAAACCACAAGAGCTCATGCACCTTGAAAATAACTGTGAAAATGTGTCCAAACCAGGCTACTAGCATTGTTCTGGGAACAGATCATGAAAGCTGGTTATCTGGGGACAGTAACTAGAACTGTCCCAGCAAGCCTGAATGAGGAATAAGATTTATGTTAAAGGTCATTGGTGTGAGAAGTGAAAGCTCAGTGTCCTGCTGCAACTATGAAATGTGGCCTTTTTCTAGGCAGTTCATAAAAGTTCTAGTGTACACCATTGCCAAACACTTGTTTTTCGTTTTTTTTGGATGTGACTCTATGGTAAAAGCCCCCCCAGTCCAGACCTGGGGCCATGAACATGCACTTTTTTTTCCTATTAAAAATACACCTGATTCAACTATCAAGCATCAATCTAGCTATAGTAGAATAAGAATCACACAACATTTTAAATCCACCATATCATGAATGGCATTCTAGGTACTATATGAGGCATGCCAAAGCAAAAGAATGATACAGGTTAAAGAAAAATAAAGTAAATGTCCCATGTGTAGGAGCCTGTACCTGCTTCACTCTGGGAGGCTGAGACTTTGTCTGTCCAGAAGAGGAGAGGATATGAAAGGAGATGAGAGAAGGGAGGAGGGGAGAGCGGTTATATTAAGACAAATGTTTTAAATCATCATCAAGGTCAGAGGAGGATTGAGGAATGGAAATTAAGCTTGTACCATCATTCTTTGAAGGGGCTGAATGAAAACAAAACATTTAGTTGTAGTGTTGTATAAAGAATTGTATTAGCTACTGCAATTTGGCATAGAAGTGACAAGAGAGCCCACAATTTCTTAATAACAACATGATGTTTGAAGGTAGAGTTTAACTTGAAATTGTGAAACAGTTTATTTAATTACAAAAGTTTCCTTAGAAAGTAGCTGCTGGAAATCTAATGTGGAGGCCTAAAGGATTACGGTAATCACATTTCTTTAGGAAGATCTTCTCACATTATCAGATTAAGACGTTAAGATTTCAATAAACATTTTGTCGTTAAGACTTGTGTCTCAAACGTATGTCATTAACAGTTTTAATGGCATGAGAAATCACAGACACTTGATGAAACCTTTATAGGCTACAGTGGAGCTAGGACTAGTACATTTTTACAGCTGTTTTTTCCCCCCCAATATACATTAAGCTTTAAAAGCATAAGCTTTCCAGGCTCATATCTTGCAGTAAACACACTCTTTATTGTAAAATGAGAATAGCTGGGCAATATCTAACATCCATCCCTGTGTGCACACATATCATTAAACACGATTATCCAAATCGGCTCTTCCACAGCAACCCACCTGCAATGCCGAGTCTTCATTACAATGATTCAGTTAAGCAAATTCACTCCATGAACAGTCAAAGCCAAGAGCATTCATAAAATGGGGTGCAGGAAATTATATATATAGAGAGAGACAGAGAGAGAGAGAGAGAGAGAGACAGAGAGCATGCTGAAGTGTGTATCTGCCCCTTCTCACTCTGAGAAGCAGGCGGCACATTAGAAGCACCCACTCTAGTGTGAAGGCCAAGGAAAAGTGGGTTACAGCAACAACAAAAAAAAGTGGGTGTACTTGCAGCTGGACATGCTTTCTCAGTGAACATACAGCTCTGACTGTACACCTAAATACTGATTACATGCATAACAGAGAGTGAGCCAGAGAGACAGAGATAAAGAGAGAAAGTGAGAAGAACTAATGAAAAATGCAAAAAGGCATACAGAAGTAGAAAGTGATCACTGAGGCACAAGGCATACAGGAGACTCATGGTGACATAACTGCGGCTAGCTCCAGCTCAAAAATGCAAAAAGTCATGAAGACACAGCATGAGGACTGCCAGGAGGGGACTGTTAGCACACTTTCATTCAGGTAACATCCCCTGGTAAAACATGAATACGGACTTAGAGACATGGATAGAAGCCAGTCGCATGGCCTCTTGCAGCAAGTGTGCGTGTGGAAAAGCAAGTCAAAGTCATGATGCGTGAGCAAACAGACATGATTCCCTTTAACATACACTACAGGCCAAAAGTATGGAAGTAAGCATGTTCTAATTTCAAAAAAGTCAATTTGCCAATAAAGCAACACAACACATGTACTGATATCTATTTAAAGCGGAGGAGCGTTTCCAAAATATAGCAGCATGTTGTATATGGAAAAGCTTTTTTTGATAACAGTTCATGTTCAATGTATTCACTGTTTTGTAGTCATTTACAACGATATATTCAATTATCTCCTAATTTACACCTGATAAAGCTGGAGCCTCTGAATGTGACAAATATATGAAGATGATTTTCGGCAGCTACTACTACAACTAGTTTTAAATGCAAAATGTGAACCTTTACATTGTACAAGATTTTTGTATTTAGGAAAAATTAATTTAGGAAACAGTCCTTTGTGTAGCTTGTATTTTTTCCATAGAGCTATGCCTTAAGTATCATTTATGTACACTAAAGTCATGAGTTAAGTTGGTATACTGTAGCTAGTTAGCCCAACTGCCTTGATTGTAAAGATACTTTACTGTATGTTTGGGTTTTACAACCAAACATGCCCCTCTAAGCTTCTGAAGATGTACTGCAAGATGTAATCGAGATCACAAAACTTTCATTAGCTAGCTACATATTCAATTCAATTCGATTTTATTTATACAGCGTATTTAACCACAGACACAGTCAAGTCACAGACAAATCACAAAAAGCAGCTTTACAGAAATTTAAATGTATTTTATATCCCTAAGTGACTACAGCTGCAAAACTACCTGAGAAGAAGAAGCTTTAAGAGGAACCAGATTCAGAAACGGACGCATCTTTTTCTATGTGCCACTGGATAGTGGGATTATAAATAATTACAGTATACAGGTGTAGAAGAGTAAAGGCAAACAGTATATACACTGTTTATGCTCTCTGTATGTATGAGGGTGAGTCAAAGCATTAAAAGTGCAACATAAAATAGAATTAAATGCATTTTTTTTTTTCTAGAGGAATCTGGACACCTGTTAAGCGCCGGGAGATTTGTGTTGAACAAAATGGAGATTATGCCGAAATCATGCACTTTTGTGACAACTATTTACAATAAACTATGCAAAATTACAAAAAAAAATGACCAACGAAATGTGCTAGGATTGAAACTGAGGACCTATTCTGTAGTTCAAGTGTAGTTCAAATGAAGTTCATAGGGCAATGATTCGGATGTGGAGCATTGTGTAGTAAAGCAGACTTCGTATTTAGCCGTTTTCAGTTTGATACATGGGCAGCTGTTTATATTCTTACGTTACACTGTCCACACAGTCAGTAGTTTCAGCAGATGACAAGTCTTGCCACTGTTTTCATTGCAATTTACTTTCGAAATGGTGCAAATTATCTGTTTCTTCAATGATCATTTTGCGATCTGTTATCCTTTTAAAATTACATTTTCTTTTCATTTTTTTTAACACAAACTTTGTGTTTCTTCCAATTTTTGGCCTATAATGCATATACAAGAGACACACACAGAGTAACACTTAATGGGTACCATAGAGGGGGAGGTGAGGGAGGGGGAACCTTCAAAGGCATCTTCTCTGATAACACCCTGACGAAGAGAGAGATGATGAGGGTAAAAATATGGGTGAAAGTCTACCAGGAGAGGAAGACAGAAATCTCTAGAATGGTGGGAGTACACAGGTGTACAATATACACACAAACATACGCACACACACACACACACACACACACACACACATACAAAATAAAGGAATCTGAATTCTATAGTCGTTTCTTCATGAAATCTTTAAGTCACTTTTCCGCCTTCATAGAATCTGTTATGGGATGCACAATGGTAGCAATTAAAGCACAAATGGTGCTCAGGCCTGAAATAAAAACCTCTAAGAAAAGCAAGAAACAACAGAGATGTGTTTTATGTAGTCATATACAGTGGTTCTCAATCCCCATACCAGAAAGCATAGGCACTGCACATGTTTGAGTGGTCTAACACATCAGGGTTCGAAGGGCTTAGAAATTAGCCAGTGTGTTGAATTAGGTGTCATGGAGACAGAAGAAATGCCAAACTGTGCAGTCAATGGTGTTCTCAGAACTGGGGCTGACAACCACTCATTCACACTAAAATACTCACTAAGGGTTAATTGTGTACTTACTAGTCCAGAGTTGTGGTCCTTATGGAATGCCAGTTTGGAGGAAGGGCGGGAGGGGGCATGGAGGGGGTTGCCGGGATAATGACGGGGCACGTGATAAACATGAGGAGGGAAATAAGGCTATGGAGGTGGAGGAGAGAGAGGGAGAATTTTCAGACCATGAACAAATGAGGACAGGATGGGATGGGCTACATATTAGAAAAGCAAAAAAAATCTAAAATAAACAAAACGTCTAAAATAAAGAATATGGCCACAATCATTTTTCAGCGTATTCAGTAGGTTGTATTATTCAGTGTACCACATCAAGGCCTGTGGCAGTACGTGTGTGTGTGTGTGTGTGTCTCACCCGGTTGTAGAAGGGGTGCTGTGGGCCAGTGAGGCCACTGAAGTAGCTGCTGTGAGTCTGTGCGGGAAAGGAGCCTGTGGGCGAGCAGGCTGCAGGACCCTGGCCAAACACTGAGTGCGGCCTCGCCGGAGCCTCATGCAGGGGCATTGTGGGATAGCTCACTCCTCCGAGGTGCATCTGCTCCCGGGCATCACGCACATCTTGATAGAGAGAGGGAGAGACATCATTTCTGATGGAAGATTATAATTTCGACATGTGTTTAAACGCATTCATTTACTCCCACTCATGGTTAACTTTAGCCAAATGAAGCACAGCATTTTTAGTAAGTCCTGTGAGAAAGAAGAAAAAAGGCCTGGCTCTGTGGGCTGGTTCTCAAAACAACAAACAGTGATGACCAAACAGTCTCCTCCCAAAAGATTCAGCGGATTATCCGTACAATGTGCCAAAAAAAGTCTGACAACACTTTTTTTTTCCTATGTGCAGTAATCATATGTTTCTGCTTGGGGAAAGAAGCAGTCAGAGTAACTCAAAAATAAGGAGGCAATTTTGAATGATGTTTCACATCCTGAACTAAGCACAAAAGAACCCTTGTTTCTCTCTCTTGCCTAAATAGTGGAATCATTTACAGTTCTGGCCTGAGCTCTTGACACACCTCATAGAGGCGATCTACACTCTGAAACATAGCACAGAAGCTTATTAATGGTTAATACATGAAAGCCTATCTCTCTGGTCCAAAACTGATGAACCGTAACTAGAAACTGAGCAGCTCTAGAAGATAGGTGTTTTATTGCAGCAGGTATTGTGGCGTCTGTAAACCTGCAATGATCTCTCGAAGTTTGGGGTCCAAGTTGACGGTGCAGGGTAGGAACATCTCCACATCATGGACCGTGAGCACGGGGGTTCGGGAGGACAGGAACACTTCGAAGCTGCGGATGTCTCCATCGATTTCCAGCAAGGGTTCCACATCTTTGGTGGTGGGGATGTTTTTGGAAATCCTGCAGCAAAATGGAAAGGAAAGGTTTACTCAAAGATTTTGGTGGAAGTTCGATAAAGCTTTAAAATTTGATGTTCAAAAACAAAACAAAAAAAATACAGTCCTTCTTTCCAGTGTTACTGGAAATTCTTACACACTGTACACTGTATGATTTCCAATCATTCCAATATGAATTCCAACCAAATGCAGTTGTTCTGGCAGTGGCAGGCAGAGGATGATGTGAAACTCACGGGACAGCTACAAATACAGGAGTGGCAACTGCAAAAAAAATTATTACCTCAAGCTCAGTTTGAAGTATTTCTGGTTATGTGACCCCATTTTCTGAGTGAGCCTGACGTAACGTAGTAATACAGAACATAGTAATTTTCTTTATTCGCAGGTCTATCTTTAGCGCATCTTCATCGTATAATGTGACATGGAGAACATGTTATAGAATTTGGCCACGGTTTTATTTGGATCGACTTGTATAGTGCGACAAGCAATAATCGAAGTAAAAAGAAACTGCACAGTGTGAAACAGTCTTAATGCTTCTGTCTCACTCACACCACCTTTTAAAAAACACCCAGAATGCTTCAGTAGTCAACATGTACATGCTGATACAGACTGGCTGGTAAAGACTGTGCATTAATCTTAAATTGTATCGCTTTAATATGTGTGCTTTTGGTCTCTACAGAAAGCAGCCTAGAGCTCAACAAACCACAATGTCAGGCAGTATGTGATAAATCACTTCCTGGCATGGGAGTTAATATCAGATGCAGATATCAAGATTTGCTACTGATGAATGCACACGTTTTGTGCACACAATTTTTCTTCTTCTATCTCTCCATCATTCTGTCTGTCTCTACTGTGAGGGTTAGCTCTATTGGTATGTCCCATGTACTAACTGGCTGGTTGGGAAGCATAGGCCCCTTTTTTTTTTTTGGTAATGGGCCCAGACTTTACAGCGTAGTGTTTGAGCTCACCACTTAACATGCTTTCATGGCAGTGGGTTAAGTAATCCGATTTGAGGCGAGCACAATGGAGCTCAGTGGCCAAGCTGACATGCTGAAGGTGCTACTGGATTCTAAGCACCTGGAGAGAGTTAATGGAGTAAGCGAGTCCCTAAGTGTCTCTTACCTGCTGTGGGAAAATGTTTTTACTCCAGTTCTCATTGAAAGATGTAGCTTCTACTATACTCAGTGTAGCTGAGGTGGTAGTTGTTTTTTCTTTTCTGGTTTTTGCAAAATAGTGATTGCATAAATATTCACCCCATACAGTGACGATCATAAATTAGTTCTTTTGGAAAGAAACATGGTTACCATGTCCAATTTTTAGCTTGCTAATAATTTTACATCAATAGCACATTTTGTCAGTAGTTTATGGCCCTGAGTTTATTGCTCTATTTTGCAATAACAGAGACAAACTCCTTTTTTTCCCCCAGATTATTCATTTTAATTATGGTTTACAAGATGATTTTTATTTATAACACGGATTCTAAATTCATTCAGATTTGAACCTATATCTGGATATCTGGCTTGTCCACACCAGTGGGCCGTATATGTGACACTTAATTTCTTCTTCTGACCACCGAGTCGAATACAGATGGCTCTGGAGCACAGTGAACTGTGTTCTCCAGCAGTGAATGTGTATGACAGTGTGCGTGATCCACTGGGTGGGAGAAAAGGCATTACACACGCTGGACAATGACTTGCACTGTGCTACAAGCAGGCCTTAGGGTCAGTGGCTCATCAGTGGATGCCGTGTGAGCAGACGGCTGACCTTCTACACAATGACATTACGTGGAGGTGGAGATGGGCTCTACATAAAAGCAAGGGCTGAAGGATGGGCTGATCTACATCAGAGACCCACAAGCACACACTATACACATATGAATCGTTTGTTCACAAATAAACTTGTACAACACCACAGCGAAGGGGAGGTGGAATCCGAGCACATGGTGCCTGTAAGGGAATGGGATCTGGTGCTTTTCCCACGCACTGGATTAGGCAGAACTGGTGGCTTGCTTCTCCTGAAATCCAGCTGGAATTGTTTATTTGGTGTGTGTGAAACTGTGTGCGCATATATGTTCACTCACAGACAAACAGGAGCCAGTGACGAGAGCCTCTCAAGAGACTTCCTCTGTCACAAGACTGCCACACACACACACACGCACGCTGATGTTCCTCTACTAGCATGGTTCCACAGTGACCAATCTTTTTCAAGAAGTTCTTTTTACGCACATAGTTAAATATCCTCAAAATATACACCAGACTTTCCAGCAAGAACATATGCATATACTCCTCATTTGCAAAATGGCTATCATCTTATTCACACTCCATTCATATCTAAAACTGCAGAAGATCTCTATGGACCTTAACCTGACTGTGAATGGCAACAAATTACCTTTTTTCTGCCTTTTCTTCTACCATGTACATGTTATGTACATGTGTTCAGGAATACCAGACAGACACATGACATGTAGCTTCCCACTGCAAATTAATGAGGGAACAATACAATTTTGCCATATGCTTCCTTATACAGCTCTTTCATATAAAATACTGTTTGCACACCAAATTCATATAATGCTAAACCACAATTTTATGGCTGCTTGTAGGGTTTATGTCCTAATGACGATTATGTAACGACCAGTTTAAATTATTTACTCCAGATATGTCGCATTAGATTTAATGGAATTGTGAGGAACACAGTCTAAATCATAAATATTTGTTTTTCCATTTGTTTATGGAATCGCAATCTTGCCAAATCAGAAGAGGAATAATAGGTAGTACTGGGAAGGGGAGTTAAAACCACAATAAAAAAAAAATTAAACATTTTCAACATAGTCCTTTGAGAGATCGCTTATCTAATGTCCCTCATAGAAACTGTTAAATGGCTTCACAGGGCCCATATTTTTCACTCTAGTTTAACCTTTTTTTTTTTCCTGGTCAGAAGGCTCTGCCTTTTTTCGCCAAAATGTTGATTGGCTCCTCTGCCGTTTTATCTCAGGAAAAAAGAAGACTGCTTTTTGGCATACTTTTGGGTGAAAACTTGTACCAGTGTACTCCAAAGTTAAAATGTGTCGCTCATGCATAATATGCGTGAATGTTGGCAGGTCTGGAATACACATAACACAACACTACAACACTACATTGACTGTTATGCAGAATGGTTTTGGGTGTGTGAAAGCTCCACCAAGACCCTTCTATTTTATCTGGCATGAAGCAAAAAACACAAATGTCCTGACACCGGCCATATCCAAACACAACACCCAGACCAAAGCATAAACATGCCATCACAACGCTCTAGTTCTAACAGCTCGAGCTGACAGCAGCCATGCTGGCGTAAGTGGGGAATGATGGGAGATAGGATGTGGGGGGGTGCTGTTGGTCAGTCACTGAGGACATATGGGTAGTTACTCATCTTCCCCTTTTACAGATATGTGTTGGTCTTCCTTCCTTTTGCACAAGCTCGCTTTACAGACTGGATTAGAAAGGCTACACTGAGCAGCACTGTGTCTGACACCTTAGTCACATCACAAAATCTGCTAGCGTATTGTTTAAATGACTCTCATCGTTTACTAATGCTAGCGCTATTTATATTGGCTCGCACCAGTGGAGCCCCATCCGCTTCAAAAAGACAGCATTTTTTCAGTCAATGTGGAGGAAAAGTTGGCCCAAACATCAAGTGATTTGTTCCAACATTGCTTGTGATATTTTTTTCCTTTTTGCTTTGGGAGAGATATGCAAATAACCAAAGGCACTGTCAGTCATCTTTCATGGGAGCGCTGGGATCAGCCGAGTTGCCTCATGTGAAAACATTGTTATTTTTTCGTTTTTTTTTTAATGCAGAGGCACATAAAAGCATACAGGCTATCTTGCAGGCGTTACATATACAAATAACACTATTGATTGCAGCCATGTGGTGGCTCTGAGAGTAGTGGCGTGGCTGCCTTGGGAGGTTTCTGGCCTGCGTTTCTCTAAATGCTGATCAATCCTGACACTGACTGAGCCTTCTTTTCTTCCTCTTCTTTTTGAAAAACTCCTACACAGCAGCAGCTGACGGGAAGGAGCATAATTCTCCCACTCTTTCCCCCTCCGGCTGACCGATTAACGTGCCACTTGACTTTGCTTCCAGCCACCCTTGTGATGATGGTGCAAGGCGAGTGCCTTTCAGCATTTACACAAGATGCCCAGACATGCAGAAAAACTAACATGTATTCATGTCTTGAAAGTAATAAGGAGAATCGAAGTTACCACTGCAAGAAGAGCAACCATGGCTGAATTACACATCGTAGAGGGCTGGTAGCAGCCAATGGTGGCCTAGTAGAGGCGGGACTCAAAGAGCAGCTGGCAGGATGGCACGTGGAGCTGTAGGCGTCCGTCAACACTCCCTGGGGTGAGGAGCTGCCAGGCGCTCAATCAAGCAAGCAGAGCAAACATGTTCATGGCCGTACTGCTGATTCGCAACTGCATGTAAAGACACAGCACTCTGTAAGGAACCTCTCGGTGGGTTCCAGTTCCGCTGAATACACAAAAATGACCAGTACATACAAGTACAAACACATCTGAATTCAAGCTTTCCTTTTACTGTTCCCCTGACTGGAAACTTCCTTTCGTGAATCCAACTTACTCTTGGCAATCAGGATTAATTAAGCCTGACTAAGGCTGAAAGATACTGGCACATTACAGCAAAGCACACTGGTCAATAAGACTAAACTGAAGAAAAAAAAAACAAGGGACCACAATAAACTGGTGATGAAACCAGTTCAACGAAACCATGAAACCAATCCTTACAGAAAACCGGCACCTTGGCTTAAGGGCTAAAGGTTAATTCAAACATCACATCACACATCACCACATCACAGCAATTACTAAAACACAAGGCACAAGGGAAATTTTGATCTCAAGTGCTACAAAATAATAATGTTGTGAAAGCCATCCACTGATAGTTGTGCTTTTACGATACCACAAAAAGACACATAGTGTTAAATTAATCAATCGTAAGATCATAATAGCCACTTCAGTAACAGTGCATGAGAAGTCAAATAGCAAGATGTCATATCCTAAAACATTGCTTCCTGAAGAAGTTCAGGAAGCCCGAGCCGATTCCAGGCAAATGGAGGTTATTTCTCACTTGTTTCCAGAGAGTTGCCGAAGTGGTAAACAAGATTTCCCTTTCTGCTGAACAAACATGGACAGATGTTCAGCATAGGCTTAGAAGATAGGCTTGGTTAAAAGGTGGGTGAGATTAATCTGACTTTTCTCAAGGTTTGATTGATGATGCTGGTAACAAGGAACTTCTCAAGAATCAGTTGAGAGGAACTTCTATGGAGCTGAACTTGAATCATTAATCATCTAAAAATAACGTTCACTTTGTGTTTCCTTTAGAAAGTTGTCCAGCCTTGGATGAGTTCAAGATGAGCGTCTTCTGCTCCCTGTCAGAGGATCATCACTGACCTTTCGCACTCATATAAAGGCAAATAAATGCAAAAGATCATGTTTCTTTCCTAAAAGACTATTAGTTAAATTTCCCCACCACATATTTAATTCAACTTAGACAGTGATTAGCCAAACCTTGTGTGCTAGTGGTGGAACTTATCAAACACATGAATGCATTGGATGGTAATTACAAATACTAAGCTACTGTCTAGAAAGGTTTAAAAATGAGCCAACATGCCAACAGATACAAAATTGTAGTTTTGTAGATTGTAGAGAAACTGGGATAGTCAAATACTTGTTCAGCATCTACGACAGTTGTCTGGCACTAAAATGCATTAACTGTGAGATGTTGTTTTATAAGACATACTGACTGCCATCAAGACAGAAATGCTCATATCCATTCTGGACAAGTCCATTAGCAATTACTGACCAGTTTCACTTCTCTGCTTTCTCTACAAAATTCTTAAATGAGCAGTTTGCAATCAATTTGTCTTTCTCTCACACCCAGAACTGCCACTAGGACCCTAACCTAAGAACCTTGTTCTTGCATCCGATACTGAGAAACTTCACTAGCTGCTAGATCAGCCCAACTATCACTGATCAGAAGCTTCTTGAATTCTTAACAGCTCCTGACATGGTCAATCACAATCACTCTCCTGTCTATCTATCCTCACAAGCCTGTGAATTAGTGGCCAGCTAATTTCCACCTTTTGATGAAAGTACAGCCATATCAGGTCACATGCAAGGGATCAGTTAATCAGCCACATGCAAACTCACCACTTGTATTATCCTCAATATTTCATACCACTGCTATGCAGATGACATGCAAATCATTTCCTCTCTCAGACACTCATGTTCAGATCTCAGCATATCAGGCAGATATCTGGATGGCAGTTCATCATCTGAAACAAAGACTGACTTGCTGTATATTCCTGGAGATGCAGCCCCACGTCAAGGTCCTGTCATACCTCTGGAGAACTCTATGAACATCTGACAATCCACAAAACCTCTGTAGTGCTAGACAGCTAGCTATCGTTTTCTGCTCATGTTGCTAACCTGACTTGGTCATGCAGCTGTTACCTTTACAACATCAAAAGGATCTTACCTTTTCTCTCCATAGACGCCACTCGGGTGCTCAGTCCCTTGTCATCTCAAGACTGCACAACTGCAACTCGGTCCTAGCAGGTCTTTCCCGCCACGCTATTATACCCCTGCAAATCATCCAGAATGCAGCGGCACGTCTTCTTTTCAACCTCCCAAGTTCTCCAACATCACCTCATTGTGGCGTTCTCTCCAACGGCTCTCTGCAGCAAATTTAAAACACTGATGCTTGCTGTCAAAGCCAAACCAGCTCCCACCTACACTTGTCAAACCCACTCTTTACTGTTTTCCCTTTGCGATACAAGAGCGGCTCAACACACCAACCCTCAAGTCTCACCATCAATACTCTTCTCTGTCTCTAACCCCTTTTTAACAGGGTTCTAACTTCTCAGTTCAAGGCCTATTTGAACTAGCATATGCTTTTCACTACGGACACCAAACAGTGCAACAAAGAAAGACAGAAAGTTATGGACTAATGAGTACCAGTGTGTCAGAATAAGGGCTTTGAGAGAAGTACTGATGCCTGTCTTAAGGTTTATGTGAATCATGGGGTGATGTAGGATATCTGGTAAAAAAAAAAACAAAAACAAAGGAACTCTGAAAGCTGACGTATATAAAGGAAATTTTGCATCTTTGGGAAAGCAACGGCCGGTAAAACCATAGCACTACTTAAACCATGCTGTTTCGAGCTTGCATTAAGATAAGTTGATTTAAGCATAATTTTCTCAGAGCCCCAAGGCTTTTCACAGAACAGAACCTTACAATTATCCTACTGAATCAATCAAATACGCATGGTTCAGAATGCCACAGAAGATGTGATGATAAGCATTCATTTGTTTCTATGTTAATGACAAATTTTCTTTCCAGTGCACTGGAACACTCATTTTTAATCTTTTAATCCCTAAAAAGACTTCAGAGCGTTGGCCAACTACCAGTGTAACATTCATTTCCCACTCTCGTCATCATCAAGCAAAAACCCGAGAGCCTGGGAACTACAAAGCACAAAAACCAATTCCTCTGTTACAGCATGGCTAGAAACCAGTGTTAGATCCACTCTCCTCTCCCTCTGTTTGCCACACAGCCTCTCACTTTATTTCTAACTTTCACTTTCTCCCACTCCCCAGCTCATCTCAACCATCTGGAGGTCACTCTGCCAACCGAAGCCTCTGTGTGTCCTCAATAAGCGAGCTCTCTTCTATGGGGAAGTAGAAGGGTTTTTCAACAGCCTAATCATTTACAGTGCTATTCATTTACAGGTTCACTCCCACCACCAAACGGCTCAAGAAGGATTCAGCAGCCATACAAGAGGCTCAATCCAGAGGGAGAGGCATACGGAGCAAATCTCTCAGACTTGTTTGAGACAAACTCACTACGTGAGGGAAATACGGAAACAGCACAAAGACGGTGATGAAGAAAGAATCTCTCACTCAAGGGCACAAACGTTCAAAAGTGGTGAAAAAAGGAAGCTGTTCTCTTTTGTTGAGGAGTGATATTTAAAGCCTTATTAGGCAGCACGCATAAAGGGAATTGAACAAAATGTGCTTCAGAAAAATGCTTTTATCTCCGACGGTAATTGCAACCAAAATTACAATAATTGGTTCAATTAAAGTAATCCTGAATGAACAGTATGTCATCTTAATGTTTCTGTATTTCTAATTAGCTCTGATTGCCTTTCACAGATTCATTTCAAGTGTCATTAGTTAAAAAGTTTTGGAGAAATCACCTTTAAAGCTGGCATTTAGGGCGCATCACTGGAGTAATTGTCCACCGAATGAATGAGCGACACGGGAAATGCGACAGGAGAGAACACGACATTTCCGAACAGGAGGAGAGTTTAAGCATCCAGAGTTTGATAAAAGCTGAAGGAGAGTGTGAGGGAGCCATGCCAAGATACGGTTAGTGAGGTGAAGACAAAAGGTGAGGGGGCATGTGCTCTTTCCTGAGCTTTCACACTCGCTCCTGGGTGCGAAAGGTTGTGTGGGAGCGTGTGTCACCAGCTCTCCTAACGGTTAATTAACAAGGGGCTCTGGCAGTATGGGAGGTGTGTGTGTGTAGGGGGGGTGAACGACATATGTTAGCGGCCCATGTCAGGTGTGCATGTGTGTGTGTGCTGGTCTGGGCACGGTGCTCAGCCCGCTCGGGTTCCGTCAGGCCGTGCTGGCACGCGCAGGACACCAGATGTCGGAGCAGAGCCGGCTCGGTGGGCCACACCTTTCGACAAGCTAAAATCGGAGCACAGCACCAGAAATAACCTCCCACTGGACCTGACTCCGCTCAAAAACTCCACACCAGATCACGGCCACCAGCCGTGGGAAGAACTCTCACTTCCTCTCCACCAGCGCACTCGATATGGGTTTCCGCCTGCTGGCGGACTTACTTTTTATGGTCCGAATGTAATTACATTCTTTCCGTTTCTCCTCCTGAGGTGAGGGAGAAAAGAAGCAGGTAAGCGAGTGCACAACGCGGAGAGCAGAGAAAGTAAGCTATAATATAATTGGAGAAACATGGAATATATTAGAGCAACACAGCCCAAGTGTTGATTTGCAACTTTCGACAGCTATAAACAACAAAAATGTGTGCAACATTTTAGGTTTGTTTTGCTTTCAATTTGCCTAAGTGTGCTGGGGCCACTGGAGCATTGACTTGGCCTCCTACATGCAATTTGTAGTTTTCCCAGTAGAACGGATGAATCACGCTGGTCAGGGTGTTTTTGTGTGTAGGTGCAGGCTCGGCCTGTGTCTCCTGAGGACACAGTGATCTTTGTGCTCAGAGCTGCCCCCTCCGACACACACACACACACTGTTTCTAAGCCAGATTACTTTAGCCTGCACTGCCTCTGTGTTAATCATAAAACAGGCTGATGTTATTAAAAGATTATTCACATTCTGCAGCAGATTAAAACACTGGCACACTGTGGGAGAGAGAGAAGTTGTTTCCATGCTAAGAGCAACACTTTATTGTATAGACTTATCTGTGAGACTCACAGCAATACATCACAGAGGCATTGTGTCTGGAGCACAGCCGACAGCATCAGATCTGAGTAGCTGAACCTCTTCTGTGTGTACTCTTTTTAAGGCGTAGTAATTGCAGTAAGGTTTGTATGTGTGTGTATGTGTGTGTGGTTGTGTTGTGCTACTTACGCATATTTCATACACTCAGCGTCATGAGACTTTTTTTTCAGAAGTTTGAAAGCACAGTGAGAAGAAAGATCAAGGCGTAATACTTTCTAAAACGCTGGAAAAAGCCTAAAGGCTTCATGACTTATAATCCACTCGGAGAGAACAAGGTCAGTAAAAGGGTATTTTATCACTTCTCTCTTCCAGAAATCAATGTGTGTTTGAGAGAAAGAGAGAAGGAGAGAACATAAAAACAAATCTAAACTAGGCAATACGCCCACATGCTCTCACACACAGTATGTCCTCTTCCCAAGCACATGATGCGTCCATCAGCCCCCTCTTTCTCACCCACACGCGCGCACACACACACACACACACACACACACACGCACACACACACACACACTCACATACGAAACAGAGAGAAACAACATTGTGAGTGCGATTCAGAGTGACAGCTGACCTATGAATCGCTGACTCACTCTTTCACTGATCCTTCAGTAACGTGCTCTCTGATAGGCTGATACGTCTGGGGCGACATACAGCCCTGGGGCGTATACGGAAAGTTGACCTCGCAGCCACATGGGCAGTGGTGTTTCACAATGCCCCTACACACAGGCCAAGAGGGAAGCAGGACTCTGAAACAGACTGTTTGTGGGTCAGTGTCTTTCACGTGAATCTGACCGCAGAATGACAGTTAAACAGAGGGAGAGAGGAGAAGAGGGGGAGGATAAAAAATGTCCAGATTCTACTTAAATGGGCAACCAGCAAACAGCAGCCGGGGGATTCATGCAGCGACGTGACTCATGTCTCCAAAAAGAACTAGAGAGAGATAAAGCACCCGCTTGGCCATGTGACCAACACGGGAAACAGAGGTGAAAAGAGAGCATCAAGAAAAAGTTGACAGTTTATCATCAGGAGACAGATCTGGCACAGATAAGAACGCAACATGTCAGCTCTTTTTTTAGCTTTCTTCAGAAAAAAAAGAAAGATCTGCAACTGCTGATGGCTGTGTTTTAAAAGGACCCATATTGCACACTTCTTGAATTTTTTTTGTGGGCTTTTATGTTCTAAACACACTTGTGAGTTCATTTTACACATGACTTTAAAATTAAACAGGTGTCTGTGTTACTGTGCCTTTAAATCTTTATATAAATGACCTCTGTTATGACTGGCTGAACTTTTCAGGTGAACACACCATGTCTACATCTGTGCCATGTGTAGAAGTGTACAGGAGATAAATAATGGCATCAGCCCAATATATACAGCCTATGTTTGAGCCAGAAACTGATTCTGAAACTAAAGAAGAAGAGAACAAGCCACGAGTATGGAGGCCCTTGGAGAAATTCTTACCTTATGTCTTAATCAGAGAGGGGTAAGACAGTAATGGTCTCTCAGAGCTTATGACTTACACTAAAATCACAGTTTCCCAGTGAACCAACAGTCTTGTAGATATTTATTTAGCTAACACAAGACAGTGAGATAGGTTAATCCTATCAAAGTGAGTTTCTTTGATTTCTTGCATTGTTAGCTTGTTCAAAACTGTTTCAATATACACATACGCACAAGCAAATATAAAGTACTAATACAATTGCGCAATCACCATGGAATTTGCAAAAAGGTTAGCAAAGCAATAGCTAACTAGCTAGCACTTGATTAATAGTGCAGCCATTGCCAAGATGAGCGAATATACATTAACTACTAACGCTAGCATGATATAGACTTCTTATGGGTTCCCTGTCACTGTAACTGACACATCCTTCAACAGTAACTATCTGGCACTGTTTTGCGACTCATTCAAAAGCAGTCCAGCCTGAAATGTGCTACCGAATGAAGTACTCAAGAACATCAGCAAAAATAAACTTCATCTACAGCCAAAAACATCATCTGCTTGAAGAACTTTGGTACAAACTGATGTAACAGCACTCATCATCACTCTGGACTGGACAGAACAGGCGGGATTATGTAAACGTGTTCATGGTAGTGACATCACAAGTCTAAGAAGTTTAAAAAGTTACCGTTTAAATTAGTACATTGGAGTCTTTTATTTAAGCTTTTTAACAGGTGAGGAGATGAGATAGGATTGGGTGAGAGGGAGGAGGAGAGAAGCAGGTGCATTTATGCACTGCAGGAATAACATGGTTCAAGAACAGAGAGAATGGGTGTGAGAGAGAGAGAGAGAGAGGCAGAGAAAGAGACAGAGAGACACACAGAGAGAGAGAGAGAGAGAGAGAACGAGTCAGGCTGTGTAAGAGGGAGCAGATGCTGACACTGAGGCGCTCTGACACTTCCACAGCCCGGGGAGTCACAGCATGCTAGTGCAGTGTGACAGAAAGCAACCTTTAAAGGCCAAGCCCTGAGCAACAGCAGCAACTGCTTCACACACACACATACACACACACACACACACACACACAGCTCCTCATTCTACCCTATGCATTCACTAGTGAAACAAAGAATTAGGCAAATACTTGCCAAGTCAAGTGCATGTCAATGTTCCATACAGTATTCTACAAGAACATCGGATTTTTCTGCGATTTTCTGTGACATCTGACACATAAAGGCAGCTTCACTGGCTGAACAGAAAGGGCAAAACCCATTATTTCATCGAAAGGTCTCTTCCTGACCAGGTCAGAAGTGATACAGAGGATAGAAGATGAACAAAAATTCTCTACTGCCACCTTCAGGTCAGAGGAAGAGAACAGCATCATGACGAATGTTTACTGGAGCCACTCGGGCTGTTAAACCTTGTGACTGTTGTGAACTTGTGTGTCAAACTGAAATGTAACTTGTCGTAAGTGCATGTGTTGATTGGGATGTTAACAGCTATTTCGAGCAGACAGGATGCTAGAACGCTGTTCCAACATTAACACAAGTAGCGTAGTGAAGTGTAGGAGGACGGCTGGCACGGAATCTGACCTCTCGTAGATGGTTTTGAGCGTGACCTGGTCCGAGACAACGTCATTCTCCTCCAGGAAGAGGATGAGCCAGGATGTCCGGTAGGGCCACTCCTCCGTTAGGTTGATCCACGACGCCAGCCGGTCCCAGTTGAAGATGATCTGATTGGCTCGGAGGAGTCGCCCTGTCATAGCATATATAATTATAGTATTTGT
Source organism: Pangasius djambal (assembly GCA_022985145.1). Taxonomy (NCBI): domain Eukaryota; kingdom Metazoa; phylum Chordata; class Actinopteri; order Siluriformes; family Pangasiidae; genus Pangasius; species Pangasius djambal. The sequence goes on along the minus strand of CM040984.1, from coordinate 17,132,215 downwards.
CAAAAATAAGATTCCTATGAATATACCACAGAAATTAATTTGTACTCATATTCTGAATTCCTAAACTAGTAAGCTGATGTAAGAAACAGTTGCTGTAAAGCAAACAATTATAATGAATTACAACTTCAGCACTTTATAACTTTACTGCTCTCTTAATATGTATTTTCTTCTAGTAAACACCTCTATGAGACAATAGAGAACTAATAATGGAATGGATTCATGAAATATTAAGGTATATTCATTCTTTTTTATGTCCAGAGGCTGTTCATTTTGCAGAAAACAGCTCACGTTCAAAATACAGCTCTCCGTATACAGACTTTATGATAAGCATGTTTAATACTAAGTAGCTATAATGAAGCAATAGTATGTTAATTTCAACATACTTTAAGATCCAAGTATTCAGTATATTATGGTATCTGCAAATTATATATTTTTTGGTCAAGGAAACTGCTACAATATATTTTATTGAATTTGGTAAGAGGATTTCTCGTAGCCCTTACTAGTCAAAATAACCATGTTTGTTCTTTAAATGGTAAGCTAAACTGTTTTAAAATGTCATATTTCATACTGCACAGACCATTTTTTTGTTTCTTCGGGCAGGTATAATATAACATTAACAGTACAAATATTTCAGATTTTGTGATCAAGGTGTGATCACTGAATTTAGAAAGATGGCACTGCAGTAACCTGTGACTGAAACAATGTTGAGGAGTCTCCTCATGGTCTGAGGGCTGATGTCACTAAACCAGTCCTCAGTAAGTAGAAGCTTGGTCAGGTCAAAAGACATCTGGCGTGTGACTGTACGCTGCATCTGACGCCTCCGGTATGTATCCTGCATGACAGACAGACACATTTCAGCACAGAGGCTCATTTTACAACAGTTTTGCAACAGTTTACAATGAACTAATTACATCAGTGTTAGCTTTTGAAATAAGACTGGATGTGTCGAGAGCAAAAATGTAATTAAATGCAATAACTCAATAGTCCTTCTCTGTTTTATAACTGACATGTTACTCCATGGTAGTCAGTGATTTTGGTGGAATTTAGCTTAATCTGGCTGTTTTGAACTTTAAACAAATACAACTCACTCATTAGGCTTCCATCCAAAGCCATGCACACAAAACTCAATTTTGATTGGAATATGAAAAGAGGAAACATTTCTTATCCTTAAGTTGGATGGTGAAGATCCACATCAGTTTTTCCTTTCTGGGGTGAAATTGAGACCGCTCTTCTAAACAGATTTTATTGAAACTGCTACAATGTGATAAGAACTTAAATATATATATATATATATATATATATATATATATATATATATATATATATATATATATATATATATATATATGTGTGTGTGTGTGTGTGTGTGTGTGTGTGTGTAGATACAAGTGTTCTGTGTGTAATAATCACTGATCCCATCAGTGGCAAGACTGTTGGCCTAGACTGCACCATATATGACAGAATACAGAATACATACTTGTAAAAAAATCAAAAAAGACACTTTTTACAGAACTCTATGAATTATAATTATAGTCGCATGATCACCAGTATAAATCATAGCATCAGGTGCATTATCCACAGTTGTTTCCCAGATTAGATCATCCCATGTCTTATATAACTCCTCAGGTGTAGCTCAGCTTGAAGACTTGTGAGCCTGGTACACTCGTGTCCTGAGGTCACTTTCAACAGCTGCTGATCAGGAGCTAAATAATCCGACACGGGTACAATGTGGGAGCAGAGGCTGCGTCACAAGCTCCAGAAAGCCAAGGCTCTAAGTTCACTTTGATGTTTCTAATGATGGCCTTGTGACTGGAGTGTGTGTGTCTACTAATTTAAGTGAACAAACTGGTAGCCCTTCTGAAGCCAGCACGAAGGCAGAGGTTAAAATGCCCAAGACTGATACTGTGCTACTCAGACATGTGGGTGTTCAGTGCACATGATCGGGTTCCAAAAAAATAAAATGCAAAATAACTCTAAATTTTAAAATGAGCTTTTTGGAAAAACTGAGAACAAGAAAGATTTTTTGCTGATGTCAGCTCACATCTATCACACAGCACTTGTTATCCTATAAGTTCACATTAGCTAAATCAGCAGTAACAAGGTTCAGCCAAAGCTTCTTCCTCTCTGTAATGGCTGGGAAAGACTTGATGAGCTTCTTGTAAATGGGCGAAACATGAACTTCCACTCTCGAAAACAAGGACGACTGCCAGGGGCGCCAGTGGCGGAGGCAGCACAAAAGGATCGTGTCTCCGAAAGCCGAATGAAAAGCGGGCTGATAAATCAGTGAGGCAAACAAATGGGGCACTCGCAGGGCAGGCAGCGGAGCCATTTAGCCTCCCACTAGACGCCGGCCGTGCCAGAGCTTTGTCACCGAGCCCCACTGCTGCTGCACCCTGTCATTAGGCAATGCCATCTCAGCGGGGAGGGTAAACAGACATTAAATCAATTACAGACGCTCCTCGGCGACATCCAGGGGCTCCGACAGCATCCCTCTCCACATTGCCAGCCTCGTGTAGAACACACGAGAACAACAAACACGAGCACGCCAACAGCGTGAGCACTGTGTGTCTTATATTTGAGTACTAGCATGATGCTCGTATCCGATTCCTCTGAAGGAGGAAGATATTTGCATGAGGAGCACTCATAGAGCTATGATGGCTCAAAATATGTTCTGTAAATTCATGACCCACTGGTTTGGTTATGGGGTTCAAGTCATTTTTTTCCAGTCAGCTGAGACTTACCCTCCTGTTCAGAGTGGATTTACTGCCCTGCTTGGCCTGCTCTCCGAGACTGTTCTGAGACTGAAACTTTCTGTCAACATCCTCATGCCATGCTGCAGGAACCCAGAGGCACAAAAAAGACAAAAGTATCCAACTATTATTAGATTATATCCATTTAGATCATTAGAAAGTCGTAACATAGGTTGGTCATCATTTCATGATGATCATTTCACTTAGCTGTTTTCACAGATATCTGCCATGTTTTTCTGCTTACCCTCAGCAGCAAGCAGATCTCCGTTGGTTGGCGCAGCCATGGACAGCTTCTTGGCCGTGCTGAGGCCACGGCTGTTCAGGAAGACGGGCAGGTGCACTATGTTGCGCATGTAGTCGTGGCCGTTGATGTTGGAATCACGCAGCACGCTGTTCAGGTTCTGGTTGATGGCTTTAATGATGATGTGGGGGTCGCTGGCAAAGATGGAGATGAAGGGGCCCTTGGAGAAGAGAATCCTCACCTGCAGAGGAAGAGATGCATTAGAACACCAGTTCCCAACCCAGGTCCTGGACATTTGAGTGTTTTTCCCTGCGCTAACACACCCACTTCTAATCATGAAGTGTTGTTAATAAGCTAATTAGCTGAATCTGGTGTGTGGGGAGCAGAGAAAATGTGTAGGTTGGGTTGGTTGCCTGTGCATTTAAGTCTGGCACAGTACACAATGGAGCACTTTGATTTTCTACTGATGTGCACGATCTCTAAATATGAGATCTTATATGAGATATACAGATTTGATATGAAATATATAGATTTAATATGAACTGTAAAAGCTTCAACATGCAGAATATCAGTGGTGCTCGAGCGCATGTATTTAATGTAATGTTTCTCTTTTCTTTATGTTGATGGCTTATTTTTGTTTCTTAGTGTTTTTAATAAGGCTTATCTTTAATTCAATATATTTATACTTACATAACTAAAATCAAATCAAAATAAAATATGGTAGCGCTCTCATTTAAAGTGGCATTCACTTCATCATTCAATAATAATGATTTGTGGTGAGCTGAGACAGTTATTCTATTCAGCCGTCCGAAATCAGCAAGAGAACCTTGCCCATTTGTTAACACTGAAAATGTCCTTCTTACAATTCAGTTCAGTTATTCTTGCACATAAAGTTTATTCCTGCACATAAAGTGCATATTAAAATATAAACAGAGCCTTTATCAGGACAGAACACCAAATAGAAAGGCCACAGTCTAGTGAAGAAGCTCCAGTCATGGAAATGACAGGGACTTTCCAGACTCATGAGAGACTCGAGCATGGCCAAGTGTCACAGGACACTGATTTGTACACTATTTAAAAAGTTAATTACTGCTGTCTGCTGCCTCAGGCTAGCGTCTAAGCTCAAATATTTGTTTATACTGCAGTGGGCCACAAAAACCTTATTGTCTCTTTCCCAACATGCCATAATCCTCCACAGGCTCCATTCATAGCAGTATGCAAATCCTTTCCGTTATGGAACTTTAGCTCCAGCAAGCTTAAAAAACATTTAGCTTGCGATAAAAATTCAATTTTGTAATTTCTATTAAAACTGGAGGCAAAAAAGCTGAGAATTTAAACGTGATGCAACTAAATGAACCACAAAGGGGTCTTTGAGGTTTCAGGTGCTCTGGAAGAAGGGAGATTTCATTAGCAATGAGCAGGCTGCCAACACAAGGGGATTATATCCCCAAATAATAACGTTTGGCTGAAGGAAATTCTATTACTCCAGGCGGAAAAGAGGAATCTGAACTTTCTGGGGTGAACTCTGATAGCTACAGTGTGTAGTTCTGCTTTGTTAATGAGAAATTGATGAAAGTGTTTACCGTTCAGTCAGATTGAGAGGTGTTATTTGTGTGTTTGGGTTAAGTGGAGGAAGATAAGGGAATGATGTGAGCACAAGAAATTTCTGAAACATTGTTTCTTGCAGAATTTTGAAATCTGACAAAATGTACAAACACACACACAAACACACACACACACACACACACACACACACACACCGTATCCAGCATCTGCAGCACTTTATCTTGTTCACAGGAGTCCAGGCCATCGATGATGACGACCAGACGAGTCTGATTCTGAGTAAAGCCATCGATGGTCTTCGCCATTTTAGCCATGAGCTCCACTTCACATTTAAGCACCTAGCTCGAGACAAGACAAACGATTAAAAAAAACATGCTGCCATTTTTTTCCTTCAGTGTAGCTTAGTAGAACAACTATAAACATCAGAGAGATCCAAACATTAAGTGAAGATCTGCTAGTTTAATTAGAATTAACTAGAATTAATTATAGGAACTTGCACTAATATATACAGGCATTATAATTACATCATAACACACATAATACATGTATAATGTAATTCAAGTGTATTTTGTGACTATAGTATAATGCAATGATCTATAGTTACAATATACAAAGTTATATAATATATATATATATATACACACACACACACACACACACACACACACACACACGTCAGGTCCAGAAGTATTTGGACAATGATGGAGTTTTTGTGATTTTGCCTTTATACACCACTACAATACATTTGAAATAAAACAATCAAGATGTGATCGAAGTGTAGACTTTCAGCTTTATTTTAAGAGGTTCCACAAAAATATGGCATTTACCATTTAGGAATTACAGCTGTTTTAAGCAAAGTACCTCCATTTTCAGGGGCTCAAAGGTATTCGGACAACTGACTGACAAGAAGTTAACTGACCAGGTGCAGTCCATTTCCTCGTTACTTCAAGACAAATGAAGCAGATAAAAGGTCTGGAGTTGATATCAGGAATTGAGTTGGCATTTGGCAGCTGTTTGACTGGAGCTACCAATATGAAGTCCAAGGAGATCTCAATGCAAGTGAAGGAGGCCATCATTAGGCTGAAAAAACAACATAAATCTATAAGAGAGATAGCAAAAACCTTAGGTGTGGCCAAATCAACAGTTGGGTACATTCTTAAAAAGAAAGAAAGCACTGGTGAGCTCAACA
>CM040984.1:17067829-17126372 GCA_022985145.1 Pangasius djambal | reverse complement strand
CGAAGTGGATGATCACAGAATCCTTTCCTTGGTGAAGAAAAACCCCTTCATAACATCAACAGAAGTCAAGAATACTCTGGAGAAGGTAGGCGTATCATTGTCAAAATCTACAATCAAGAGACACCTTCATGAATGTAAATGCAGAGGGTTTACAACAAGGTGCAAGCCACTGGTAACATTCAAGAACAGGAAAGCCAGATTAGACTTTGCCAGAAAACATCTAAAAAAGCCTCCCATGTTCTGGAATAAGATTCTTTGGACTGATGAAACCAAGCTTAACTTGTACCAGAATGATGAGAAGAGAAAAGTACGGTGAAAGAAAGGAATAGCTCATGATCCAAAGTATACCACATCATGTGTCCAACATGGTGGAGACAGTGTTATGGCATGGGCATGTATGGCTGCCAATGGAATGGGCTCACTGGTTTTTATTGATGATGCGACTGCTGACGGAAGTAGCAAGATGAATTCTGAGGTGTATAGGGCTATACTCTCTGCTCACATTCAGCCAAATGCTACAAAACCGTTTCACAGTGCAGGTGGATAATTACCCTAAACATACTGCGAAAATAAATCAAGACTTTTGCCGCCTGATCTCAACCCAATAGAGCATGCTTTTCACTTACTGAAGACAAGGCTGAAGGCAGAAAGACCCACAAACGAGCAGCAACTGAAGGTGGCTGCAGTGAAGGCCTGGTAAAGCATCTCCAGGGAGGAAACTCAGAATTTGAGTTTTGAGAACATGGGCACCAGACTTCAGGCAGTAATTGACTGCAAAGGATTTTCATCCAAGTATTACAATTATGGTTATATTTACAATTATGGCACTTTGTCCAAATACCTTTGAGCCCCTGAAAATGGAGGTACTTTGTTGAAAATGGCTGTAATTCCTAAATGGTGAATGCCATATTTTTGTGGAACCTCTTAAAATAAAGCTGAAAGTCTACACTTTGATTACACCTTGACAGTTTTATTTCAAATCCATTGTGGTTTTGTATAAAGGCAAAATCACAAAAACTCCGTCATTGTCCAAATACTTCCAGATCTAACTGTATATATAAATATGTATACTATTACGTAAGAAAGGAATAAAACACAACAGGGTGTGCTATATCTTAAACATGTGTATAATATTGTGTAAGAAAGGAACAACAGGGTGTGCTGTTATGGGAAAACAATTGACAGCAGGATTATTATCATTACCACCACAAAGTTGATTATTTTCCAAAAACAGCAAACTCCAAAGTATTTTCTTATACCACAGAAATTTGCCAATGCTTAGAATTTTTTCTTTATTAAAGCCATATTTACTTTTTAAGCACTTCTTATCTGTTTATAATTATGTTTATTTGTTGTATTATGTTGAATGCCTGTAAAACATTCAGTTTTTTGGTTCCTAGTACCTCTTTCTGTTACAGACACTGGAGACGTCTTCCAAAAAAAAAAATCACAGGAACCGATACCAACAATTAAACTTTTAAAAACAATTTTAAAATCGGTTTATGTGGAGTATCCACCATACATGTGCCTGTGCAAGTTGTTACTATAGAAGTGATAATGTATTAAAGCGAGCTCATTAATATAAACCTGTGATTTGCCAGGCAGTCCAAACTACTGTCAGAGCTGTGCTGTTATAGAAAATGAATCAACACTTTCTGACCAATCAGCTTCAAGAATTCAACAATTTTGTGGTATGAGGAACTTTTCCAATCAGATATAGATTGTATCCAAAAAATGTTAATTTTTTGCCAACCAAGTTTACAGATCTTGTATCCCCTATACTTTTCACTTGTATGTTTACAGATCTTGTATACCTTCATGAATCCCTCACTCTTCAGCTTGTGCATGCTGTTGGCGGCGCTGTGCAGCCTCCTCCTCTGCGAGCGCAGCACAGAGTCGGCCACCTGCCACCAGGTCCTGCAGTTGAGCAGCAGAGCGAGGCCGACCACACTGGCCACAGCCACTAGCACCGCTTTTACCGTCACGTTAGCTGAATCCACTTTAAATATAGCCAAGAGGGCCATACCTGTCACCAGGCACGCCAGAGTCAGTGCAAACAGAACAAAAGATGGCACGCAGCACGTCTTCTTCCACTTCTTTCCTGAAGACAGAGAGAAAGAGCCAAAGACAAATGCTGTAATACTAATACTTGGCCAGAATTGTTAATGTGTCTGAAAAAAGAAGGAAACTCTAGCAGATATGATTAGCACCAACATTCATTCACTGTTACTAAATACACTGATGAGACTTACTAGCACCAGTAAATTATTGAAATAAAACTTGAAGTGGAATTAAAGCAAGCCGTTTCAAACCTTGTGTCTCATCGTTTTTAAAGACTCTGAAGAGTCTAGTGGCCAAGAAACCAAATTCTCTTTCGCATGCGTCTGAGAGCGTGGCAATCATCTCAGCCATGGAGGTCTCTCCACCCACACTCGACAGGCGGTTATAGTCTGTAAACAGAAATCTACACATACACACACACACACACACATAAGCAGCGTGATATTTTTGACCTTAGTAACATGGGATTTAAACCTTCAGAAACACTGCATAATTATAATTAAATAGGTGGATAGCTCAACTAATCCTATATTAATTAGTGTCTCAATTGTAACTATTTGCACGTCTGAACACAGTGGTGGCTCAGTGGTTAAGGCTTTGAGCTACTGAACATAGGTCATGAGTTCAGATCCCAACAGCTGCTCAGTTGTATCTTGTCTCAATTCTAAGTCGCTTTGGGAAAAAAAGCGTCAGCCAAATGAGCAAATGTAAGTGTAATCACAGCTTGCTTACTGAAAATGCTTTTGCCTTGTTAGTAAAGTCATGGCTCTGTGTTCAGTACCTGACAGGCAAGGCTTTGGTAGTCTGCTCAGGAAGCTCTGGTGGGTTGACGAACATCAGTTTCAGCAGCAGCTCTAGGTAGCCAATGTGGCGTGCAAGCCTGGTGCTGATGAGCCACGCCCAGCTCCAGCTCTCGCCCTCTCTGCGCCCGCCAAAATACACCAGCACTACAACAGCAAACAGCAACCAGTCAGCAAAACACACAGAACTTCTGACTTTAAATAAATAAGAAACAGTATGGACGACAGATAACAGGGGGAGGTTTAAAGGAGAATTCTGGCATAAAACTGTACTTTTCTGTAGCACAATATTACATGTCTCGGCCTAAGTGGTCTGGCACAAACCACAATTCCTTATCACTGTTCATCAGTGTTCAGTCACTACAATTCCTAGCATGCATTACACCACTGGTTCTCAAGGTGGGGTCTGGATGGATCTGGAGTTTTATATTTTGTAATAAATTATTTATTAAGTTCTTATAATTATTAGCCTGTTTAACTTGTCATTTGAATTGAGTTAATATAATCCATACCTCAATAAGTCAGAACATAGGTTTATAAATAATCTCAAGCTCTAAGGCACCAATAAATAGGCAGAATATTACTATACACCATTGAAATCAAACTTATTTTACACCATTAAAAGCGACCTCTGGCTGCAAAATGTTTGAGAATTACACAAAGGGGAATCTTCACCTTGAACAACCAATCAAGCACTTATGAAATACTGATTCTTAAATGTATCCTGCTACAAACAGGTATTGTGTACTATAGTTTAATTCGGAAAGAACTGCTAATGATGACATGTTTTCGTCTAGTGAGGTTTTTATTTTGGCTCTCCTTTCCTCCTGTTCGATCTTATTTTCTATGAGGCAGTTCTTCCAAGCACTCTGGTGCACACAAGCATGGCTGGATATCGCTGTACCACAGTAAACTAATCAGACAGCTTCTGTCACTGTGCAACGCCGCTCTCTGCTGGACAAAAATACTAACAATCTTCACACATTGTATTAGAAACTACACCGCACATGGGTTTTGGTAATGTGATTTGCTGTAAAGCTGATTAATAGAATGTGTCTGGCTGTAGCTGCTACTTCCTCTCATGTGCTAAAAAGCTTAACAAAGTTAGTATGGAGACAGACTGGGAGCACGGGACTAGACATTTGTACAAGGGAAGTAGTCTAATCCTCTGAATGACCTCTTTAGATGCACATGGAGCATACAGTACTGTGCAAAAGTCTTAGGCACATGCAAAGAAATGCTGTAGAGAAAAGATGCCCTCAAAAATAATGAAACTACATGTTTCTACATTAAAAAAAATACTATAAAGAGCAGTACACAGTAATAAATGAAACAAAGTCAATATTTAGTGTGTCCTTCACTTTAAAAAAAAAATAGTAGTCTCAGGCAGTTTTATAAGGAAATGAGCTGTAAGTGTTACTGAGCATCTTGCAGAAGCAGCTACAGCTCTTCTGGAGACTTTGACTGTCACACTTGCTTCTTATTTTTGCAGCAAAAAACCCAGCAGCCTTCATTCTGTTTTTTTGTCTGAAAAGTGGCCTCTTATGTAATATGCTGCTTTCTTTACTGACATACAAACATTTAATTTTGTGCTGGAAAACTAACGTTTGGAATTCTAAAATGTTTTTGTATTGAATCAATAATGTAGAAGTCATAAAATAAAAATCTATAACAAAGTTTGTAATAAAAAAAAAACAGGGTGCCTAAGACTTTTGCACAGTACTGTATACTGCATTCACATGCTACTGAAATTATTGTGAATATGAGTTTCCAACTTAAAGGTTTCTAACTGCATATTGTATTGTATACACTTTTACACTAGTTCACTTCTAATCAAGAGTTCTTAATTACAATTTCGCTTAGAGGAAAAAACAGCAAAAACAAAATAGCAACATTAAATGGTCTATTTCTTAGGAAAAAAGAGCTGAATACAGATAATGCTTCACTGATAAAACTGATATAAGTGATGAAGTTAATATACAGTCGCATTAGTCTAGCCTAGTTTGTCATGAGAAAAGTGATCATCCCAATCAGTCAGTGCTAGTCATTAAAAATTCTAGGTTGTGTGAACTGCAGTACAAATTATTCCTTTTAGGTATAGCAATTTAATTGATTCTCATGGGATTCCTACCAAAGAATATGTAGAGCAGGGCAAGCAGGCTGAGGGCCACAGCAATGGCCAGCCTGGGATCGACTGAGAAGCCAAGAATCACAGCTACAGAGCCGCATAGCAGCAGAGTCAGCACCACCACCAGCCAGGAGAACTGAAACAATGGCTCCACCTGCTGGCCTGCAAACGTCTTCATTTCATCTGAAAACACCATGACAGCTCATTTAGTCATCCTACTTTATCTAGGTACAATACATAAAATGTTAAAATATACGATACCTATTCAGCATTTCACTGGTGTATAAAGAGATCAATTTGCAAAGGTGCTCTTACCCTCCAGCTTCTTGAGCAGGAAGGATTTGCCGCTGCCCCACTGAGCATACAGACCCACACAGATGGGCGGCTGCATGGTGGGCTCGCTAAGGATGTCAGCCAGCGCGCTGCTGTACAGGTCATAACCCAGCATGTCGCCATCACACTCCGTAGGGGACAAGTGCTCTACAATAGGTCAGGGGGAAAAAACATATCAGAATCTTTACCTAGTTTTAAGCAGAAAACTAAAGAAAAAGCTCTGAAACTTGTTCACATGCGAGTTAGGAAAACACTCACTGGCACCAAAGATCTGGGTGAGGATGCTCTTCTGGTGCGTGCAGTCGATGTTGTAGGGCGTCTCGCCCTGCTTGTTGGGCTTGTAGAGTAGGCGGCCATCTTTAGGGTTCCTCAAGAGCAGCTCGGCCAACTTTCTGCTCCGACCCCTGATGGCAATGTGCAGCGCTGTGTCTCCTTTCTGAAAGTGCAGCATTTACTTATCCTGTAATTACTAAGCACTGATATTTCACATCCAAATTCACTGTATATGTAACAAAACTGCCACTTGTACAAGCTGAGTTGGGCATGTTAAAAATAAGATTACATTTTCTCATTTATGATGTTTGAAGAAAGTCTACAGATATCCTGACATTTAGCACTTTTTATTTTTAAATTCTACTTAAAGTATAATTTAAGTAGAATGTGAATAGCTAACTAAAAAAAGAAAGAAAGAAAGAAAGAAATCTGAGCACCAGCCAAATTCAAACAAAAGCTGCTAGCGAACAGGAAATACTTTTTTTCCTGTGCGCTAGCAGCTTTTGTTTGAATTTGGCTGGTCCTCAAATTTCTGTGTATGCTTGCTTCAGATAATCATTCACCCCTTCTCCTGCAAGTAATGTATTATCCAATGAGTGTGATGTTTTCAAAATAGATTCAACTGTATATGAAAAGAAGTTATGCCGGATTAATGTAAATTCATGTAAATTTAAATTTAACACACAACATACTACCTTTAATTTGTCAAATGCAATTTTAAATAATTTAGCCCCTGCACGCATGTCTGTTTTCAGATACATTTTCAAAGGGCACAGAACACTGTTACCTTGTCCACAGCAGACACTTTCGCTCCCTTGTCAAGAAGCAGCTCAACAATCTCAATGTTTCTCATTTTGGTAGCTTTAATTAGTGGAGTCTCCCCTTCCTAAAACATAGGATCACACACAAACAGGTAGGAAGGTAGTGATCTCAGTGCACTGTAGTATTTTCCCTCAGAAGTCAAGTGGTTTGGCTTTACCTTGGTGTAGGCCTCTGTGTCTGGGTTACACTGCAGGATATCTCGTACCATGGTGGCATTGCCTTTTTCTACTGACCAGTAGAGGGCAGTCTTGCCATCCTGTGTAGAGAAAGTGCATGATATAATGAAAGAACACCACTGCCGCTAAACATATGAAACCGGGATAGGGTGATGGTCTGCTTTTATACACTCACAGCCACTTTAATAAGAATACTTGAACCCCTGCTTGGATGGCCTACAGCATCTGAAGGGCTACAACAGCAGAACAGCACATCCTGTTCCACTCCTGTCAGATAAGAAGGCTACAGTTGGCACAGACTCACAGTAATTCCAATGTTTGATGTGAAGATTAACTGAAGCTCTTGACCTGTATCTGTATGATTTTATGCACTGTGCTGCTGCCGCATGACTGGATAATTGCTTGAATGAGCAGGTGTGCAGGTGTTCCTATTAAAGTGGCTGGCGACTGAATACGAGCACTATGACATGAATATGGAATACTGTACAGGCAGATACAGTCACTGGGTTATAGCGGCATATTAAAACAAACAGGGATGTTCAAAATCTGAGAAAAATAGAAGTACCTGGCCTTTAACATCAATGTCAGCGTATTTATTCAGCAAAGCTCGGACAATCTCCACATGGCCTCCTCTCACTGCCGCAATTAGAACTGTGTCTCCACTCTGAGACAAAAAAACACACATAAAAACATACAGACAGTACAGATAAATGTAAATACAAAGCATCAGGACCTTCATTCTGTTGGTGCCATTAAATTGTGATCTTTGCTTGCATTAAAAAAATGTCTTTGAAGAAAATGCATAAAGGGAAAAAAGCAAGGAATATGAGAACAGTTATTCACCCTGTCAGGAATGTTGACGTAGGTGTCTGCGTCCAGCAGGTCCTGCACTATCTCAGTGTGGCCCTCCATTGCAGCGATCATCAGTGCCGTGTTCCCGTCTTTATCAGTCATGTTGACGTTGGGGTTTCTCTTCAGCAGCTCTTTCACCACCTCTGTGTAACCACCACGCACAGCCACAATCAGAGCTGTCATCGAGTTCTGACAGAGAGAGACACACCCAAATCAGCTTTCTGAAGTTTAAATGTACATAAAATTGGTCTACAATTAATTTGAACCTGCCCAAATGAAATACATTTATTTTTAAAGTAATTTAGTACTTTATACCACAGTGCTATTGAATTCTCTAATCTGATTGGTCAGAAAGTGTTGATTAATTTTCTGTAACAGCAAATAAGCATTCATTCTAATACTTTTTTCATTTCAGTAGTAACAACTCATTCACAGGGACTTGTATGGTGGATGTTTCACATAATCTAAGGCTAATAATAAATGCATAAAAGTTTTGTTATTTAACAAAGAAAAACTTTTAATAATTGATATGGTGACGTGTTCTGTAAGGAGCTATTTATTTAACATTTATGGAAGGCAAGACAGAGGATTCCAGTTTCTCAGCAACATGACAAGCTGTTTTTTGTCTTATTAACTTCAAGACAAAAAAAGAGCCTGGTGGGGGAGTGACTGTCTATAGCTGCTGGTTTCGATGGAACATAAACTGTAACTATAAACTGTAAAAAATTATGACATCGTTACCACTTTGGGCTTTACTCCACTTCACTGCTTATTCTATTCCTATAACAACATGCCCCGTCATGTTTTATTCCTTACAGAACTGTCAATATCAGACTTAAACACAACACAGTTTTGTAAAAGAATGCGACTTTGTACTGAGAAATACATATTTGTTACAAGTCCACACACCGCTCCTTCCTGGTCCACATTTGCACCGTTCTCCAGCAGGTGCATCACGCAGTCATAATGACCTTTCCTCGCTGCCCAGATCAATGCCGTGGTGCCATACTGATGAAATAAAGGATAGAAAAGAACTGATTTAACAAATATTTATTAAAGGTGCAGTTCGTTTCTAAATATCTCATTTTAAATATACTTTATTTAAAAAACTGCAATTTGCAATATGCAATGCCATGAAGTGTAGTTAGTTTCTTCATTTCAGGACTGTTCATTTTTTATGGCCCAGAAATAAGCTCCGCCCTCTGGTGAAACTGAGCTGCTCTGGTCCGAAACTTTTACCTAAAAGGCAACTCACACAGCATACAAGTTTAACCAGACGGCGAGGGGTTCGCTTGTTAACATTTTTGCAGAAACTGCAATGCGCCTCGCAGCCAGCAGAGAGCTCTACAAATTACAAACTGTGCAAGCTTAAAATTGTGCATTGGTAAAGCCTTTCTGGTTACAGTGAGCTAATTATTACTGATATAGTGCCAATACTGGAGTCAAATGACAGAATTTCACTGAACAGAACAGTCTTTACTGATTATGAGTGCAAATCTGTGTTGTCAGCACCCAGAAGTTTAGGTTTAGGTCCTTTAGGGACAAAACCTTGGTTTTGTTTGCAAATTCTCTTTTTATTTTTTGCCTATATTGAATTGGTTTAACATTCAGTGAGGGCATACAGCCCATTGCATCATAGTTACAATCATACAAAATTTGTGGGAATGGAATTTGTCCTGTATCTTTGACGACAGGAGACACTATGTTTACGTAAATAAGGCTGAATCACTTCTCTGTGAAGTCAGCAACATCGTCAGATAGGGGTGATGATGGTAGTCACCTTGTCAGAGCAGTTGACTTTAGCACCGTGTTGGAGTAGAAGTCGAACAATTTCGGCATGGCCTCGGCCTGCTGCCCAAATGATGGGGTACACACTGTACTGTAGGGAACAGCAGGGATGGATAAGACACAAACACACATATACAAACCTCTCGTTTTTCTCATTTCACTGTAAGATCAGTTATGCCAAAATACCACCACACAGCACATGTGCTGCACAGGAAAGAGATTTTTCTTTAATTTATTATTGGAGTGAATGTTTTAAACATGAGGCCACTTTTTAAAATGGAGGTGCAGTGCTCTGTCGTGTCGTACTGAACTGCGTACCTGACCAGTGATGTTCGGGTTTGCTCCTTTCTCCAGCAGAAGACGAGCCACCTCCACACGACCCTTATACGCGCCCCACATAAGAGCGGTCCAGCCGCCCTACAACCATGCGCAAACACACACACACACACACACGTCAGTATTTTTAAATGTCCTTACTAAAGTCACCGGGTTGTTTTCCTAAACACACTTCGCCTGAGTCAGAGTGTTACTCAGATTGCAGGCTTACTTCAGACGCTCAGCCTGTTATTATTAGCACTGTGCTACCGACACACTGGCACCATGACACACTTTTCCAGACAAACACTGTGACATGAAACGATAAACATGTATAACACACTTGTAAAAACCTAGGCAATCAATAAAACTTAGCTGCTAATTCCAAAACAAGGCAGAAAAGTGTGCACTATACGCTATAGCCATGATTTCATATATCAATATCGTAGAGTTTATATGGAGAGAGTAGGTCTAATAAAACATAATATCTAATTCACATAGTCCAGGAAAACTTGCTGAAGAAATACAGTTCTCACCGGTGACACTTACTGAGGATAGTGTGACACTCTGCAATAAGAATTTCAAAGCAAATCTATTATGGAAATGACTAGAGAAAAACACTGCATAAATTTGTACCAACTCTGGTTTCAGGTTTTATGTGCTTTGTAGCTGGAGCAAGAATGAAAGTGAAATAATAGTTTGTAATGAGCTGAAAAAAGATCATATGCTTTTTAACAGTGAAAAATCATAAACCTAAAACCAACAGTCAATTATGTCAACAACTACAATAAGATTCAAACCGTTTCGGTGAGCCTGTGCCTATTGTACCCTCCATCTCTATAAAATGTTTCTTTCATTTGTTATTAAAAGTCTAGCTCTCAAATATATTATAGAACTGTTTGCTAATGCAAGTTAGACTGCAAAAAAAAAAAAAAAAAGACATCTTGGCACGTGAAAACATCTTGAATATAGTCAAATGCGTCTATTCTTTCTTATTATAAGGTTACAATAAACCATATATAAGATTATTAAACCTATTTCTAGGCATTTTTACTCATTTCCAGATTTACATTTTCTTAGTCTCTTGGCAGAAAAATTTTCTTCTTCCTAGAAATAAAATTAGCAAAAAGATCTGCTAGCAGAACAAGACTATTTCAAGCTTGAAATGAGTAAAACTATCTAGAAATAGGTTTAATAATCTTATATTTGGTTTAGTGTCATTTTATAATAGGAAATTCTAGATACGTTATAAATGCGTTGCAGTTTGAAGGAAATGTAACAAATGAAGCCAACCGTGGGCAAAAAGCATATTCATATTTGTTTTAATCTCATACAAGGATTGTAGTAAGTGCTAAGAAAATGTTCAGGTATGAACCTCAGTTAGAAATAATGTATTCTGTAATAATAAGTATCATCTAACAAGTGGCTTTCAACCATTTTTGGACCTAGAACAAGCTGCTGAACAAAACATGTTGCTTTGTATGTACTGTATGATGTTTACCATGTCTCTGTGCTCCAGATTTGCATTGTTTGCCAGCAGCTCCTTCACCACCTCAACATGGCCCTCCTTGGAGGCGGAAATCAGTGCAGTCCAGCAATCCTACGTACAAGACAAAAAGCCACACAGAAGCTTGACTAAAAGCCGAGATATTCCCTTTTTGTCTCAACGTGAAGGACTTTGAGAGCTACAGAACGTACCAGGTGGTCATACCAAGTAGTCATGAGTGCCCAAACTCTATGGGTAACAACGCTCAGTGAAGTGCAAGGTACTGTATGAGCCCAGAGGTGTGTGAGATCCTCAGGGTGTGTGTATGTTGAATGTCATCACCCAGTCATTTGCTGAACCACAGCTTTGCATGCCAATTACACAGCTCTGCAGGCCACCTGCTATTATGAGTGAACCTGAGAGAATCTAGCACTTTAGTGCAGGTCCACCCACAATGACATCACTCAGAGACACAGGAAATGAGCTCAAATTGCTTTCTTTTTCTATAAATTAGACTAGTAAAGTCAGGGTTCTGGATGAGAATATATTTAGGCTGAAGAACTGGCTATGCAAAGGCTATCTGTACTTGCTGGAAATATCTAACTTAGAGGATTCTTGGTATACTGCACTGCTCACTGAGTGGTGGTATTGATCCTCCCGTGTAAAGATCATTACTGATCCTGTTGTGTAATGAAGTGGAATATGGAACAGTGTGTACCACGTCATCCAGGTTAACATTGGCTCCTCTTCTTATGAGCTCCTGCACAATCTCTACGCTGCCCTGCTCAGCCGCCAACATGAGAGGAGTCTGTCCGCTCTGGAGAAAAAAGAAGAAAAACACAGAGCTGCCACATTCAGCCACAAACAGGCCTCACATATATATGGCCTCACAAAAAATGTAGCAAACTGTGTATGAATAGGACATTTAGTTACTTTCCATTTGGATTATTTAGATAATAATAGGCTTTTACCTAACAGTTAAAACCATTTCCCTTAGTTTAAAAAGGGTATTTAAAAATTTTCATGACAATAGCAGTTCTTGGTAGTGCGATTTTTGGAATCTACCATCATAACGTGCTGTGTCCTAGGAAAACCCTTGAACTGAAATCTGTTTCTATTTTGCACGTATCTCAATCACATACACATTTATAGCATTCTAAAAATCTGGTTACCCCAAAAAGGGAGAAATCATTACAAACGGAATTGATTAGGCTTATGTCCCATTCGCTATGGCATGTATCTATCCACAAACTTGATCAAAGCCTGACATTCACTACGTGAAGACATCACACAGCTAGCCAGGTTTTAGACCTCTTTAGACAGACTGACTAAAAGTAAATAAAAACATTTCCGTGTCATTTTGGTGAAATACACTCGCTGTTCACTTTATTAGGAACACCTGTACATTCATGCAGTTAACTAATCAGCCAGTCATGTGGCAGCAGCACAATGCATAAAAATCATGCAGATACAGCTCAAGAGCTTCAGTTAATGTTCACATCAAACATCGGAATGGAGAAAAAGTGTGATCTCTGTGACTCTGATCGTGGCATGCACATAGGTAAAAGATGGGCTGGTGGGGTATTTCAGAAACTGCTTCTCTTCTAGGATTTTCACACACAACAGTTTCTAGAGTTTACACAGAATGGTGCAAAAAACAAAAAACATTGAGTGTTTTGCATGATTTTTTGCACTGCGCTGCGCCAGTATTCAGCCCAGACCGCCACACCTAAGACATGTAATGCGTACAACTACGGACGTTTCCCCTGTGATTTTTTTTGTCATGCCAGGTTGTGGACCCGTTGGCGCTCCAAGGTGTCATCTGCATAACAGCAGGGTTAGAGAAGTGTCATTGCATAGGTCGTGGGTACTGAGAGCCATCGCAGGCAAACACTAAGATTTTGGTAAAAGTGTGGTGCATATCCCTATACTGAAGTGAAACTTTTGAAAATACGTTGAACTACACAACCCCACTTAGCCTCAGATGGTCAGACCTCATAATAAAACATTTATTCAGAATGTCATCTTTTCCAAAATGATCCTTTTAATCAAGAATTCATCAAATGTGTGAATCTGAAATGTATTTGAAAATCCAGATGGAGTTGTTTAATAAAAAACATGTAACCTTATTATTATTATTATTATTATTATGTATCATTATTGTTAATGCTTTCAGTAAATAAAAACAAACTCTTTATAATCATATTAATAGAGAATTCGTGAAAAAACAGAGATTACTTTTTAATTTATTGATCTTGCTGTTGGATTAGACCCAGATTTTGATGTACACATCACGGACACCACAAAGTCTGCATTTCCTAAACCAACCAAAGATATTCTCCCTTATTCATCTGCTCTCGAGTCAGAGATGTATAAACATCTAAGCTCTCTCGTGGTCTCTCACTCACATCACTCCTGCTGTCCACGTCACGGTGTTTGTCCAGGTAAGCTCTCACAGCCGGCAGGTTCTCCTCCTCCACGTGGCTGAAGATGCTCTGGGAGGCCATAGCAGTCATCTTCAGAGAGCCTGTGGTGTCCATGTTTGTGCCGCTAATTCCCGAGCCTGTTACGGGCTGAAGAACAACCGGATAGGATGCATTAGAGCTCAATTTCTCAGTCAGATGCCATGCAGATAACAGCTACAGCAGGCCCATTCAGCCAGCAGTTTAGATCTATACTGATAATATATCTACTGTGCAAGCAAGGTTTTTTGTAGAAACAACATGCTAACTGTCTTAGCATTTTTTTTAAATGTGATATCAGTGTGTCTTTCCAAGTCACTACCAGATATTTGGTGCAAGTGAAATGTTTAGCAAATGCTCACCTCTATACTCTATATTTCTAGCTAAATTTAAACCACTAGAATTATTACACAGTGAAAGTGTGACAACTCTGTCATGGCAAGTAAAACAGATCGACATTCCAGCAGATATATTCATGTGATAACAGGTCTGCACTAGCTCCTAGTGCTACCGGTATGACAAGGTAGTAGTACCATTACTTTATAAAGAAACATAAAACAGGACTGTATTTCACTGAATAACCAACAATACTGTAAGATACCAAATCAGGGATGTGGGTTAATGTTGTTTTACCAATTTTGATGAACGCTTTAGGAAATCTGTAAGTCATGCTTTCTTCTACTGGTGAAAGTTACGTGACATGTTCCAGAAACCTAGCACATCTCGTACACATCATTTTCCAGATCACATTAAACAGAATTCACATCTTTTATAATAAACCATTTCTTATTTAACGTAATTTACCAATCTTGTGCTGTTGATAGAGAAATCAATATTACTATAAAACCACCACTATACTATTTCCCGTTGTTGTTGTTTTCCAGCTGTGTTATCGCAAAGCTCAATAATAATGGGATAACTAGTCAATTTGGCAGATAGAGGATATTATAGAACTGTTCTTCACAGACTTTGAGCACAACCTTGTTATTTTCCAAGTTTGGCCTGCATGTTAGTGATGCTGAATAACCCTGGCCTACAGGAGGTACCCTACTTTTCCATTCCAATCTGGAATAATGAGAAACGTACTCAGAGAAGCAAAGAGCACAGCCAAGACTGCACTGGCTAATGATGAACCACACAGTAGCTTTATGGCTTTATCTACTCTGATTAGGAGGAAGCCTGACTGATTTGAAGTTAAAGGACGTCAATTCTACCTGTTCAAAGGTAAGTAATAGCCTGATATTCTTGTGTTCCGCACAAATGAAATTAAAAAGCCTCAAGTTGTTTTTCATTAATCTTCCACAGCAGTTAAGCAATGCAGATTTTCAGAAACTTGGAAGCAGGGGCCTAATCTGTTTAATGCACCATAGCGGGGAGCAAAGCTAAATCCAAGATTTAAAAAAAAAAAAAAAGCACTTAGAACTTGCATTCTGAAAGTAGGACAATTGATCTTGTCAATTTTCTTGATTCTCAAGGGACCATATTCAACACAATCCAATCCATCTTTCTTAATCCTCAGATTCAAAAACACCTGTGTATATTAGTAGTGGGACAAAATACTGTGCTTTCAAGACAATGCAGGGGAAGTAGCACTGTAACATGTAGTGAAGCTATTCGATTAATTACTGTTTTTCAGTAGCAAGGTGGTAGCGTCATTTTATTTCATGTTTGGTTGGAAGCACTATTGACTCACAATTTCTGGCTGCTAAAAAAATCAGCTCTTTTCTGGATTTTGCGTAGTCAAATGCAAATGTTTGTACCTTTAGCATAAAGGAGACAAAGAAATGTAATTTATAGCACCAGAATACTTTGGCTATTTACACACTAGAGCAAGTGTAATTTGCTGGTTAATGGCAGCATGTTGCTATTGTGTCAAGGATCACAGCTGGAGATTTGTAGAAGCATTCTAGGGTCACCAAATATGTACTTAGACACCACTTCCATGCCAACAAACTAATTGGAAGGCATGCCAGAAGAACACAAACACAAATGTAATCACCTGGAGGCCATTAGATGCTACTGGAAGTTTGGCTGTGGTCAGCTTTTTGGGAACAAACACTCAAAGTGGGTTATTCAGAAAAGCACCCACTTTTAAGGATCTGTGGTGATGTGGGACTGTTTTTCCTCCTGTTTTGAACCTTGTTAGGATACAAGACATCCTGGGCGCAGGAGATTTAGTAGGAGATTTTAAATGAAAATATGGCTGCCTCTGCCAAGGTCTTCCAACTGGGTCATAATTGGATCTTCCAGCAGCACAATGATCCAAAGCATATATCCAAATCCACAAAGATTGGTTCAGTGGTCGCAGAATCAAACTTTTAACATGGCCATCCCAGTCCCTGAACTAAACCCCCTTGAAAACCTGTATATTTAGAAGTGGCCTCAGATACCTTTGTCTGTATTCTCCAAGCTCAGCAATCCTTACATGAACAATACTCAATGTTGAACATTCGAGCGTAAAGGTTGGATTTCTCAGTGGGAGGTTAAGCTAATTAACTACAAAGACATTTTTATAACCTTTTTTTACCCGTCTTTACCAAGAGTGTCAATAATTCTGGAGCTGATTGTATTGTGAAATGATTGTGGAAAACTCAGGCATTTTCTTCCAAGTGTTTGTGTTTGCAACACTATGACTAAAATACAAGAAAATACTGTATACTTGCCATAATACACTATATCACACCCATATTTGGGTCTTCCCCAAGCTGTTGCCAGGAAGCACACAATTGTACAGAATGTCTCTGTATGCTGTAGCATTACAATTTACCAAACCTGAGGCCCAAACATGTTCCAGTATGACAATGCCCCTGTGCACAAACAAGCTTCATGAGGACATGGCTTTCCAAGGTTAGAGTGGAAGAACTCGAGTGACCTGCACAGAGCCCTAACCTCAACCCCACTGAACACCTTTGGTTTTGGCACCTTTAACAGAAATGTACTTTTATGCATTTACATTTATGGCATTTGGCAGAAGCCCTTATCGAGAGCGACTTACATTTGTCTCATTTATACAACTGAGCAGTTGAGGGTTAAGGGCCTTGCTCAAGGGCCCAGCAGTAGCAGCTTGGCAGTGCTGGGATTTAAACTCACAGCCTTCCGATCAGTAGCCCAACATCTTAACCACTGACCTACAAATGTACAAATCAGTGTGAGCTAACCGACCGGCTATCAGTGAGTGTAACTTCTTCGGGCTCTATTTCTGCGAGCTGAGCAAAAATAAAACGTTTTTTTGGCCATAGTGTGCCGATATCCAATATAACTGCTCTCTTGCTCCCGTGATATTACTTAAATATCTTGTATAACCACAATTTATAACTGCCTCAAACCTGTAACAATATAGTGTAGTAACAATAATATGTTTGAATTGTCGTGTTGCACTGTATACTCACGTTATATTTTTAAACATTTTGAATAGTTTTTGTAGATAGCTAAAATAAACTTAGTGGTACATATTCCTTTTTAACTGAAAAACTATGAATGCTGCTTTATGAAAATGTCAGCTGTTAAAATTGCTTTAAGAATATAACTGAATTGAAAAATACCATATCTCAGCTCATGGTCCGTCAGCCAGTTTACCCTTACGAGCATTCCTGGTAATGGATGTACAGTCATGGATGTAGCTTCAGTGTAGTTAAGCTCCTGTTGCCATGTAGTTTATGTTTTGTAGAAGTGACATTTCTCTGAGGGAGCTTTAATAAAGTTCAGCTGCATTTTGAACAGTAACTTGTAGTTTAGCTCCATGACAATATTAGACTTTCTATAAACATGATTACATAAAGTGCAATAGTATGACAAGAGTGTCTTGAGTATTGTCTACTGTAATGCAAGAACAATGTAATATTTTAAAATATTTTATATTATTATATTATTAAATATTTTTTTCTTCTTTTTGTCACTTCTATTATTATTATTATTATTATTAATATCATTATTATTATTCGCCTATTTTACTTTTTTTTTATTTCTGACTACCTTTGTTTATTTCTGTAAACGTATGAATGGTGCTATATAAACAAATTTTATTTTTATTATTATCATTAGTAGTAATAGAAGTAGATTGCTATTAATAATAATAATAATAATAATAATAATAATAATATTACCCCATCTAAATATGCTTTAACAGGTCTGAGCAAAATGCAGAACACGGAAAAAAAAAGCAAAAACAAATGACACTACGCTGCTGGTGGGGAGTCTGATGACTGAGCAGTAGTGCATTATGTCCTATAAATTGTCTTCTAAAGCATTTTTCTAACATTGCACATTTATCAATAAACCCTGCAAACTCTTAGCTAGTTCAAAGTCTATTGCTCGAACATAGACATGTAACATTCAGGCTTATTGCAGGATACACCGACATTAAACGGTGAACATTTTGAAATTGTAAGATAGAATTATTGCTTTCAATCAAAAACCATGGGAGATGCAAACTTTTACAGAACATTTTACAAATGATTCAGTGCCACATCCAGTCCAGGTTCTCTAGGTCGAGGTCACTGATCCCAACTGCCCCGCTTTACCTTTCTAAACAATGCCATTTCTAGTAGTGTGACAAGTATAAGACAACAGCAATGTGCAAAATTACAAAATAAATTTGTTCCAAAACAAATCTAAATATTTTTAGCACTACACATAGGCTATGTCAATAAGCCCCTGAAAGTCTTAGCTGATTCAGAGTCTTTGAAAATGGGAATATATCTATCCAAGTTTAGCATTTTCTTCAAGTTCTCACCAGGATAAAATTAAATTACATGTTAAACTATAATAAAGAAATAACAGATGCCAAAAGGAAAGTGCTGACTCAGCTTTGATGCTCATAAGACCATCACAGCTCAAATGACCACAATCTGCTGGGGAAAAGAAAGCTTTCAAAATCATGTTGCTGAGCCTTTGTTTGTAGCTCTGAAGCCCTGACACACCCTGTAGTGCCCCAAAGCTCCCCAGAGCAGCTGCTCCCTCCTGTGTAAGTGCACTCATGATGCCTGCCGAGGGCCAATCAGCTGAGCGGATGATCTCCTTGGCCTAATATTGACTGAGCAAGGTTCAAGCCCAAGCACCCATCCCCACACACACACCCCACTGCTGAGCACAAAGCCCAGTACAGACAACACACAGCAGTACAGATAACACAATCAATATTCCTTAATCACTCAAAACACCTCCTGTGTGCAAAATTCACATCCTGACAACTCACCTTATGATTTCCGGTAGGGCTGTGTGCTGCTGATGCTCTCTCGCTGTCTCTCAGAGTGTGTGCTAACTAGACTAGTGAGGATCACTGAGGGCTGAAAGAGTAACGACCCTCCTTTCTCCTCCTGAATACATTAATGCTCCACCTCCACTCTTCCGGACAATAACATCCCTCCTCCTTTCATCCACGGTCACGCCCCTCCTCTACTTTTCCAAATAGAGCAACACCCCTTCTCCTCCTCCTCTCCTGACATGACCCAATGCCAGCACGTGCCAGGATTAACATCTATTAAATCTATCATTAGAGCTCCACTAGACACCTTCAGCATCAGTGATACAGCATCACTTTCTCTCTGCTGAAATACGCAATGTAATATTGGCATGGATGTTACAAGGTGTCAAAGCCAAAGGAAACTAATGAAAGAAAACGTGACAAATGAAGAAATAAGAGAGAGAACTGCTGTGTGTAAAACTTGAATTCCTCATCCGTCCGCCGCCCCTCAGCCATGTTTAGGATGCCACCTCTCTCTAAAACATATGGCGGACAGTTTTCTTGGAGTAATCTTCTAAATGAAGCACATTTGAAGTGTGCAGCTCTGTTCTGATCATCAGACAGTGCTCACAGAGTCTGCCTATAATTCAGCGGAGTTAGAGCTGTTCATTCTTTTTAGCTTTAAAACAATACATACTACGAAAAGCTCTTATATTTCTCCTTTGCTTGTTTTCATCATCATTCTTTTTTTGGGGGGAGTAGGGCGGGATTGAGTGTCTGGGTCATCTTCAGTAACCAGGACGTGTGTCAGCAACCACTGGCTAGCTAGCAGCGTGAAACAGGGTAGATTAGAGATTGCTGTTAGTGCCTGATCTACTGCAAATATTGATTACTATGAGCTTGTTAAAATAGCAAGAGAGTGATGGTAAAGGATGGCAACATACAAATATTTCACCCGACTACCCAACGTGATTGAGATACGAGATCAGTAAGATGTTGATTTCATTTTATCATATATTTTATGAAAACAGAATAAGCTTCCAGATTACACATTTTAAGCATAAGAGATTTTTTTTCATATTTGGATTCATTGATATTCGATTTCTAGACTTTGTATGGTGAAAAATGAAGAAACAACTAAAAAAAACAGTGTATATTATTATATATATTTTTTTAAAATAATTTTTTTAATAAAAAGCGGCTTTCTGGATTTCCTATTTTCATTTTGAAACGAAAAACAAATGGACCCATTAGGTCTAATGTGTATGTACTTCATAGGCAAATAACATTTACATTGGATTTGCATTTTTGGAAGATTTATAGTCTTCTACGATCTTGGGCTGCACAGTACAAGGTGTGTTAATGATTATCAAGATTCTGATTTTTGAGCAGCTGTGCAAACTAAAATTATAAATATGTAGCAATATAAATCATAAATCATACATCCATTCAGTGCAGCATTTATCTGGACCAGGCACTCACTTTCAATTTTTCTCTTTGTCTTTGAGGTCTAATAACTGAAGAGAGTTTTTGTTGTTGTTGTT
The DNA here is from genome assembly GCA_022985145.1 of Pangasius djambal. NCBI lineage: Eukaryota > Metazoa > Chordata > Actinopteri > Siluriformes > Pangasiidae > Pangasius > Pangasius djambal. The sequence continues at coordinate 17,106,150 of CM040984.1, read as the reverse complement.
GTTTTGCTTAATTCTGCTCTAGTATTAGTGTTTTATTCATAAAACCTGCTTAGTTTTAATATTCATAATGTTTATGCCAATTTATAAAATCACACTGGGTGAGCACCTCATACTACTTCATCTTGCCATAGAGTACAATGGCTCATATAATAAGTATTTTGCATAATTTCTCCAAAATTTGCATTGCCTTTTGGCCTGCATAGATACTTAAAGGGACAGTTTTTTTTTTTTGAAGAAAACAATAATAAGCCTTCCTGTTCCTCCTAACTCCCCTCTTTTGAAGCTCAGTTTGCCTCTTAAGGAAAAGGGTGCAGAGCTGAGCCGCTCTGATCTGGCTGCTTGCATGATTCATTTCTAGGCTGGAAAAATGTAAACAGAAGACTTTAGGTAAACTTTAGACTAACAGAGACTTTAGGTATATAACAAATATAACGAGAGCAAAGATCCACCTCCAATCAACCAACCAGGGAAGACAATTAACTTTGTATAAGCCTAGTGCTTGATCTTTTTGTCCTTGTTTAAACTTGAGCTCATAGTTTAACAAAACGTTTGAGGCACATTTATTTGTACTGAACACCATATCATCTATCACTATATATAAAGAAATAAATAAAAGTCATCATTCACTAATCATTTCTAAAGTAAATGGCAACAAACAAAAAAATGTTATAACTATGACTATTGGGATGTTTACTCCACAATAAGAATGCTCCAGCGTGTTTTTTTTTTATTATTAAATATGGTATATACAAATAGATACACACCACACATTCTAACTATACATTTTCAGAGAAGACATAAGAATCAGAAAGAGCGAGCTTGATAGAATAAGAAAAGCAAACATCCTAAAAGTGATATTTAAAGTAACTTAATTTGCAACAGGCACAGTTCCAGTGAGAGAATCGAAAATGGCATTCTAGGACGCTACATGAGCGGTACACCTACATGTTATACACTTAAGCATTCATCTTCAGTAAGTATTTCATCCTGGTCATCACTGTAGACCCAGAGCTTATCCGGGGAACACTGGACGTGAGGCAGGAAGACGCCCAGTCCATCACAGGGCACCATACACACACGCTTTCACACGTTAACCCCAAGGGGCAATTTAGCACAGCCAATCCACCAACCTGCATGTTTTTGGAAGAAACGTTGGACGAAACGCGAGAACCCAAATGAAACACACAGAGAAACTCCACACAGAGAGTAACCTGAGGTCAGGAGCGAACTGGGCAGCCTGGAGCTAGTGCACACATGAAGTCAACAGGTATCTATTTCAGATTTGTCCTAACGGTGAATGCATTCCTGTGTGATGGAGTGTATCAGGGTGGGGGATTTACAGAGTTATTCGTATGTGAAATATGGAGAAGGCAAAACATAAGGGGAAAAAGAGAAAAAAAATGATCAAGCAATATAGAAAGCTATTTTGTGTCTTCTCACATTTATTGACAGGGCAGATTCTTGTTTTATTCATGGGTGTAAAATCCCTACAGTATCCATTTAGAAACTTGTCAAACTGCTACAAATGTATAATGGCTTTTTTGTATAATAAATGCGTGTTGTGAAGCATGTTGTTTTTCTGGAGTGTCTTTGAAATGATATGACTACAAAGCTCCATATATATGGGAAATTATTAACAAAATGTCTTCCAAAATTTTTCATACTTAGTTTATATTATACCTTATATATATATATATATATATATATATATATATATATATATATATATATATATATATATTTTTTTTTTTTCTTCAGATAGCCTTTAAGAACGCCTTTGACAAAAGAAGAAATTGAAATCATTCTCAAGGCCGGATTGGGAAGCTGTCTCAAGGTTGCGATGGACTTTAACAGGAAACATTGGCAAGCACATCACACACGACACTGCTGCCAAACATATTAACAAATTCAAAAAGCCTGAAAGTGTCGCGAACCGACTGAGAAGTGGACGTCCACGAACATCCACTGATGAAGGCACAACTGACGTGGTGCTGGCGTACGTAGGCCCCTGTGTATGGAGACTTCTGGGACACCCCGGCCCGTACATCAATACATTCTTACAAGATATTACAAACTGCAGCTTTAAGTTTGACTCTTTTTCAATGACGCAGTGACAATTTAGTGTTTTAGACTCTGAGTTTCTTTTATTACTTTTTGCTGCTCTAAGCTCTAAAGACTGCTTGGTCAGCAGTTTTGGACTTGGAACCCAAATGTTCCCTAAATATAAACCTTCAGCTAAATTAAGCATGTCGGGACAGAACATGGATGCTGAGGATGTGTTTCCAGGCTGTGTGTGTGTGTGTGTGTGTGTGTGTGTGTGTGTGTGTGTGTGTGTGTGTGTGTGTGTGTGTGTGTGTGTGTCACAACACACTTCCTCCTACTGTTAGAGGAGAGTCAGCAGTTAAAGAATAATGCAGGTCTAAATCTCACATGCGGTATGATGGTACAAATCTAGTCCCAGAAATCCAGAACATTTTGACTATATAATATCAGTCACGCTCGCTATACTATACAGCATTAAAGTACAGGAATCTCAGAGAAAAATCCAGAAGCATCCATTTAACTACATATGGTCAATGTGGACAGCGCGAGCGCGGCGGTATTGAGTCACGTGATGACGTGTAACACCATTTGTTAGATCAACCTGCAAATCGCACCATTCTCTCTAGCGGTTCGTTCTGGCTATTAAAAGCTATGCAGAGCCTTGTTTTTAAATGTCCCCCCTCTTCTTGCTGTCAAACACATTCACCACACACAAGAACAACTCGGTCCGAGTCAGCTTTCTACTGCTGCTCACGTCTCCTCAGAGCCGAACGCTGACGAGCGACGATATTTTTGTTGTCAACTTACTTTTTCTCCAGAGTAACACTAATGAACCCCACCAGTCAGTGGAAGACTTCAGGTTTTGCCGTCTTCAGCGTGTTCCACTTGTTTGCCTACAGAAGCACAGCCATTTTGTACAGCAGGGTGGTCTTATTAGAGCCTATGTCAAAAACATACTACTTTACTTCAGAGTGTATGTAAATAGTACGCACCGGTAGCACAGCGCTAGCGTTCTATCGACATTCTCTTTAGTACGCTAGTATGCGATAGTGGGCGGGGCTTACGTTTGATTCTCTACGTCCCCGCCCACTCAAGCCTGCAGTTTAATGCAAAAGTTTTCATGGTTTCTGAGAGGGTGAAAAATGTCTAACGTGTGTGCATCATATATTTTAGGATTTATCTACAACAGAAGTTAAGAATAAAATGTGGATGTAGTCTAAGACAGGGAACCAATCCAAAAAAAGTAAGGTAAAATCAACAAATGTTTGTTTGTTTGTTTGTTTGTTTGTATTGCTATGACACTTTGGATCTTCAGACCTGATTTGAGAAAGTGTATCTTATTTATATATCATAGACACTAATGATTTATTAGTGTATATATCACATATCACTTTATATCACTTCCAGAAAGGGAGACGCAAACCTTTAAACTGTTTTTTTTTTTTCATTTTCCTACATTAATATATTATCACACTATTCAATTTTTTATTACTTGTGATAAAGAATAATCTGTGCAACCTAACATACTAAATGTCTAGGTACAAAGTATGTTAATTTTTCACTGTGAGTATGTGAACTGTACATTTCTGGCATGCTTCGACATATTCATGTTTTTTTTGTTTTGTTTTGTTTTTTTTTTTACTTTCCAAAACACTTTGTATCGATACACACTGGTATTATTCAAATAGCAGCCAATCAATGTCATACACATGTGGTATATTAAAAAAAATAATAACTCTCTTCACTAGAAGCACATTCAATAAACATTTTAATCATCTGGGTAAATCAGTAGCTCACTGTCAAACATATAAGACGTACAATACAGGATGAAGCGACTTAGAAAAAAAGTTCCTAGACTTGTTAGAATGTTACAATTATTTCTTTAAAATATAATCTGAATGAGGTAAAAATCACAGTGTTTAGAAAATGTGTGAAGAACAATCTCCATATTCATGTCAGCCAGATTAAAAAAAAAAAAAAAAAAAATCACAATAATAATAAAATAAATTCTTGACATTCCCCCAAGAAAAAAAAAAAGACTGACAATGATTAAACAAATCCCACGAACGCAAACATTGTTTTATTCTCCATCAGACATTATAATGATCATGATGAAAATAACAACATACGTAATCACACTAAGAATAAAAAAAAGACAAATTTTGGCTTTGCAGAAATGTCAAAGCATGTACCCCAACTAAAAAAAACAAACAAACAAACAAAAAAAACTGCCCTTAAACTGCATTGTGGACTGCAACTAACAAGCCAACCCTGTCACATCTATCAACGGATCAGATCTATCATGCAATGGCTGCTAACTTGGGAAGAAAAAACGTGAAAGAAATGAAACGTGTACGGGTTACATAGTGTAGTACAACGGATAGTACATGGCTTTGGGGGCACAATAAAATGACCTGCCCATCTGCTGGCTGTGTTAGTGGCTTTTGTATGAAGTTAATTCAGGTCTTTGAATGATTTTTTTCATTGATTAATGCAACGTCATCAAACATTGAGCTATTTTTAGATCTACACATAGACTTACATCTCAGCTGTACACCTCCGGCTGAAGTTTAGCCTCAGTGCTCGAACCTGATGATATAAAAGTCATGGAAATGATAAAACAACCAATCAACATTAAATGCATATAATGGGATCAGCTGTGTTTAGGTGACACTGTGTAATACTTGCGTGGCTTTGGGAATGATATAAGAGGGTGCATATCGTCACATTAACAAATTTATCAATGCAAATCAGTATGAACAAACTGTGGATAAAGAGGGAGGAAAAACCTGCTCCTGACTTACAGTAGACTCTCAGCACATTCTTCCATTCATGACACGTCGGAGGTCCTGTGAACGATGACTGTGTGAAACGTATGACTATAACTCGATTCCAACAGCAGAACAGAGCTGTGTGACGTATATATTAATAACATGGGCCTCAACAAAACTGAGGACATCTGACTGACAAAAAGCTGTTAGGCTCAACAAATACAAATTCAAACAAATGGTCAATATTTACACCAGACAAGTGTTCACACACATTCAAACTTAAAGACACTGACAATGTCATGGACTGCATTTAAAAAAAAAAAAGCTTCTTTACATGGTATAGCATTGCAATGGCATCTTTAACCTTTAATAATTCCTTGGGGGGTTTTTTTCCCCCAAAGATTGCCACTGTAACATCTGACAAAAGCTGGGTTTCTAAAAAAAAGCAAACAGCCCACGACATGCTCTTGCATTGTTCTGCCAGTTTGTCTACTTTAGCGCTACAGCACGTCTCCCTTAACAAAAGTGCAAAACAAGCAGAGAGAACAAAAACTCTCCGTATCTTTAAATCATATTTCTTTTCATTAAAATGACCAGATTAATCACGCTTTCTATTTTCTTTAGTGCAAAACCTCTCACCCTGTTGCGCAATGTATAAAAACAGCGAGTGTGTGGTTTCAGCCTTACAGCGTGTGCAGCGCAGTGATTTGGCACTTTGGACATACGAAGCAGTTTTGCATTGATGTGCTGGTTATGTGGTTGGAACACTTGTCCTGCTCAAACGATATCTACTGGTCCTGTCCTTTTGGCCTTTGGGTAATTGTACGTCGGTGCTAAAAAGAAAATGGAGTCAAAAAGCGAATGTTCTCGTTTCAGTTTGTTTGCTGTGTGTTCTTTAAATCCAAACATAATGACGTCTTCAGGTATTTAAGCAGAGATCGTTTATATATGCATTAAATACAGTAGGGTAGAATACGCACCTAAACAGGACAATAGAAATAAAACGTTGATGTAAACTAAAACGGCATCTAAGTCCCTGATTGTGGCTTTACATTAGCTGATGCAAAAACCAATACATATGGCATAATCAACTATTTACTTATAGGCTTTGTATGCGCTTACAAAAGTGCATTCCTGCAACACAAGGAGAAAAATCCCCAGTCAGCATCTCATTATTGCAGGAAAACATCTGTTACTGTGACAAAATATCTCATTACGAGAAAATAATCTTGTTATTAAGAGAAAGGCATCTCATTACTACAAGAAAAGATCTCGTTATTACATGAAAACACGTTAGTAAGAGAAAAGCATCTATTCATTACAAGAAAAGATCTCGTTATTGCGTGAAAACAATAAATTATTATATATGAGAAAAGCATCTTACTAGATAACATGATCAGTGAGGTGGTGTTTCTAACATATTTATCTCATAATAGCAAAACAGTTTTCTCATAATAATCAGATGCTTTTCTCATAATACCAAAGATGTTTCTAATAATAATGTTTTTCTCGCAATAACGATGTTTTATTGTAGTGACACGATGCTTTCTTCCTAATAACAAAATACTTTTCTCATAATATCAGGTTTTTTTCCATAACAACAAAATGCTTTTCTTGTAATAACGATGTTTTATTGTAGTAACATGATGCTTTTCTCACAGTAACGAAATGCTTTTCTTGTAGTAACGATGTTTCATTCTAGCAACATGATGCTTTTGTCATAATAACGAAATGCATTTCTCATTATAACACAGTGTTTCGAATAATAACAAGATGCTTTGCTCATCATACCAAAATGCTTTTCTCATAAAAACGATGTTTTCTTGTAGCAACAAGATACTTTTCTCGCAATAACAAGATGCTGATGGAAATTTTTTTCTTTTTTTTTCTTGTGTGCCAGAAATGTGCTTCTGTATGTGCCACACCGGTTTGTTTGCGCATGCTCTTACTAATGTAATCGAATGTGTTTCGAAGCACTTTGTTCATCCTTTTTCTTTCCATTGTGAATTTTGTTCCTTTCTCATTGTGAATGCTTGTGATTTTTAACTCAAACACTATCGAATTCCCTACTGCAGCTGCTGCTAACACTTCTAGTTCTCAGACGTTACCTTTCCACTGTAACACGTACTAAAATCCTGACTGTAAGACTAAACACTTGTTGAAGGTGTCCCAAAGGCCCCAGGCGACAAATATCCTTCACAACTCAACATCACGCCAGATCAAACTTAATCTAAAGTGCTGTATGTTGTCAGTTGATGACCAACGCCAAACGTATGCCATAATAGTAAACAAGGGTACAATACGACGGTCCTTCCTTTTAATATGCAACTGTAGAAAAACGGAATACAAATCCAGGTATGACAAATTGTTTAGCAAATATAGCAAATACACCACAATACATGCTTTTAGTGTGCGTCCTGTGACATCACATGTTAATAACTGTAATGGCAGAGACACTAAAAGCTTCTAAACTGAAATCTCCAAGCCCTGAAGAAACTGAGAGCGAAATGCAAACAGAAAGCCCTTAAACAAAACCAATAAAACGAAATGACAATCTTTTATAAAGACGTTACCCCTCGTTCCAAATGAAGTTTGCCTCTCGCTAAGACAGCAGCAGATATGCATCAAACAGATCAACAACAACCAACGAAAAAAAAAAGATCCTGTAAAGAAGAGACCACTGCTTAAAACAGGAAACTAAGGCCTATAAGAGATTGGCATCAAACAAATTCCTTTATCAAAACCCCACATACAAAAAAAAAAAAAGGTATATTGAATAGATGATGGTTAAAAAAACCCTCTAAGTACTGCAAGGTCTGGCCTCATATGTTCCTTCCTCAAATGATCTCCATGCCAGTGTGCTGAGCATTGGATAGTAAATAGAGGGTTTTTAAGGCAACTTGTATTTGTTAAGCTCCATTAAGACCCAATCGATTCCTCTTGTTAGCAAATCACTGCAACCAATTAGAGCCTCGAACTGGTCAAAACACACTGAAGGATTTGCCCCATTGTAAACTGAAGCACGATTAGCCCCAGCGCCATTCTGCGAGGCTCACCACACTCGTTTGTCTATCCTTATTCACGTTTTAGTAACATCCCTTTCAGGTTAGGTTGGAGGGAGAGAAAAGAGCCACTCTGGCTCATCAGTCTTGACGCCAGTTCTCCACAGCTCTGCGTTTAAGAGGTGGAGGGACGTGTGCGTTCTTCAGGAAGTTTTCTGTTTCTGGTTGCAGTTGCTGTCTGTGCTGGAGAAGTCGCTCCCCTCCGCTGGCTGGTTCTGTTTCTCCTGCAGCTTCTCGCGTGATGATCTGCGCTTCACAGGAAGGGCTAGGACCAGCAGCATGCAAATCACGTGCAGACAGCAGTACCATGACCTGAGACAGAGAGAGACAGAGAGAGAGAGAGAGAGAGAGAGAGAGAACACTTCATATCAGGGGTATTCAAAATTTTATAAAAATGTATACAAGGTCCAGTTACATAAAATTCCCTACTTTAAAAGATCTGGATAAGCAACTGACATGACTGAATGATGGCAACAATTAACTTTGAATGCTTAGTTCATGGCTATAATATTTTAAAAAATGACGTGTTTGTTTTTATTTGTTAAAAATCATTACTGAATATGAATGAACGGCGTTAATGAATCGCACAGAGCTGCATGAGTAATTTATATTACAACTTGTGTTACTTTTTTTTTGTTCTGCACGCTTCATATTTGACTGCAAAGTGACGTTGACGTACCCAGTGACGTTTGCACCACGACACACCTCTACTCTGTACAGATCAGACATCTGTTTCCAAACATCTGTGCAATCGTCTTTATACATTCTAATTTTCTGCGACCGAAGCCATATTGTCACTTCACTAATCAGACCAGAAAGCCTTCCCGTTCTGACCTCTCTCTCTCTGTAGCTAGCTAGAAGCAACAGAGGATCTGCTGCAGAGGCTGAGCTGGTTCACGTTTAGAAAACTAAAGTCTGGTGAAATACTTTGTGAACAGTTGACGGGCCGTTAAGATAATGAAGGTATTTTCATCACACCTGTTTGAAGAGTTCAATCCTCCAGCCACCACAGTGCACTTTCAGAGCTCTGACAGAGAAGTAGTCGATGTAACTCCTTTCCACTTTCCTGGCTGGCCTTCCATACCCTTCAACTCAACCAGCACACTAATCATCAATCTTTAGTCTGCCTCATTCTCTTTTTTAATAAGAGTTCTTTATAACCTTCTGGGGCAAATTTAATAACGCTACAAATTACCATTATAGATTTCCTTTATCTTGACATGGGCCATAAAACCAGCTCTTCCCCTGAACCCTAGCACTAAAATGATCTAATTAATGGTGTTGCTGTGGTGGACAGAGACAAAGCCATGCTCTCCATTTCACCTCTGTCAGTGATGATTGCCCGCCTAAGCCATCTTGGTTTTAGTTTACTATGCATTAACTCACTTCGGCGATATTTGGCAGCAGCCAGAGTGCAGGCGATTGGCTCAGCTTGGTTCTGTTGTTCAGTAATACTCACCAGTAGAACTTCAGCGAAGGTCCCACTGCCAACACAACAAACGGTACCACTGTGTAGCATATAGCGATCTGCGTGCTGGCCCACGTAATCACGTCATAGATGAGCTTGTGTGTGGAGGAACCCAGGAAGTGCTGCCTTACGTTATGTCTTACCTGAAGTGACAAGAATGAAGACGGAATCAAACATCTATTATTTTAAAAAAAAAGTTCACATTAAGGCTTATTGTGATCATGTTTTTTCCCCAACCAAACTACATATGAGTACGTCTGTCTCGTAGTCATTTATTTCAGTGAGCTTAGTGCAGCTTTTCATAACTGGACTGAATAATAGATCACTGCTATTTGGGAATTACAGCAGATAATATGTTGACTTTTACTGACTTAATGAGCTCTGAGGTTCCTCGCTGCAGAATGCATTGATGCGACATGACATTTAAAGGCCCTTTGCTGCTGACAAAGAAACAAACTTCAACAACATCCATCATTACAGACAAGCAGTCAGAAAGTAATCCTCAGCCGAAACACTGAAGCTGCTTTGGATCTCGAGGCTTCAGGTCTTGTTTATAATAAAGGCAAAACACAAAGATATCGCAAGTTTAATAAGCAAATGATAAGTAAGGAATAAAACATGGCAGAGCATGCTGTCACAGGAAAATAATCAACAATGGGGTGGTGTAACGTGGTGTGGCGAGAAGCCGAGTCACTGTCACCAGCACAAAGTTGATTATTTTCCAGCCCCAGCCGCAGTGTGCGTTATTTTTGTATAAGCACAAAGTCTGGAGTGTGTTACTCCACTTATACCACAGCAATTTGCTCATGATTACAATGTTTAATTTGTTAATAAACAAAACACGTGCATTTAACGGTTTATAGTTAGATTTAATGTTGACTGCCATTTTACCAAGAAACCGGAAAGTGTAAACTTTAAACTGTCCTGAAGAATTTCCTGAGGTGGGAAACTCTGACTGTTACGAAGCGCTTACAGCTGAGACTCCCTCCATAAATGTTAAATAACTGACTCCTGAAGAAACGTATATTTTAATTAGTTAAACAGCAACACGTTTTTTAAAAAATCCATTTATGATTAGTCTTAAATTATGTGGGTCATCCGCCGTACAACTCACGGTGTATGAGGTGTTCCTATAGAAACAATAACGTATTAAATCCAGCACGTTTATATAAGCCTATCGTTCACGTTCCAGCCGGAAACTACTGCCTGAGCCGTGCTGTGAAATGAAAATGAAATGCGTGCTTATGAATATAACGCACACCTACTGAATCTGAATCAGACTGGAGCATTCAGCTGTGCTGTGGAATAAACATATATATCATAAGCTATGGTCGTACCTTCACCAGCCTCTCTTTTTCGCTCTTTAGAAGTTAATGAGACAAAAACACGCAGCTTGTTATGTTACAGAGAAACCGCAAAGCCTTCGGTCCTGACAACTTAAAGAACAAACTATGACAGTTACAAAGTGCTGACACTGGAAACTCCTTCCAAAGATGTTCATTAAACGTTTCCATACAGAAACGTTCACCATGTCGACAGTTTATGTGGAGAGTCCATTGTACAAGTCCCTGTGGAACTTCTTACTATAGAAATGACAACGTATTAGAACAAGCGCACTAATATAAACCTGTGATTTGCCTTGCAGTCAGAGCTGCTGAAAATGAGTCAGAATTGGGAATTCATCAGTGCTGTGGTATAAGAATAAATAATAAATCAACCTATATATATATATATATATAATATTTTGACATATTATTAATCTCTATGTAAATAACGAGCGATACTTACTGCCCGGGCTGCCAGTGTCATGGCGATGCCTGTGAGGAAGGTGAGGTAGTATCCTGGGTACACTCCGTGCCACATGGCAGAGAGCAGGAAGGTGGCTGCTGTTGGGTGGTACGGACAGCGCTCATAACACACCCTACAGGCAACATACACAACAAAGTGTGAGAGGGAACACAACCTTAAGGCAGTAACAGAGTGTTTACAGTAACAGAGATTTACCTTTTAAGCCAAAGTGCTGTCTGGATGTTCCAGTTGTCGAGGAATGTCTTGAAACTTGTTGCAAGCTGCAGGTAAAGGGAGAGAACAAGGACGCTCAGTTCCTGCTTAGAGGGAAAAAAAGAAAGATATTTTAAGTGACAGATACTTGACTTTTTCTTACCTCTATGTCCAGTATTCTCAAGTTTGATATCAGGTCCCATCGTGGAGTGCCGTCTTTGTGGTAACCATTGAAGCCAAACCCAGCAGCATTGTTTATCGCGTCAGCTGAAAAAGCAAAGGAAATAAATAACTTACAGATTTTTTGTTTATTACATGTCATTATTATGTTATACATATTTATACCACAGTGCTGTTGAATTCTCAAATCTGATTGGTCAGAAGGTGCTGATTAATTTTCTATAACGGCAGCTCTGACAGTAATGCCAGCTGTAATTCAAATGATAGGCTTATAGCAATGTGCCCATTCTAATAGGTTATTGTTTCTATAGCAACAACTCAGAGACTTGTACGGCAGACAACATATGTATAATTGCTGGTATGCTGAAGCCTTCTGCATGGAGTTTATTTAACATTTATGGAAGGTGTCTCGTGTGTCAGCGTTTTGTAACAGTCAGTAGCTTTTCCGCCACGGGAGAGTCTTCAGGACAGAGGGCTTTACGCTTTCTCTGTAACATGACAAATGTGTGGAGGGGACAGAAAACAGGCTGGTGAGCGGATGACTGTTTATAGCTGCTCTAAAGTAATTAATAACTAACTTGTTTCATGGATGTTCCACATTAATAAATGTAACGATAAATGTATAAAAAGTATGATGTGTCATTCATTAATGAATTACAAATTGTAATCACTGGCAAACTGCTGTTATAAAAGGAATAAAACACTTCAGGACATGCTGTTATTGGAAAAATGATCAACGATGTTGTGCTTTGCTTTGATTGGGCTGCATCACAGCACCCCGGTGTTGATTACTTTCCTATAACAGCACACCCCATCATATTTTATTCTTTATTTATTATATGGACACTTGACTATAATACAGCATACACATAAGGTGATGTATCTTCTTTTTTAAAAAGTACTTATAGTACTATAAAGAGTTCCTTTTTTGGACACAAGAGGGCAGCAGCACATCAGCATAGCATGGAATACACGCAATGAAACACAATCACCACTTTCATATCGTGACCAATGGCCGCGTCACTCACCCAGTGTCCATACGAAATAGTACTTGGGCCGCAGGCTGAGCATGGACAGGTAGAGGTAGAGGATGCGCAGGTAGAAAGGCTGGGAGGTGATGAATGGGTCATCAATGATGCGCTCCACAGGACATATGCGATAGAAGGTTAGGTAGACCAGCAAGCAAAGAGTGCAGGTGCCCAGCTTCACCAGCACGTCTCTCTGAAACAACACGTAGCCGCAGTCAGCCTGTGTACTCATCACCTAAACCAAAATGTCCACCTAAATGACAAACTGAAGGTGCTGTGTATGGAATTATCGCTCGGTGATATTAAATCATAAAATCACTGAGAGTTGTTTTTCCAGTGTCTTGATTAAATAACCTGGATGGAAGTTCTTTGCTGTTGTGAGATTAACACTGATTTGGTCTGTAGCCTAGCTCGCTCTATGTGACAGACAAGCTATAACACATCCTGCAAGGAAAAGAACTATAAATCTTCGCTTGCTTAATGGGAACGGGACTCGTGTGTAGCTTTACACGCTGGTCAGCTCTTATCAGGGCTTCTGCTGAAACAAAAATCCTTCAGGTGAAGCAGTTTATGACATTTCAGTTATCATTAAGAAAATCACTAACTAGTTTAATTTATTATACCACAGCACTGTTGAATTGTTAAACAGCTCTGACAGAAGTGTACACAAACTCGACTCAAAAGTCTGTTCTAACACATTATCGTTTCTATAGTAACAACTTACACAGGACATGGCGGACGCTCCATATAAACGGATTAACAAACTTGTATAATTGTTGATAAAGTGCCGATTTCTGTGAGGAGATGTTTATTTAACATTCACGAAAGGAGTCTCCGGTGTCAGCGCTTTGTAACAGTCATGGGTAAATTTGTTGTTTTACATTTTCTCCTGGACAGCGAGCTTTGTGCTTTCAGGTTTCTTGGTAACATAACATAAGAGACTGGTGAGGGATGACTGTCATTCTGTAATAAATTAACTGAATGTGTCGTTCTGTTGTACATTAAATTTGTAATAATGGTAATAATGGTATAAGAGGAATAAAACACTTCAAGGCGTACTGCTACTGGACAATAATCCAAAACTTCACTGCATCACACCACACCATCATTGGTTTATTTTTTCTTTCTGTAAAAGAACACCCTGTCCTGTTTTATTCCCTACTGGCTAGGACACACTTTGGGACACCAGCATGGTGTTTTTTAAGAAAGGAGAAAATGATATTATGGTTCACCTACACCCCACTGAAGTCTGTGACAACCCACAGTGGATCTGTGATTCTATTAATGCAATTGTTTAAAAAGTAAATTATGAAGATCCTGAGCAACTTTGTTATAGTTATCATTATTAAATGTCTTAAGTCGAACTGCTATTTTAATAAAACTAGAAAAAATATATATATACTATATGTCTCCAAAAATACATATGGTGGTGTATATTTATCTACCTGATTAGTTAGATTAACTTGTGCTGTAACCTTAAAGACGTGAATAGACAGTTTTAACACTAAAAGGGGTTCCTGGCTGCACAAACATGAGCAGAACATATTCTCGCTGTACCCAGGGAAGACAATTGCTTCTGAATTATCTGCTTTACGCTCACTGTATACCCAGCATCTTCATCTTTTCACAACACAGACAGAGGACTAAAGCACTGTCAGTAGGTGTCGCAATGGGATTCAGATGTTATTGGCTGTTTTAACATGGAGATGTGCTTAGCTGATAATGCCAAATGCTTGGAGATCTGAAGACTCAGACAACACGTTAGCACGCAAAGCAGATGGCTACAGGCTATTGTTAGTGATAAGGGAACCCGTGGGAACTGGTGTGTCCTGATCTGATATACTCTTTTCCTACACTGCAGTTGCGCTTTTCTGTGAATTTTCTGAGAACAACCGTGTGCTTCTGCTCCAGCAATTCCCACAGGACCACACAGAGGAAACTAGCAAAACTTGCCCTGAGCCAGCTACATGGGGAATTTCCTACCTGGAGGAAAGAAACAAATATGTCCACTATATCACAACTTATTTAAACCTGGTGTTCTGTCACTGCTTAAATAAATACATCAAGAAATAGTCTGTCTTCATGTTCGGATCCTAAGACATGGCCACCAGGAGGAGACAGAGGGCTAACAGGGTCTCTACCTTTGGCGAGGGGTCGCTCTGCTTGAATTTGCCATTCTCCTTGCCATTTGACTCCACGTGTTTGTGCTGGTAGCCCGTGCCCTCGATAAAGGCTGTGTAGTCATTGAAGGAGCATGTGGGGCCAGCCAGGATGCCCAGGAAGTTACAATTATAACTCAGATACTCTAGAAGACTTGGCATTTTCCTGCAGCACACAGACAAACATAGGATGAGCATCATCAAGTACACCAACACAGGCCATTTACACAGTTGCTCAATGGTATTTTCTCGTCAGTAGTTCATAATGATAAAGAAACCTGGGAATCGTTTTGATTTTAAGTGCCATATAAAAACTGAAATTTTATACGTGCATTAAAAGTAAAGTGTCATTGTATAGTATCACAGCCATGTCTAACTAGGCCAAGTCTTGGACCTTGGCTATAATGACTGTATGATGTTATGATTGCTTTGACTGTTTCCCCTATAGGAAACAGGATCTGTATTGTCATCACTGTTCAAAGTGACGCTCCTGTTAAATCCGTTCTGCTACTTCCGCCTCTGTTCCTTTCTCCCTTGCTCCAGATCACATCAGGAACCCACTGTTGCTTGGCAACAACCCTCCAGTCCCTAATGTGGAAATAGGAAGCCTCGGCCACCGCTATCTGACTCAGATTCTGGAGGCAGTTGGGCAATAACGCCTGCGACTCCTGACTGGAAGAGCGACAGCGCTCGCTCTGTGGAGGAGGGGATTAGTACAGAGCTGACTGAGGCACATTTTAATACAAATGAATCCTGCATGTGGTATGTTGTTTATTACTGAATCCAAATAAAACAGCTAAACGTGACTAATTTTCAGTAGGCAACAGGACGAAGTGATAGCGAGTCAGTGTGAGAAATAGGTCAGTGGAAATGGCTAATGGTTGCTGGAATGGCAGAAAAGACAGAGGCTCGAATAAGATAAATGTGTAAGTACATAATCCTGTCCCAGATATAAACATACCTTTCCCACATACCTGACAGCGAGATACTTTTGCGTAGGTTTGAGATGCTCTTCCTTCTTTGTTAGACCTGTGAAAAAACACACACTGATTAATGATATGCCTATGCCTAAATCTAACCCTAACCTTAAAAGGAAACTAGTTCTTTTAGTTTTTAGCACTTTTAGTTTAGTTTTTTTATTTTTAAAAGAAGAAGAAGAAGAAGAAACTCTGCAGTGCACACACACACACACACACACACACACACACACACACACACACTACTCTATAGCACACACATGATGAGAATCATTGGACTGGGGCTAGTGAAACAGGCACACACCAATCCCTCCAGCTGATTCCCCTGTGATTCACACCAGTCTGCCGTTAATTCTATCATGACGATGTGAATAAGCGCGTAAGCTGTAAATCTGCCAAGGTAGCGCCGTTACCATGTCACTCAGACATCCATCAAAGCCCCTCAGTCAATTCTTGGAAAGCAGCTAACAAATAGCCCAGTCACTCTTAAGCTGTCAAATGGAGTGTACAGTCCAAAGTTCCTTCTCCTGTGCCTTTTGTATAACAAGAACTGCTGTTGATTTATTTTTTTAAAAACAACTTGCTTCAACAAAGATACAACTCGAAACAAGTAGAATTCCATGCAGTGTCATGGGGATGCCTCATCAGGAAGGAAGCTACTGAATTAAAAACCTCGACCCTGTTTCGATCAATTCAAAAATCGAATAAGTTCAGTGGGTTACCGGCTTGATGCAGTTATTGCAAGCCAGGAATATGCAACCAAATATTAAGTGTCATTTACTTTAAGACTGTATGTTCCTATATTTTTGCTCACCAAAAGATTGGGTGGGCTGCCGAACAAATATTCTATGTCGTTTAACAAATCTAGATGAACAACACTTTCAGAGCGGACCGTATGTTATGGTCATGTGACCTACTAATGATCAAGTGCAAAATGTGCAGCCACAGGTTGCAAATGCTTGTAAGTCAGGTCAATACAATCAGTTTGTAATAAAATGAGGTATGTAGTATGCATGGAATTTTTAATGTGACAGTCGTGCATACATCATGAAAACACTTGCATATCTGTGAATTATACAGAAATCACTTATCCCACGCAAATCTATCATAATCATTAAAGATGTCCTCCAGCATTACAATATTACAGGCATATGTCTGGAATCCCGTTCAAATAGTGCTCAAGGACACTAATATCTGTAAAACCAACGGTTTCTGACCATGCTTGAATAAGCTCACATGATGTGTGTCATGTGAAGGCCAGCATGATGCATAAAGCTGAGACCCAATTCAGAAGGGATTCCAAAAGATATCACTCTATTTCTCATAAATGAAACATCTCTCCATCATCATCTCCTAATGCTGAACAAGCGTGTAAGTGGCATATGGCTGAGCTGGGCCATGACTGTATGCAAAATCAGATGTCTTTAGAAATGCTGAAACAGCGACGTATATATAAGGGTATGGTGGGACTGGACTGGGGAAAGCACCTTCTGTCCGATGCACAGCACTATTGCTTTCTGAAGCTGTAAGAATTAAACGTCATTTCTTGTATGAACAAAACCTTTATTCCTATAGATACAACACATACATCTGAGGCTGTCTAATTAGTTACAATGGTAAAGTTTCAGTTACATTCTACATCAGATAACAAACTAAGCAGATATATATCTCTAGCCAAGATTGTTTTTGAAAGAGAAAAGGAGAAGGTGAGCATACTGAAACTGACACTCACCATCATGGATCTCAAATGCCAGACTGGTGATCTTCTGTGTGATTACCATCATGGGCCTTGAGTGAGAGAAAAGAGAAACAGAGAGAGAATGGAGAGTATGAATACACAATGTCGAACTATATCTGCTTTCACTTACAAGAGGATTAGGAACATTGCAATTTATGTTATTGTCAAGGACAGTGCACATAATTAACAGTATAAACAGAACTGTAAATAGGACAGCATTAACTAAAGAATATTTTGATCTGTTGGCCAGATGTTAAAAGACACCCTATTTCCTGATATTTACATCTAGATTTGTTAATCAATTTAGAACATGGTTCCAGACCACCCAATCTTTACGTGCTCAAAGTATTGGAACAGATAGTCATAAAGTAAATAACACTTGAAATTTGGTTGCATATTCCTTGCTTGCAATATCTGCATCAAGCCAGTGACCCAGTGACACTTCTTTTGTGCTTTTCCAGGCTTGTACCGCAGCTTCTTTCAGTTCTTATTTGATCTGGGGGTTTCTCCCTTCAGTCTTCTCTTCAGGAGGAGAAATGCATGCTCAAATGGGTTACGGTCTTGTAATTGACTTGGCCAGTCAATCACAAGACCTTCCATTCTTCCAATTTTTTTTCTCCTGACGAAGTCCTTTGCTGTGTTGGCAGTGTGTTGTGAGACTCCTTTTGAAACTCTCAGATTACTCAGAAGTTAGTGGAAATAAACTCTGGTGGGACATTATGTGAAGAGACATTGAACAGTATGTTAAAAGATGCACAGTATCAGCTCAGACCAAACCCTCACACCGGCCACCCAGTGGGCTGTTAGAGCCACTTCCCATTCCACAACGCCCCTGGTCACACATAGTACTCCATTTCATCACCGATCTTCCCAACTCCCAAAGGACACACCTCTATTTTAACCACCACAGGCCATTTTTTTTCAAAGCCTGCCCTCTTGCCCCTTTACCCACCTTACCCACAGTCATAGAAACAGCATAAATTCTCCCCGAAGATGTAGTGTCTGATCGGGGTGTACAATTCATGTCCTGTGTCTGGCAAGGGTTCTGCAAAGGGCTTAACATCACTGTTTGATTTCAGGTCATCATCCACACTCTAATGGAAAGAGGGAAAGACTGAACCAAAAGACTGGCTGCTTCCTTCTCTCATACTGCTTCAATGACCAACACAACTGGAGCCGGTATCTCCCGGGTACGCCCAAAACTCTCTAGTCCACTCCTTCAGTGGCTTCACACCATTCCAATGTGTGTTGGTTTTCCAACCTCTGCTTTTCTCCTGGTCTAAAGAACCCTCAAATGTTCCTGCGGTGGATGACTGGACGACACGATGCGAACAGACCAGGGAACCGGCCCACTTCAGACTGGAGACAGCAGTGCGGCACCAGAAAGAACAAGTTAACCATCAACCCTTGCAGCCGGGGCAAATGGTGTGGTTGTCAACCAGGGACCTCTGACTGAGACTACCCTTGAGACAAAAGTCCCAGATTTACAGGTCCTTTTAAAGTGTTGAAACAGATAAACAGATATCCTACCAACTAGAATTCCCACCACACTATAAAATTGCACCCACTTTCCATGTCTCCCTTCTGAAACCCTGTCTGTCTCCTCCTTAAAGGTAGGTACCCGAAGCCAGACCACCTTCCCCTTTGGAGATCAAAGACACACCAGTGTTCTCTGTCAGAGCGCTCCCCAATTCCAAGCGGCAGGGAAATATCACGTACTACATGGTGGACTGGGAGGGCTGTGGACCTGAGGAACACTCATAGGTCCCAGCAAGAGACATCCTAGAGTTTCACAGAGAACATTCAGATCGATCTGCACCCATCTCCAACCTTAAGCAATTCTATCAATGTCACAGGTAGACAGCTTAACAATAAAAACTTTATAATTTATATGATCAAAGAAAGAACAAGAACAGAAGTAGTTGAAGTCATTCGCAACTTCTGGTTGACCTAAACATATACAGCCCAGCATTCTATGTTAAGGTCAACTATGTAAAGGTCAAGCAGATCTTTAACAAATTTGTATTACTATAATTTGTATAGCGTATTACTGATTTACATGTGCCTGATGTCCTTGATTTACATGTGCCTATTTTAAGTTAATGCTTTCTGCAGTGCCTTGTGATTGAAAAGTTCTCAGCTATATCACAGCCATCATCCATTATTCATCCCACTACATCAGCCACAACCATGCAGCTGTTATATTCCTCCAACTGGCCATGCATGAAATTCAGTTGGTTCTCACAAACATTTCGCCTCTTTAAAAGCTACTGCCATGTTTCTGCCCTTTGGGTAATGCCAGATGGCAACGGCTGGAGGCTGCACATGTACAGAAAGCCTTAACAGAATTCAGGCAGAGGGGTAGACAGTAAAGAGGACAAAACTGTGCTTTAGTCAAGGTTATTACATAGATTAAAGACTGACATATTCAAGTCTGAGATATTTGCTAGATTAAAACAGCTCTGAACTGAAATGGCCTATATGGTAGTTATAGCAAAGGATCATTTATTCCTGTAATTAAAACTTCAGCTCATGGCACATGAACAGCATACTGCTCACATCTTGGCATCATCCTTTTTTTTTTTCTTTTTAAAGTACGTGATGGCTATCTTGGGCAAGGAACAAAGACACACTGCTAAAGGAAAGAAATCTTTCAATTTGCTTTAGCTTCCAGACAAAATCAGTTTGGTCAGTTTGTTTCAAAGGATAGAAAAATAAAATCATAAAAGTAATGGTTTTAATCCTAACACATGCATCACCAAAAAGCAGAACTATCCAGCCGATTCTCTTTATGCCTTGGCCATGGTACTTACTAACCATCAATATGAACACTCCGCTCCCGATAAACCTGTAGGCAAGCTATTCTGTAATCATAAACAGTTGCTCTGTAGTTTGCTTCTTCCACAAATGCAGGTGTGAAAATTGGCATATTTTTGGCCTCTCGCAGTCTCACACTGCCTTTGAACGCCTAGACGAGTACAATGTGTGTGATGTTTCAGTAATCATCAGCTACACCCTAATAAATGAAGTTGCCTCGGCATCTTAATCTTGAATGATAATCTTCAGCTCATTCTTTAATTCTGGAGCCTCGGCAGAAGTTATTTTGATCAGTGTTGATGGGGGATTCAGCTTGGGTTGGTTGTGAAAGCAAACAATGGATACTAAGCTACAGACTGTCAACTTTACTTTGAAGCCCGGATATATTAAGGTTTCAGATAGTACATGCTAGTGTGTGTGTGTGTGTGTGTGTGTGTGTGTGTGTGTGAGTGAGAGAGAGAGAGAGAGAGAGAGAGCTGTGAAAAAGGCATCTGGAGTCTCTCAAGTCTGTAGTCAGGAAAAATTCTGCACAGAACAACCACACCTGTCCAATTTCTGTTCTGTTATGCTCAGATATATTTACATAAATGTGCAATAAAGGAAATGCAGATTTTTATATTTTGCAGATTTTACTGACTACAAGATTTAAAAGGATTTATACCCTTCACAAACACACAGCAAATCACATACTAAACAGACATTGATACTACAAATTCAATGCGATCAATAGTATTTGTTGCAAATCAGCCCTCCAGAATATCACCAGGAGACCTACTAGTGCTTGTGGCCATGCAGGCATAGAGCCTCCAGCAGATTGTTGGAGCCACTGGCAAACAGTGTTTCCCTTTCTTCTCTCCTCGCATAAATGCCAGACCTCATGTATGGAGCTGACGGTAGCCCATCGTCCAACACTGGTCCTAGACTCCTAGCTTCTCTTCGGCTGCAGTGAGTGTAATTTTCATACATTACAAAGTCCACTGGAACTCAGTGGCTGCTAGATTGGGCTTGGTTCCCTCGTTACCTGGCTAGCCTTGTTAACTGTCTCTCACCACGCTGTCCGCGAGTTAGCTAGGAATGGTTCTTGTTGTTCAGTATGGCGCACACCTCTCAGTCTCTCGCTGGTGGGAGTCTCACTCAGCACCGAGTTCTCACATCGCCAACCATCTGGTGACCTGCGAGCCTAGGAATACTTGCCTTCAGTGTACTTGAGTGGTCCTCCCTCACCATACCACATCTTTCACCTCTGAGCTTGCGGAGTTAGCTGGACTCTGCTAACATAGGAGGAGAAATGTCTGCCTATCACTTACTTATTTATTTACTTAAATGCATGCAGTCTGCATGCAGTCCGACTTTCTAACTTGGAAGTTACATGTAAAGTCTCGGCATGCATGTGCATGCGTTTAAGAAGGTATCTGGGTGATATGCACTCACCCTTGTGGTTATCCAGTGGTCAAAGAACCACAGTTACATACAGAACTAGAGGCCAGCTGAATATTACGTATAGTTTATTTACTTTGTATCTCGAATGCACAGAGGTCAAAAATCTAATTACGAGCTCTGAGTTCTTACTTCCGAGGTAAGTCGAATGCAGCATCATTCACACCTAGGGCCAATTTGAAGTAGCCAATCCTATCACCATGATTTTGGGAGGTGCTCAAGGACCCAGAGGAAGCCCTCACAGACACAGTGAGAAAATGCAAACCTCACAGTAACCTGAACTCAGGATCGAAAACCATGAACCCTGAAGCTATGAGGCATTATAATGCCTGCTGTTCCCACTTTGTTTAGGGTTTTTATAGTGAGTACGGATTTTTACTGCATTTCTGCTCATCAAGTGTTCAACTGCTCTACCTCTGGAAGATGTGTGGACAATACAAAAATGCCACTTGTGCCACAGAAGGATATCTTGCAATCCCAGTCGCAGTGGTGCGCTTGAAGAACTTACCCCGTGAAGTCTGCTGAGTACATGCCGTAGTCGAAAACATAGACCCGGGTGATCTGGCAGAGGGTGAGGTAGCCCAGAGCAACCACAAAGCAGTATCTGTAAGAGAACAGTGGGGATATCCTGAATTAGCAATGGCATTGCTACAGGAAGGAAATGCAAAAGTACACTAATCAACTGTCTTAAGTTAAGCAAAAACTGGATGATTAGTACCGCTTTCGATGCACCTCATTGCTGATGGTTTGGGGTAGACTATGTGAACATAATCATTTATTAAAAGATATGCCAGAGTAATAATATTTTTTCATTAAAATACCCAACACTTAATAATCTTCTATATTTAGATGCCCTGCATGTGTGTTGTATGCTAAGCAGAAGTGAAAAAAGTCTGCAGGCTGTCATTGTCGCATCTCCTAAAACAGAAAGCAGGCTCGCTCTGGTATTGTAGATGCTAATTTATGCAAGATGTTTGCACACTGACTACAGGAATGAATTAACATGCAATGTGAGAGAAATGCAAAATAATCTGAAGTGTTCACTCTCTAAATTACAGCCGTTAAAGTACAGTGACCTTTACAGACCAAACACATCAAAAAGAAGATTTTGCTCATCTGACAGTACAGCTTTAACAATCTTAAGGATAAACAGATTAACTAAGCTACGGCTACATCTGTGTCACAGCAAAGCATCATACAGCGTCCTGCAGCCATTCTTGTCTCACTACAAGACAAAGTGTCCTCTCTTCAGCCTATAAAGTGTGACCCGGGTTCAAACCCCACCCCCGATTCCACTGATAAGTGCTCAGGGTGGATTGTTGACAGTAATATTGTCAGTGCCAGTATAAGATCTCGCCAGTCCCACTGGAGGCATTCAGATGCAGCAGCTTCAACACTGGCTCTCTTTATCAGGCAACAACTTGACTGTGAAAGGCCTTGTTCTGCTGGTGGGCGTGCGGCTTTGCTCCGTGGGTAAGCTGTGATGGGGCTTAACTCCTCTGGTGCACTAATGCAGGCCTGCGGAGCTCCTGACAGAGCTGCTTACTGGTTTATAGAAAACGGCATTAATAACGCGTCAATTTAATCTAAGAAACTGCTTTGTCTTTGTATTGAGCAAAACTTCAGTTGAGAATAAAGAAGTGAGAATTGAATGAAAAAGGAAAGTCCCTGATGCACAGATGTTAAAACGCACATAGGATCCAAGGCAATTCGTCAGTAAGTACTACAATATTTCTTTGGTACAGAATCACCATTTTAAGGAAAGATTGACTGCTTTGGTGCATGAACTCTAACAATTTATTCAAACATTATCAGAAGCTTGTTTTTTTTTTTTGTATATGACCACCAAGCGTATAAATAAACGCACACATACATTCAGCAGTCAATTGGTTGTGAAGAGGCCACACACACACACACACACACACACACACACACACACACACACACACACACACACACACACACACACACACAGATGTGCAGTCAAGCAAATACACATGCATCATCTGTTCACTAACTGCATACAAAGTATTAGGATGTTAGCACTGCGGCATCAGACAGTATTATAAGCTTACCCTGTGCAGCAGAAGAGTATTACAAGAAAGAACATTAAAGTACACAAAAAGCAGCACAACCCATTGCTAAAAGACTGGACGATTTGTTGTGTTTGTGTGATAAAGCGACCTTGAATAATATAAAGGCACAGAGTTTATGAAAGTGGCACGTATGGCCTTACAGTCACAATTTTATTTATTACATCTTCACAGCATAGAGACGTTTTGAGGCTTCTCCACAATCAACAAAATAAGATACCATGACACATTTGCAACTTATTTATCACCTCTTCATAATGCAGAGAATTAGGCATGGGGGCCATTGATGCATATTAAAATGTTATTGTTATGTTACTAATTTGATACAGAGCCATAGAATAGAATACTCATGACCTGCACAAAATTGTTCACGATGCCTCCATCGTTTTTAAAATTCTGAGCTCGGAAATAAGGCGTGTCTAATTTAACCTTGTCAGGGGAACATTAATCACAGTTTCAACATGATGGATGAGGAGGAAATCTGATGTGTTAACAACACTCTTAGTATATTGAGCTGCTATGGGGAAAAACCTGCACACTCACCCTCACTGATATAAAAAAAAAAAAAAAACATTGCCTGGTCTTTTTCTAAGAAAGTTAAAAGGACTGGAACCGAATGTGGTCTTCTGCTGTTGTAGCCCAGACACCTCAAGGTCTGAACGTGTTGTGCAATCGGAGATGCTTTTCTGCTCACCACGGTTGTAAAGAGTGGTTATTGGAGTCACCGTAGACTTCCTGTCAGCTTCCTGGCCCTTCTCCTCTGGCCTCTCTTATCGACAAGGCAGAACTCAGTGAGTGTTTTTGTTTTTTTCTCAAAAATTCTGTGTAAACTCTAGAGTCTGTTGCGTGTGGAAATGCATATGCACGCTGTAAGAAAAAACGGCTCTAACTGACCAGCTTATTAAGGAATAAAACAGTTGCTGTTATAGGAAAACAATCAACAACAGGGTGGTGTGATGAGGCCTGATAAGCAAATGAAACAGCAAACTGATTGGCTCGACCACATACTGTACACCAAACACTGTGCACTGGGATAAACAAGTTTGATGAGAAGAGAGTGTCAGACACCGCTGGAGCTGCCACTGGGTTCCTCCCTGCCATTCGCTCACACGTCTCTACAGGCCCTTCACTGAAGAAGCCTCGGTTTCGGAGAGCTTTTATAAATTTCTGCGCTCCGCCCCATCTGAAGTGCCTTTCTGACACAACAAAAGCCTGTATATATGGACGCATAAAACAGACTTCAATTTATTCCTAACTAGCAACAAAAAAAATGTAAAAAAGCAGCAGTGCTTCAGCTTAACTGGATGATAAAGGAAATAAAATCAATCAGATCAATGAGCTCTATTCATTCTGAAGTACTTTAGGAAAAGCACTGCAGGAAGTATGTGACTCAGTCTATTTACCCAACGAGCACTCTCGGTGCTCTGACTTTCGGGATTGCAATTTCTTGAAATGTCACCACACCCATTCTACACTAACACACACTGCATTTCTGCTTACACAACTGGACACTAGCAGTGAATACAAGAGTGCAAGGGAACTTGTAGTGCTCCTACAGCTGGTACACAATGCCCAGTAGATGAGGCTCACACACGCACGCGCACACACACACACACACACACACACACACTATTATTCACACACCCTTGAGAGATGACAAGCAATGCATCATGAACGTGTCATAAGCAGAGGCTACACAGTACAAATGAATGTATAGGGGTTATCGAAATACTTTCCCCGTGACACAGCAGTGTAACCAATGACTGTGTACAGTATAAGGGTGAAAGTCTTAACAGGAATTCAAACGTGATGCCAAAATGTCTCTGAGGCTGGCTTCAGTACAATTTTTAACCCCGCCCGTTCCCATGTCCGTGTATCTGAAAAGACCCAAACTTACATTTCAAGTCCACAAATTATTTTCGGGACTAGCGTTTTGAAGTTTTTACAAGTTGACACTGATATCTCCCCCAATATTTTTCCTTAGGATAAATGAGTTTTAGGATAAATCCTTACAATAAATGGGTCTTTGATGAATGTGTGGTTGATGAAGTGATTGACAGGTTTAGACATGCCAGTCGTGTCTCATGAACGCACACACACAGTTCTGGAGCAAAGCGAAATCCTGTTCTGCTGTAAACTGTTCTAACAGAGCCTCAGCAGGGAGTTCTTTGCCATTTTTCCAGTATGTTGCTCAACTTGATGTCCAAGCTAGCTTACTGTACTGATATTATAACCAGCAAACCAACATGACTGAACAACGTGATGGTATAAACCAAGGCAGCTAACACTAGCTATCACTTTCATAACAATTTATTGACTGCATGACCTTAGCGAACACTTGAAGTAGTGTGATAAGTTATAAGTTTAGCCAGCCACTACTTCTTAAACGCACTCCACTCAAATAAGTAACTTACTGTAGGTGTCAGAGCTAGATGAATATCATAGAGAGCAGCCATGTTTTTCCTCAAAAAATAGGATGTATTGAGTGTAAACGTTGATAAAGTCAGCTAGCTAGCAAACGGTAGCTCAGTCAGTGATGACTCAAAGCTTTAAAATCTTTTCCTGACAAAGGTAAAATCAATATACTTGCTTAAGCTGCACTTCAGGTAATATCTCACAGCGTGCACCTGCACGTAAAAGTGTCCATCACTAATATGGGCGGGCGTGAGGTGGACCAACTGTCTGATTGGCTGTCTACCCCGCATGCTCTGGCTCTAATTTTCCCAAGATGGCGACTCTCATTTCGACCGAAAAAGGCTTCAAAACACACACTGAGATTAAATGGCTCCATGTTGTCCGCTCATATGTACAAGCCACTGACTGTAACACATTCTAGTGTCGATTCTCACAACAAGATTACAGATTTAATTACTTTTTGTTATTTTTATGCATCTAAAAAATCATTAACGTGAAAGGCATTTACATTATAGCCTACATCGCATCCCGACACCGCACTTGCACTGCATCTGGTATAACAGAGCGACATGGACGTGACCAGGGTGCAAGAGCAGCTTCAATTTCAGAAAGACCAGATGTTTACAAGGTACATTCTCATTACAAGCTTCACTGCAAAATTTCAGCTGACGGTTAATATTTGGCAACATCTTTGCATTTTGCATGGTTCACATGCGTCAACAAAAAAACATTTTATTTGTGAGAACCATCCAACATAGTAGCAGCAACAAATAAATGCCAATAGCGCAAGCTCGCATCAACAATTTGCTCTGGAGTTCGGCAAACAGCTCTTCAGCTGCGTCTGATTAAGACAAGAGGACGAAAACAAAAAAACAGTCAGATGGTTCGCTTTGCTGTTTTGGTTTTTCCTATTGCTGGCACTGCTGTGCCGAGTGACGTGTGGGTACAGGAGAAGAGCCAGAACTGTTGGAGTATTTATACTGGAGACTATTTCTTTGGCATTGCAGCCACATTGTTTTTTTGGCCATGCTTTGCCATTTCTTGGGCAAGTGTTGCAAATACTATTCAGTTCCAGTAGCAACTGATTCATTTCCCTACATATCACGTACAATACCAATTTCCCTATCTTTCCACTGAATGGAAAGGGTGAATAGTCACTGCTGTTGCTGTCCTCCCTTGCTGATTTTCAGTGATTTCGACACTGGATGATGACGACGATGACTGTGATTAAGTTCAGAATGTTCTCATCTTGGCGCTTGGTCACATATCTACTACCACATAGAAAGTGGCTCAGGTCTGATTTGAAAAGTTCGAAATTCTTGAGTCCACACGCTCCTGAAAAAAAATCAGATCTGTGTCACACTGAATACATGAAACGTGACCACAGCCCAAAGGTGGAGATAGATTCTCACTATTCTGAATCATAAAGTCATAATTTGCACATTTCCTGGCAGGCTCCCTTACTCCAAGGCAGCTATAGTGACTGGACCGCATTTCTCAACTGTTAGTTTACTGAACCTCACACACAGGCAGAGAAAATGAAGACAAGGTGACACATGGGAACAGCAGACAGCAAGTAACCTGAGCCTCTCAAACAAATTCTACTTTCTGCTCCATTAACCATGGCGACACACACCACCACACACTCGCCTCTAGCATTCTCTCTCTGGCTTTGCATTCTTTTCAATTTCCTAGGCCTTTTTTCACTGCACCTCTCCCCTGAATAAGCTATTGAGGTCCTGCTCTGTTATTGTGTCCAATAATGCCTGTATACAGCAGTCCACTGCTCCTCAATGCAGCGGCATCTGAACAAGTCTAAGATTTAGCTATGGGCTACAGCTCATTGCAAAGTTATGTCTAGACTTTAGACAATATGAGCTGTCTATTAAATGAACAGGGTTTTTTTTTTTTTTTTTTAAAGAAGTGCTGTATGTTTGTTATTTGATGCGGCACATCGTTAATGCCAGCACAGTTACAATGGCATCTAATAGGAGAAAAAAAGTTCAACGATCTCAAACATAAGTGATAAAGTGATAAAGGTCACTGCTAGCACCTAAAAAAAAAAGAGCAAGAGCTTCTTTTCTCACTTTTCTAACATGTCATTGAGAGAAATATTTTTTTTTAAAAAAAGAGGCAACTCAGAATTTCTTTACAAAATAGCCCAAACCTTAGACATCGCTGAAGGTCACATGGTACTTCTAAAGATTAATGTGCACCTCATTCAGGGTGGATTTTTTCCTTCCTTGAGTCAGTGTTTGTGCTTTTACTTTAACAGGTGTTTCCACAGTACCAGGACACCATTTCCGATATGGTCAAATAACAGGAATCATTTGGTTTAAAGGCAAATACATATTTGATACATATTATTTTAGTAGAAAAAGTCTGGTGCCCAGGCATAGACACACACACGTTGCATTAAAACCGACTGCTTATCAATTTGAGTTTCATGTTATGCAAGTGGCCTCGGAACAGGAATTTGTCACTGTGACCCCTCTGACCTGTGAAGGGTCAGGACAAACCACGGCTGCTCTCTGATACACACTCGCTGCCCAAACTCAGCACGCACGCACGCACACACACACAAACACACGCACACACACACGCACGCACACACGCACGCACACACGCACGCACACACACACACACACACACACACACACACACACACACACACACACACACACACAGAGCAACAATGAATGAGTTTCCAGAATAAGGTCAAGGCCAGTTCTACCTACCTTCTGTAAAACCTGATCAGCTAGAAATCATTCTGAAAAATCAAACTCAAGAACTAAAAGCTTTAGAGCACTGATAAACACTGCAGTGTTTCCAGGGAACAGGCTCTCAAACAATTCAGAGAATACCAGCCTATGCTAAATGTATGAAACAAACTGCATTGTCATTTTTTTTTAGGACTCTAGTGTCATGTTCTAGTGTAAGTAATAATAATGCTGTAGCTAGCCATCTTAGCATAGCATCTTAGACATGTGCATACACAGTTATATTCACCTTATATTCTATACTTCTATATTTATAATTACTTACTGAAAATATATATATATTTTTTTATTATTTCTTGCTTGCTCACTATTTTTTTGCTTGCTGCTGAAACCACTTTCTGGTGTCTCTGTAACATGACTGTTTATTTATGTCATCTTTATGTCCTTATTTACTTCATGAGAAAGAAAAAAAAAAAGAGAGAACGATGAGGGAACAACTGTGTATAACTGCTATAATGTAAGTGATGTAAGGAACTATCTATCTTGCCTCACGGACATTCCGTTCCACAGCATTAACTATAACGTAACTATAAACTGAGAAAAACACAACACGCCATTTTTGAATTAATAAAAAAGTGTAATCGTTGACAAATCACCGTGGTAGAAGAGGAACAAAACAACGTGGGACGATATGCTGGGCCATATCACAGCACCCTGTCGTTGATTATTTTCCTAAAACAGCATGCCCCACCCTGTTTTTAAGGTAATCTTTAAGGTATTTCTTAAACAAATCATATTTCTTTTTGCCTCTCTGGCAATGATGACCTGAGAAAAAAAAATTCAGGACTCTAAATCAGAAGAAAAACATTCTCGTTCTTGGCAAATATGAGGCATTTTTAAACGCTTTGCTCAGCATGCTTCCCTCACTAATACAGTACCAACGGAGTGAGAACAGTTCCTACAAATTACACTCAAAATCACCTCAAAGCAAAAATCTTCACCTGAAGCCTGAAAGAAAAGTTTGTAGACTGATTTATTTAAAAGCAGGGAACGTGTTACATGTGCACAATATCATACCTTAAATGTTTTTCAGACAATTCCACCTGTCCAAACAGGACAACTATTTTTATTTTCACCATTATGAGAATTGCGCTTTTCTCTATTGTACAGGACCGAAGGCTTTAATGGCAAACGGATAATGGGTCGGTGTCTGAAAGCGTTCGGACCATTAAACTTTAATATCAGAGTGAACCGTATTTGCACATTTCACCTGGACTAAAGCATAAAAATAAACTATCAGTACTACTGTAATCCCACCTGGAGAAAGCATGCTTCATAAAGTATCTTATTTGTGACAATTAAAAAAAAAATCATAGCTATATTGTGTATTTGAAACAACGCCAGAAGCTTGTGTGTGAGTTGTCGCAGAAATATACCTCCTTTTGTTATACTGTGACTTTGCATAAACATGTTGCTGCTTAACATCTGATTCCAAAATTGGTAAGTGCCATCTGTACAAGTTTGTACAACTTAACAAAACAGGTTTCATTCTCCATATCTGAAACTGCACTCCTGTTCTCTTCCTAGAGAGGCCGTCCTCGTCTCATCACCTTTCCAGGTAAAACACACAACTACACAATATCGCAGGAACGGTTTTCAGAGAGGATACACCATTTGCAGTTTTCCAGACAGCCAGTTCTAGCTCATGCATGGTAACAAAATAAGCTTGGGGGGGAAAAAAAAAAAAAAGACTAGAATCATTTTGCAAACTGGCAAACGGGATGTTACGCTTCAGAGAATCCCATTAGCAAAAATGCTCCAGAAAATGTTAAAATACTTATATAAAATAGCAATTAGGATTTCGGGGGGGAAATAAATCCAATATTGTCATGAACATAATATTTCCACGAGTGGCCACTTTTGCAATCCGACTGACTGAATTTTTAATTATAATGTATATATACAATTTTGGATTAATTCATGCTGCATTTGATGTTATTAGACCTTTTTTTTTCTAAACTTTAACTAAATTTCATGCTAGAATCTTCAGGAGCACAACTATAATGCACTATATGGCCAAAAGTATGTGGACACCTGAGCATCACACCCATGTGTGGGTCTTCCCTAAACTAATGCCACAACGTTGGAGGCTCACAACTGAACAGAATGTCTTTGTATGCTGCAATAGTAAGATTTCCCTTCAGGGGAACTAAGCGGCTCTGACATGTTCCAGCATGACAGTGCCCCTGTGCACAAAGTGAGATCCATTAAGGTTCTTAATGGAGAAGAACTCGAGTGTTCTGCACGGAGCCGTGATCTCGTACACCTTTGGGATGCACTGGAACACTGACTGCACCCTAGACCTCATCATCATCCAACATCAGCGCCGGACCTCACTAATGCTCTCGTAGCTGCATGAGCAAAATCCCCACAGCCATGCGCCAAAATCTAGAGGAAAGCCTTCCCAGAAGAGTGGAGGTTATCATAACAGCAAAGGGGGACTAAATCTGGAATGGGATGCCCAAAAAGCACATATGGGTATGATATTCAGGTGTCCACAAACTTTTTTCCACGAATTGTGCTCTCATGCAGTCTCCAAAATTCCACACCTTACCCAGCAGTAGTAGTGATGATGATCTGAGGACGTTCTTACCTGTGCATGTGCTCCACCCCAGTGAAGATCATGATACCGTATGTGAGTCCACTCTGAACCAGAAAGTGTAAAGCATACCTGAAAAAAAATATGAATTCATGTCACCATGGAGCTGAAACACGCTGGCCACTGCTTTTAAGGGGAACACGTCCAGAAGCCACTGCAGCAGAACTGCCAGACTCGCTAAATCAATGCAGAATGAATCAATGAATGACGACGTGTTCTATCAAACGTGCTCAGTGCGGCTACTTGGCACAAACAGAGTGGCTCTGGCTGACAAAAGGAAATCACATCCATACTAATCATCACATCTATTCAAAGCAGAGGTTTGTACAAGACAGTTCATGTCCATGAACAGCGCTTGAAGCGATGAAGACTCAGACACACACACACGATCAGCGGCAGAGCAGCAACCATTCCCCAGCCTTGCACACTGTAACATCGTAAAAAGAGACGCAGACTGTGATTTCACTTAACAGGTGTTTGCTTAAAAAGATTGCATTGTTTTGAGAAACCGAATATTTCTAATGGAAAATAGTTCGAGAAGCCCAGTCTTTTGGTTATTTAATTATTATTACTGCCATCGTTGTTATTAATAATTAAATGGTATTTTATTATTAACTGTTTTTTGATACGTGCCTATCAAAAAGGCATGTATCAATTATTATTTTTATTATTATTTTTTTTTTTTTTCAAACTGTTCAGTCCCTTCCAAGTGGTTAAAATTTTAAAATAAAAAAAATAATAATTTAAAAAAAAAAAAAAAAAAAAAAAAAAAAAAAAAAAAAAAAAAAAAAAAAAAAAAAAAAAAAAAAAAAAAAAAAAAAAAAAAAAAAAAAACAGAGTGTTACGTGCTAAACTGAAGAGAGTTCGCACATATTTGCATTGGCAAACACTGGCCTGTTACAACAGCCTGCTGCAGTCTTTAAACAAATTTGACTTTGAGATGACATACTTGCATGGAATACTCAATTCTGTTTTGTTCGATTTTATTTACATACAGCTTTTAACAAACATTATCACAAAGCAGTCCTACAGAAATCTGTATGTAGATTTATATTCAGATCCCTATTGACCAAGCACGAGGCAATAATGGCGAGGAAAAACTCATGCTACACCACGTGCTACACTATACGGCCAAAAATTTGTGGACACCTGACCATAACACTCATGTGCTTCTTGAAAATGCTATTCCAAATGTATTTTCCCCTTTGCTGTTATAATAAGCATACTATACAATATTCTATACAATCGTGTCCTTCCAGTTTTTTTTTTTAGGGAAGACCCTCATATGGCTGTGATGTTCATGTGTCCACGTACCTTTTGGCCATATAGTGTATATCAGAGACATTATGAGAAGAGGATCTATACATAAGAGTCTCTCTTCCCCCGAAACTCAAGCACTCCTTCATTTTCTCTAGTGGTTAACGTTACATCCCTAGCCACACCCCTCAACTGTACTTTTGGAATATAGCTAAAACATCAGCTAAGACTTTTTTAGCCTAGCTAATAAGATTTCCAGGTAACCAGGGGCAGTTGTGGCCTAATGGTTAGAGAGTCGGACTTGTAACCTGAAGGTGAACCTGAAGGTCGTGGGTTTGAGTCTCAGGTCCGGCAGGGATTGTAGGAGGGGGGAGTGAATGACCAGCGCTCTCTTCTACCCTCAATACCATGACTGAGGTGAGACCCTTGAGCAAGGCACTGTACCCCCCACTGCTGTGGGTGTATGTGCGCACGTGCGCACTTGGATGGGTTAAAAGCAGAGCACAAATTCCGAGTATGGGCCATCATACTTGGTTACATGTCACTACACTTCACTAGGCAATTCGACTAAATGTAAGATTTGTCCATCCCTATACTGTATATTCTCCTGATTACACAAAACTCACAAATATGAACACCATTGAAAATAACATTCTATTATAATGGTGAACTGCAGTCTAAGAGTATGTCCCATTCCTGAAAGATCTCACATTTACTGCCTGAAAAGAACTCTGAAAGGTCCCCGTCTACAGGAGTGGAAAGAAATCAGTCTTCCGAATTCATTCCATTCACGAGGATGATACCAGTGTTCGTTATAAGGAATGAAACACGACAGGGTGTGCTCTTAAAAGAAATGAATCAGTGACATGGTGTGATGCCATTACCACTCTGAGGTTTTCCAATAATGGTACATTATGGTCCAAATTGTTTTATTTCTGTTATACTGCAACAATCTGCCAACACAAAACATGTTTTATGTATTAAAGAATGGCATCGTACTTTTTATTCACTTAGTTACGTTTAACGACATGGAGCGCCACTTATGTTATAACGGCTATACACGGTCATTCCATCAAGAGGCTCTCTTTTTTTTCTCTCTCTTGAACATAATCAGACAAACAGTCTTGCCTAAAGTGAGGACACTGGAGACTCCTTCCAAAAAAAAAAGGCAAAAAACTAAAATTGAATCCATAGATGTGACTGTGTGAGCTGTTCTTTGTAACAGTTTAACACTCGTTTGTCAGCACTTCAGTTTGGAGCAGTTGCCTCGTGTTTTTTTTTCTTTTTTTGTCTGCTTGTTTATTGTTTCATTTGGACCTCACTGTCCCTTGCGATAAAGATTAAGTAAAACTTCATCGATTTGGGCTCCCATCAGAATAAACTGGTGATGATTATACGCTTCCACGCTTCCACAAATGAAATCTAATTTGGTATTACACTGAGACGTTGCTCGAGAATTCGAACATACCTTGGGCAAATTACTGATGTGAAAATAAAACTATACAACTCTCTGTGGATTGTATTCCAGACTTTTTTAATGGCTGTTGAGACTTTAATTTTTGCTAAATTGATTTAATCCTTTGTCACACTAATGAGCATACTTGTGATAACCAACTAAGGCAGCTCACAAGATAGGAAAAGGACGGTGTTGAGTCACAAGTTAAGTGTTAGGCTGTGTTTTAAAGGATAAAGAAGAAGAAGAAGAAGAAGAAGAAGAGGAGAACATTCAGGGTACAGGGTCATGCAGAACTTGTGTGCAAAGTAGAAAAAAAAAATAAGGATGTCAAATCATGATGAAAAGGGATTTCATAAGTGTCAAAGCACCCGAGGACTGTGTCCGCTGCCACGAGCAATGCAACACTTGTGCTTCCCAGTTACAGACAAACTTCCTGTTTCACACTGACTCAAATTCTTTCTTCTGTGGTCAGGGTTGAAACTCTGACAAACTCAGACTGTACATTTGGGCAAAGTTGAGATTTTTATACATTGAGCCATAGTAACTAAAGTGTGGTTTGCTGTCGATCGCAAGATCTTGCGCCCAATAGCCATGTGTTTCTGTCATTTGGTCTACATGTGACTTGACTGCTCAAATTGGACAGCTGACTGCTAATCTGGTGGCTTAATGGAATTCGTGATTAGAGCTTCTGGCTCTGCATCAAAACAGCACAAACGGTCCTGGTTGTCTCATCTGCCCATGGACATCGGGCTGCTATTGGCTACTACATGGTTAACAGATTTCATAATTGTTTTACTCTTTACACAGTACAGCTCTGCAGGTTCCACACTACGCGTTATGTAAGAGTCCAGGTCTGAGCAGTTGCATCATACTCAGCCATGAGCGCTAATGTCCTCTCAGCTTTCATTTATTTCACCAAACTGAAGCAGTGCTACTACCACAGAACATCCTCAGTGGCACAGTTCCAGAAATCTCACAGAAGGAGGCAGACTTCAAAAATGAAAACCACTCCCTGGCTTCCTGCTTCTCCTCATTGTACTGGGATGTGAACCCACCCGCAGCCGTGACTCAGGAGAAGGAGATGTACCTCATTCCTGGCCCGCTGTGCAATATGCAAGCCCTGGAGAGAGGATCAGCAGGGAGATGTTTCAATCTCCAGCAGGTGCTGCTACCGGCATGGACATGCAAGCACAACCCGGCCAAAAGCAAGAGGCTTTAATCCATTTTAAAGAATAATAATAACATACCTCAGAGGATTTTTTTTTTCTTTTACACAAAAAGCTTTAGTGGTTTTATTGTCCTTGATGAGAAACAAAATGGAGTCTTGAAATGACAGGGCCGATGCTTCATGACTGCGTAATTGTCCATCGTTAGTGAAGAAGTGAAACGTGTGGACTTTGGACCTTAGTCAATGAAGCAACATGGAACAATACAGAGTTCCTGACATTGTGTGTCACATGACTTGTGTCATACTGACACGCAGCAGAAACTGATGCTGGCTGGGCATGTTATCAGATATTGACCAGATGAACAGGTTTTATGGCAGCTATTAGCTATTAGACACACTGGCCATCATCCAATATACACTGAAGCTTGTGCTTCTCGGATGCAGTGATACTCAATCACAAAATTAGGATGACTTGTTATCATTGCACCATTTTCAATGCACAGCAGGTTAGAGAAATGTATAAAATGAAAATCATTCTGAGCATTAAGTGGTATTTTTTCTTCTTTCTTAATGATAAAGATGTTCTGATTTGTATTCTCTACTAACGAAACCAAAACCATCTACTAACATCTACCAAAACTGTAGATCAAGCCTTCTTTATTAAAATAACGATCTGGTAGAAAGACTTTTCACCGGGTGTGCCGAAGAATGGAGCAGCTCTAAACAATGACAGAATTCGAGTAGGTGGGAGTGAAATAATCTGCCTCTTCTAAACACAGCTTGTACTTGACAAGTTTGACGTAGCCTCAACTCCAGAGTGATCTAAGCCCATGTTCATGCTGCGTGCACGCAAGACTGCAGAATGAAATCTGGTCTGTAAGCTGTGCTCTTCCTAAGACCGTCACTATACTGTAATATAGCAACTACTAATTATAAGCACTGGCCTGGTCAGTTCAAGATATCTGGATTGTGATATTCTGATCATATTTTAACCACTTGTACTCACACTTGTTGTCAAATGCATGTCTGAAACTTGCCCAGACTGAAATCTGAGTGCTATTCGAGTGTTATTCAACTGCAACTTCCATGTTTGTTGGTCCATGTTTGTAGCTGCTTTATGAATAAGATGACTGTCCAGCTTTGTGGTGTTAAAACAAGGGATGAATGGATACTGGTTGCACGATTATTTATTCGTACTTGTAATTAATGCTCTGATACCACATGATACTATGTGACGTAAGCCTAGAGTATGTTGCCGCGTTAACAATCAGACGACGCAAAAAGCAGACTGGGCTGTGGGAAAATATCAAAAGGAGAAACTGCATGTTCCTATAATACAAGTGAGCTGATAAAAACACTGCGTCGCATTTAAACAGTATCATCAATAGAAACCATCACACCCATACACTATGTGCTTCTTCCCCAAACTGTTGCCAAAAAGCTGGAGGCACATAATTGTCTAGAATGTGTTTGCATGCTGTATTACTATTTCCCCTTTACTAGAACTAAGGGGCCCAGGCCTGTTCCAGCATGACAATGCCCCTGTGCACAAATCGAGCTCCATGAAGACATGGTGTGTTAAGATTGGAGTGGAAGAACTTGAGTGGCCTGCACAGAGCCCTGACCTCAACCCCACTGAACACCTCCTCACTCCTCACCTGACCACAGCGATGAACCTCACTAATGTTCTTGTGGTTGAATGGGCAAATCCCCACAGCCATGCTCCTTCCCAGAAGAGTGGAGGTTAGTGGAGCTAAATCTGGAATGGGATATTAAAAAAAAAAAACCATGGGTATGATGGTCAGGTGTCTACAAACTTTAGGCCATATAATGCATGACGGCATGTTTGTCTGGCATTTAAATCAAGTACGACTCAAGGCCAACTGCATCAACGCGGACACCTCTGCTGCTAAGAAGTCTAGTCATTCTGGTTACTTTGTATGCCTCAAATACCCTTAAAATATTCCCTGAATATATTTTTGGATCAATGCCAAAATGTAATCAGTTCATCCGGGGGTAGCAAGGATAAGCCTACATTTAAGCGCTTACTTTGGAGATATTGCACTAACAAGAAGTTCCTACCCACAGACAGATAGATTGCAGAAATCATAGCCAGTAAATGGGTTTAGTTTCTGAACATGAAAGTGTAAGTAACCTCTCTGTATGACAAACATGATGGAAGCTATTGATGAAAAACTATTTCAGGACATTTGCCCATTGTTCGGATCAGTTCCAAAATCTAATCGGTTCATCTGCTGGTTACAGTGATAATCCCATATAAATCCTACAAACATTCAATCACTCGTTCCTGAGATATCGTGCCGCGTGGGCAGACGTAGTGGCAGAGGCATAAAAATGTCCTGACATTGGAGACGTACTTCACCGTCAATGTGCAATGCATAGATACTACTTGTGTACTACTGGCATAGACAATGAGCCAGAACTATTCTTATTAATAGCTTCATCGATAATTTACATTTGCTTTCTGCCATTTTATCTACAGAAAGTCTAGAAAAGGCTAAGATTAAGTCAATCCCAGTTATACTTACAGTATGTTCACATATTCGAGAGATTTTTCCCAACTGACTGTTATAGTCGAAGGTGGTAATATCTAATAACTTTTATCGACTTCAATTGTGACCTGAAGTTGATCCCTGTTGAAAACTGATTGTAAGGTATTATACAAGGCAGACATCTTCTGATATCTCTTATCAGTGTTGAGAATTTATGGCTGCTAATAGACACATAGATGATCTTCCTCCACGAGAGCATTTCACAGTGACCTGTGTGCCATGCTGCTAATACTAGACTTCATTATGTATTAAACAAACAGATCTGTAACTACAAAGCAATCGGGGGGGGGGGGGGGGGA